>JAUTXW010001609.1:0-235000 GCA_030620095.1 Kuschelorhynchus macadamiae
TTTACCTAACTTATTGGTTTGATTTTAAATAGTAGGGAACGTGATTGTTTCTTTGAAATTTGAAAAATATGCCTATTTGCAATGCCACATTAAGGAATAGGTAAGAATCCATTTGTCAACGATAATGAAGCATAGCCCATTTTTCATTTTCGTACATCAAATATTTTAACAGGTCGTCATTTTGTTTCGCCATATTGAATTCATCCTGATATTTTACCAGTTTTTTAAATATATCAGGCGTAATTTTTGTAGAAAATAGTCGCATAAGGAAATATCATCAAAAATCATCGTTCACAGACCTTCATGTTTTTCCATTACTGTCGGTCGGTCTGTTCCAGTATAGCTAAAAAATCCACTTACTCGATTAACTTTAATTTTATATAATAAATATATAATAAAATTATATAAAATTAAAGTTAATCGAGTAAGTGGATTTTTTAGCTATACTGGAACAGACCGACCGACAGTAATGGAAAAACATGAAGGTCTGTGAACGATGATTTTTGATGATATTTCCTTATGCGACTATTTTCTACAAAAATTACGCCTGATACAAAAAAAACTGGTAAAATATTGGTATGAATTCAATATGGCGAAACAAAATGACGACCTGTTAAAATATTTGATGTACGAAAATGAAAAATGGGCTATGCTTCATTATCGTTGACAAATGGATTCTTACCTATTCCTTAATGTGGCATTGTAAATAGGCATATTTTTTCAAATTTCAAAGAAACAATCGTTCCCTACTATTTAAAATCAAACCAATAAGTTAGGTAAATTTAAAAAGAAATTACCTATTTATATAATATTAAACTTTAGTTTTTAGTTATGTTTGCCTTGTCATTTTGTAATTGTGGCATTTAGAAAAAATATTTGTTCAGTTGTTAAAAATGTCATCTTAAACCTGTAACTGTCAAGTTAGACCTTGTCTAAATTTAAACCTCTTTAGTGAATACTATTGTTAGAGTTTTAAACTAAAATCAATGCTTTTAACGCCCTTTTATTGGCTTCCTACTCGTCTATATATTTGTATGTCTGGTTCAAATCTTGTAATGGATGTTTCACCAATTCCATTACCGATTATTTTCAAATCAGACATGCATACAGTATCGGATATAAAAAAATACAAATTTTTTTAGTTAGTTTTATTTAAGAATGCACAACAAAAATCAAAATGGTGGCGCTAATATAGCGAACGAATTTTGTCATTTGTACAGATTCGGCTGAAATATCAGTATGAAGGAGTATTTAAGAATGAAAGTTATGAAGTTTTAGTCAAGATTTGAGAATTAAAAATGGCGGCACCAATATAGCAGACTAATTTTAAAATGTTTGCAGATTTGATTAAAATTCGGCATTTAGGGGTATTTAAGACTGCACATTATGAATTTTTGTCAACATTTTAAAGATTTAAGATTGTAACGTCAATATGGCGGCGGAATTTTAACATTTGTATAGATTTGGCTGAAAGAAAGTAGGCATCTAGGGGTATTTGAGAATACATATCATATATTTTTAGTAAATATTTAAAAAATGATAGTAGGAATGCCTAGATTGCGAGCGAATTTTAAAATTTGTACAGATTTGATTAAAAATCGATATTAAGTGTGCAATTTATACATTTTTAGTAATAAATATTCAAAATGGGCATGTTATCAATCAATCCGATAAGTACTTTTTTCAGATATTTTTAAACATTTAATTAGGCCACCATTTTGAATTTGTCTCAACATTTTTATCAGTTAATCCCTATATAATATTTGATTTTTGGGCAAAATTTGAACATAATCGATGCAGTAGTTTTCTGCATTGACTTTAATAACATTTTGATAGGCGGCCATTTTGTTCTGCCGTATTTGATTTTTACCAAAATGTTACCACGTCATCATGATACGACCATTTTTAACCAAAACTTAAAGTAAATAGGATAAGCAGTTCTTGAGCTTTGACGCGAACAGTCACACAGACTAACAGATGGAACTGAGAAAACATTTTTTTGCAACTTGCGAGGAAAGTAAAAAAAGCAAGCGCTATAAGATAAAAATAGAATAGCCAATTGTCCTATTGTTATTCCATGTTAATAGTAAATCTAAAAAATAAAAGATTTTTTTTAGTTTTTAATATTCTAAATCTTAAATTCTAACCAGATGGTGGTAAACGACCTCCGAAACGTTGCTGAATAAAAAAAAATCTTAATAAAAGAAAAGTATATCTAGCTATACTGGAACAGACCGACCGACAGTAATGGAAAAACATGAAGGTCTGTGAACGATGATTTTTTCACAATTTGATATTTCCTTATGCGACAAGCGAAAACTTATGCCGCCGCGCCGCCACTGGCATTCGTCAACAAATGGCCACGGCTTGGGCATGGGTCATCCCCACTTCTTGTTTTATCGTAAACATTGGTCGATAGAATATGAAAAATAGGGGAACCATGTTGGCGCCTACCCCTAACGTGATTTATGAATGAGTTGTGATCTCTACTTTAATTCTTACTCTAAGCTTCATACTACATACTTTTCGTAATATCGATATTGCTCAGAAAAACTACATCAACTCCTTGGCAAATGCCATATAGCATTTCTTTGGTTACGTTACATTTTGCAGCTGAATTTCCATTATCTTTTTTTGTATTTTGATGACATGTGACTCAACAATGCGTTAATAATAATTATAATTATTCTGGAAAAGAAATTATTTGTCTCATTAGTGTTAATGAGCCTGTATTTACCGTGGTAAGTATACGAAATTAATAAGTCTGCCATTGCTGACTGGAAAATGAAATGAAATACAACAAATACAAGGAATAACCCATTTACTTAAAATATTTTGTTACGATATAAACATTCTACTCTTGACAATATAATGACTATGCCGTAAGGCGTTTTGTCGAAAATAAATTATTAAAAGTACAGGGTGATTGACTCAATTTTGAGCATCCCCTTAACTTTCTGATTTTTAAAGATAAAAAAATAATTTTCTACCAAATTGTAGGGAATAAAATGTAGTTTATTGCTATATATAAAACTAATATACAGGGTGTCTCAAAAAACAGGGTACGCTAAAGATGCATTTTTTCAAATGACACACCCTGTATATTTATAGATATTTTAAAAGAGCATTAAATGAGCTTTTCAAACATACCATATATAATATATTTTGCTTTGTTGGTTTTTGAGATATTTGGGTAATAATTTTTTTATTTTTACTTCCCTCGTAAAATGGCAGTAATGTAATTGTGAAAAAATCACTCTCCGAGATTTTTTCAGATCTTCACGTTTCCGCGCCTCTCAGAGATGACGAAAAACACGTTTTTTCAATTCCGTCGGTCTGTCTGTCTGTCTGTTTGTCTGTCTCTCTCTGTCTGTCAGTCTGTTTGCGGTGTGGCTAAAAACTACTACTAAAAATAGAGGGGTCATATGGCGATAACCTGGTAACATTTTGGTACAAATCCAATATGGCGAAACAACATGGCGGCCTTGTGAATAGTTAAAAAAATTTAATATTAAAAAATTACTTAACAGATTTACAAAAACATCAGTAGTTCTGTTGGAATCAACTGATAACATTATGGAACGAATCTAAGATGGCCGAACAAAATGGCGGCCAAATAAAATTTTTCAAGCTGAATTCCTAAATATTTCGAAAAAATCATCCTCTCGGGTTTTACACATTTCTACGTTTTAGCGTCGCTAGAAGCCAAATAATACGTTTAGCAATTCCGTCGGTCCGTCTGTTGCCTGTCTGTAAGTACGCGGCATAGCTTAAAAACTACTTACCCGATTAACTTCAAATTCTGGTCAAAAATTAAAGGTCGTATGGGATGACCTGGTACCATTTTGGTAAAATTTCAATATAGCGCAAAAAAATGGCGTCCAAGTAAAATGTAAATTATCATTAAAAAACTATTCATCCAATTTATCAAATTAGTTTAAACACATCATGTATTATGCTGGAATCAACTAATATCATTTTGGTACTAATCCAAGATGGCGTAAGAAATTGGCGGTTTAATAAAATATATAAAAATTTAGCCTGAAAAACTGCTTAATGGTTTGATTTCAAATTGTGTGCTATAACTAATTGAGGTATAGGGATAAAACTAGTAAAATTGCGGTACTAATTCAAGATGGCCGAACAAAATGTCAGCCAAATAAAATATTTGTAAACGCGAAAAAGTCTATATAGATGGTCAAAAGTCATATGATATAGATTCTATATCATGCATGAAACCCATATTACCATTCTTTACCTACTACGTTGGTCCGCAGATATTTTTGAGATATTATGTTTCTAAATGGGTTTCCTTAACGATCATCTTGTTTTTATGTTAGAGTGGTGTATTATTTGGAGTTAGGTTACAGTAAAAAAACAAAAGTGTTTTGTTTAAATTGTCGACGTTTCGAAACTTCATCGATGCATTCTCAGGACACATATATGTTGTGTATCCTGTATGAAACCCATATAATCAATCTTTACCTACTCAGTTGGTTCGCAGATATTTCCCAGATATTAAGTTTCTGAATGGTTTTCGTTAACGATTTTCTTATTGTTAGAGTGGTGTATTATTTGGGGTTAGGATATATATGCGGATCAATTCCGCATGACGTAGCAAAATGGCGGTATGTTTCATTGTAAAGGCTACTTATGGAATTTATTTTAAATTATGCCCAAAAGTCAATTGTGGCATAGGTAGAAAGACAATGGTAAAATACAGCTAGGAATCCAATATGTTTGAACAAAATGGCGCCTAGTGAAAATGAATACAGTATATCTAGCACATATAATATACTGTGACTATGTACTGAACTAAATTGGGTCTCACTTCACTATTGCTAACAAATGAAAAAAAATCATAACGAGGGAAGAGGATTTTTTTACAGTTATATCCGTATAAAAGAAATTAATAGTTTTTGTTTTTAGAGATAGAGTGCGGACTTTACATAAGGCTTAACTAGTTTATTTTCTAATAAAGAAATAGATTATTATGACTATTAAGAAAAAAACATTACCAGGTTAGATCAAACATATATTATATTAAATATCTCGTATTTTCTCGGTAAATGATCTCTATTAGACACATATAATATTAGTTTTAAAAGACACCATAACAGCCTTTCCTAACTAATTTAATAAAATTATCAGAATGTAATTTATTGCGTTATGTAGACGTATTACACAGGGTGTATCACTAAAACGCACCGAATCAATATTTTTTTTTTAATAGAACTATGTGTATATTATTACATTACATTGGATTTTACTCAAAAAACTAAAAACTTTTTGTATGTAGAATTTTCATGCATCTTCAGCTCTTTTTGAGATAATAGCAGTTGAAAATTGCAAATTTGATAATCTGAAGAGCTATTAAATCCCAACGGATCAAATTGGAGTAAAAAGTATTGCACTTTCCTATCTCAGTTTTTGAAACTCTACCTAACGACACTAATGCCGGATCAAAAATAAAATGTGAGATTTTTGATGGAACTGTCAAAAATCTACATTCTTCATTCAATCTGTTTTACCTAGTTCCATCCGTTAACATTTGACAGCCATTCAACTTCTCAAATTTCATTTTTCAAGTGCCATTATCTCGAAAGCAGTTGAAGATACGTGAAAATTTTAACACACGAAAAAAACTTAGTTTTCCAAGTAGAATCCAAATACCTAATAAGAAGGAGGATATTCCATTAAAAAATATAAGTCTGATTCGATGCATTTTTGTAGAACAGTCAGTATAATATATCTAGATACCTCAATAAACTCCGTTTTTTCCCCTATAATTTGAAAAAAACATTTTTCAATCTTTAAGAATAAGAAATCGAGGGGTTTGACTAAATTTTGACAATCCGTTTAACTATTTAGTTTCAAAGATAGATAAAATATGCTTTTTACCTGAATTTTAGGGACTCAATTTTTACCACCCCTTAACTTTCTTGTTTTTAAAGTGAGAACAATGATTTTTCTACCAGATTGTAGGAGATAAAATGTAGTTTATTGCGATATATTAAACTATTATACAGGATGTCTAAAAAAAAACATGGTACGCTAAAGTTGTATTTTTTCAAATGACACACCCCGTATATTTACAGATATCTTAAAAGAGCATTAAATGAGCTTTTCAAAAATACTGTGTATTATGTTTTGCTTAGTTCGTTTTTGAGATATTTAGATATATTTTTTTTTACAATCCATATAAAAAGAAATCCAATAATTTTTGTTTTTAAAGGTAGAGTGTGGAAAAAATTCTGATAGAATATTATGAGTATTAAAAAAAAACTATCAATAAGTTAGCTCAAACGTATATACTAAATATCTCCTATTTTCTCAATAAATGATCTTTATTAGACAGATATAATATTAGTTTTAAAAAACGCCATAGCAGCCTTTCCTAACTAATTTTATAAAATTATCAGTATGTAATTTGTTGCGTTATGTAGACGTATTTCTCAGGGTGTTTCACTAAAAAGCACCGAATCAATGTTTTTTTTAATGAAACTATCTGTATATTATTACATAGGTATTTGGATTTTACTCGGAAAACTAAAAACTCTTCGTGTATAAAATTCTTATGTATGTTCAACTCTTTTTGAGATAATAGCAGTTGAAAATTGAAAATTTGACAATCTAAAGAGCTATCAAATCACAACGGATTAAATTGGAGAAAAACGTATTGCACTTTGCTATCTCAGTTTTTGAAACTTTACCTAATAACACTAATGCCGGGTCGAAAATTCAGATTTTTTATGGAACTGTCAAAAATTTACATCTTCGTTTGACTTGACATTATTGTCATTAGATGGAAGGATAAGGCTGTGCAATCCGTTTTACTCTAGTTTGATTCGTTGAAATTTTAAAGCCCTTCAAATTGTCAAATTTCATTTTTCAAGTGCAATTATCTCGAAAGCAGTTGAAGATACGTGAAAATTTTAACTATAAAAAAATCTTAGTTTTCCGAGTAAAATCCCAATATTTAATAATATAGGGGATGTTCCGTTAAAAAATATGATTCTGATTCGATGCATTTTTCTAGAAATCAGTATAATATATCTACATACCTCAATAAACTAGGTTTTATCCCCTATAATTTGTTAAAAGAAAACATTTTTTAATCTTTAAAATTAAGAAAGTTCAAAGGGGTGGTCAAAATTAGGTGTTTGACTAAATTTTGACTATCCTCTTAGTTTTTTATTTTTAAAGATAGAAAAAATATACTTTTTTCCTTAATTTTAGGGAATGAGGTATTGTTTATTATGGCATGTAGACATATTATACAGATAGTTTCAGAAAAAAAAAATCATTTAAACGTCATATATATAGAAATATTTAGATTTAAAATAGTTGATTTTATTTTTTGCGTCAGTTTTAATATGGAAAACTATTATTTTCTGGTTGTTGATACATTTTTTTAGGCATTTTCAAAATACTTACCTTGTTTTGGTCGAAAAAAATTAAATATTGCATTTATTTTTAATAAAAAATATAGGGTGAGCAAAAAGATTTTTAAACAATATTTTTGACAAAATCGTCATAAAAAAATATGGAACAACAAAATTTAAATTATATTAAATTATAAATTGCTGAAGGTGTCCGTCATTCATTTCGATGTACTTTGCATGTTTTTGTCTCTCAGTAGGTGCCAAGATACATTCCTGATTATTACTTTTTAGATATTCTATCTCTTTAATTTAATAATAACAATTTGGATTGTTAAATGTTGATGTTCTCTTAGCTTGCCTTTTAAATAGCCCCACAAAAATAAGTCCGTATCTTCTATCGTATCGGCTATTTGGCGGCCTCCGAATAGGCCCATATCTTCCCAACCAAGTTCGAAAATGATCATTAAGGAACTGTGTCACTGCAGCAATATTGTGGCAAGGAGCACCATCTTGTTGCCAAATTATCTCTTATTTTCTTGAAAATTTTCTATTATTTCTGTAATTATACTAAGATACCAATTATCCTATTATTTAGAATCCCACACCAAACGTTAATTGATGTTCGACCAGATCTTTGAATTTCTCTGACTGCTCCAGGATTTTTGGTTGTTGGTTGCCCATAAATGACTATTTTTTTGTGAAACTTTTGAGAGGTGGAAAAAATCGATTCGTCGGTCCATAATCCTTTATTAAGTAAATGATGCTCTAGTTCTAGAAATTTATCATTTGTTGAGCAAAATTTAAATGAGCAATTTTATTTTCTTCTGTTAATTTTTCTAAGGGTAAATTTTTTCTAAATTCTGTAATGTTTTGTTCAACATTTCTGATGCTTTACGTTTCGAATCTCCGGGATGCTCTGTAAAATGAGAATTTTTTAAGGTGAGAAGTACTAAAAAGTTATTAATAGTTCTATATCTAATAATCTATGCAATTAAGGTACGCTAATAACCATTAGGTGGCAATCGGCAGCAATCGAGGGTTGTTAAATGAATGTAAGCCAATGTTTGTTTATATTGCTCATGTAAAAAAGTATATTTATAATAAAACAATAAACCTTTAAATTAAATTAAAATATGTTTGTATATTATATTTTATGGAATATGATATCTATACTGGTCTTTTAAACTGCAGGTGTAGTACAACAAATCGCGTCGCCAGTATACTTGTGTTTTCATTGGCGGTAGGTCTTCGAGCAATGCGATGCTGTGCATATCTTATGCGTCTACAGAATACGTATAATTTTTCGGGTGGAACAAACATACAGCATAAGCATAGTGTAGACTCTTACCTTGAAAATGTAATAGTATATTAAGTTCATTTCCATAGTTCTCATGTGCATCTCTATATTTGGACATCTTTTTTCTTTCAAACGATTTTGATTAGTTAACTTGCTTGTATATATTGGAAAAAGAGTTTGAACATGGAGCAAATCTTTCATTTCCATAAAGCTGTATTTAGCTAATCTTTCGTAAATGGCATGTTTATATATTATTTAACTTTGAAAAAGACGTAGTTATGATATTAAAACTAGCTGTAAATATCATTAAAGTAACCAAGGCCTACTACGAATATTTTAGGAAATTTCGTACTGATATTTTGATTATACGCTTTGTATTTAGGAATAGTATAATACGTCCTAATATCACAACACTCTTAATTTCAATAAATTAGTTTGTGTGAGTGTTATAACTAATATTATATCTATTTAATAGAGATCATTTATTGAGCAAATACAAAATATATAACATTTAGTAAACACGTTTGAGCTAACTTGATTATGTTTTTTTCTTAATACTCATAATATTCTATTTCTTTCTTAGAAAATAAATTAGTTAAGTCCACACTCTATCTTTAAAAACAAAAATTATTGATTTTATATACGGATATATGATTGTGAAAAAATTAAAAACAAATTAATATCTAAATATCTCAAAAACCAACAAAGCACATATCATCATATAGTATTTTTGAAAAGCTCATTTAATGCTCTTTTAAGATATTTATAAATATACAGCGTGTGTCATTTGAAAAAATACAACTTTAGCGTACCCTGTTTTTTTGAGACACCCTGTATAATATTTTTTGGTAAAATAATCATTTTTCTATCTTTAAAAATAAGAAAGTCAAAGGGGTGGTCAAAATTGAGTCAGTCACCCTGTACATGCTTCTCAAAGAAACGTAACCAAAAAGCGCCTCATTCTTTTTAGCATAACTATTGAATTGTCCAGGGTAGAATGCAAATATTATAAGAAGATATTTTAAGTAAATTACATTATTTTGTACACTTTCTCTCTAGTGTGTTACTGACAAAAGCATGTTTTCTTGTTTTTTGGATTAATAAAATGTATATAAAATAAGCAATTGTTAAGATTTGTTCAGCTAGAATAAATGGATCTTCTACAGGTCGGTTTTTTTAATCTTAAAATATCTTCAGCATATTACTGGTAATGTATTGAACTCATCAAGACAAACCAAATAAGCCCAAATTCGAGAGTTGCAATAGCTGATACCATCGGTAGATCAGCTCGATGGTACCAAATTATGTATTGGACTTGTCAAAACAAACCAAATGAGTCCAAAAGGGTTTACTGGCTGGTACCAGCATACGAGCTGATGAGGTCGTCTCGATGGTACCAAATTATTGTATTGTCAGCTGAATTATATATATTTGCAATTTCAAATTAGAAGTAGGTTAAAACCGACAGGTCCCATTTGGTACAGATCTGATCAGCTGGATGATACCAAATTATTTTATTTTTATCCGTATTACATATACTTGCAAAATTTCAAATCGATACGGCAATTAAAAGTAGATTTTACATACATAGTTAGTTAGTAAGAAAAGTGAAGCAAATAAAAGCGTGCTAAAAATAGCTATAAACTATATAACTAGACAAAAAAACCTAAATTTGACTTCAACAGAAAACGGCTCACTTTAAGATTTTATTCTAACTCTAAGGCTTTTATTACATACATTGCATGATTCACCTTTATATATCAACTAGACCATTCTATAACTTAGTTTATCTTTCGTAACTTTGATATAATGTATATATGTGTCCGTGCACATAATCACAGATGGTAAATGTTGCTAATTAACAAAATTTAATGACGTTTATCATGCTTTCGAATCTGTTTATCTTTACGTCATCTGCATGTAAACAGGCGTTTAAAAGAAATACATAAATTCTTTTAGTGAAACAAATCAATAGACAACTTCATAAAGCATGAAAAAGAAGCCGTCTCTTGGCTCTTTCTTTAAGGTTGAGATAAAGATAGACTCCTTATCTTTCCAATTAAGGGAGTCTTTGTATTTAAAGAAACTAAACACGTTCTTTTTTCAAGATGTAATAATGTTAAGTGTTATTTAACGTGCTTTTCTGTTGATGTCTACCTAATTAAATAAAAAATGTATTTAGATAACTTCATGGCTTTTGACTTATTAGAATCCGGCGCTGTGTAGGTCGCAAAACAAAGTACTATATTATTAAAAGAGGCACTGCTAAGGGGGTGATTTTTATCACCCTAAAAGTAAGGCACACATCACTTAAGATCTACAAGTTTTAGGGACACTGTTGCTGTTCGCACAATATGAAATAAATGCCGTTAGGGGCAGAAAATAAATATAAGAGTTAAATATTTGTAGCTAAACATGGAGAGAAAATCTTCAAAAAAAATCTTTTTTTTATGGTTTTAACCATTTCAACTTTTTTATTTGATTGATATTGTGCGATTTTTCAGAATGTTGTAGGTATTTACGGAGGGCATTAACGGAAACTAGGAATACTAATGTACTTTTTTTATTATTTTTTGTATTATTTTAATATACAATATCATTTTCTTACAAGAAGGCTTTAAATATAATTTAAACCTACTACAAGAATGAACTGGTAAAATGTTATATATAGTTAAATCAAATATAGGCAAGTAAAATGGCAATCTAATAAAATGTTTAAAAATTAATCGTTATTCGCAAAAGCAAATCAATTAATTGTGACAAATCACTGCCTAATGAAATGATGAAAGATTGATATAAAATTTACTTATTTGACAAATTTTGCACCAAAATTAGATGCAATATAGGATAAAATTTTGGTATGAATGAATCTTTCCTTTTATTATGAATAGTAAAGTGTGACCCAATTTTGATAAGTAGAGAGTCATTTATTAACACATATATACTGACTTTTAATACATTTTTATTCGTCGCCATTTTTGTCCGTCATGTTGAATACGTACCGGTTTATTCCTACATCACATTTATTGGTTCTGCAAAATTTAAAGTCAGTTGAATAAGATTTTTTGACGTTGATTTTTAAAAAATATTATTTGGCCGCCGTTTTGTTCCCCTTGAATTCGTACCACAATTTTACCAGTATATCACACTTAATGCTTGTACAAAATCTGTTTTGTTGTTTTTATTTATTCATACCAAAATCTTACCAGTTCATTCCTCTATAACACTTTTTTTGTGCAAGATTTGCGGTAAATTAGATAATTAATTTTTTCAGTAATCATTTGTGACAAAAATCACTGTGGTAAATAGTTTTTAAGCTGTGCCGTGACCTGACAGAGAGACAGGCAAACCGACAGATGGTTCTACGGAATTCACAAAACATATACTAGGGACGCTAAAACGTGAAGATATGTAAAACTTGAGATGATTTTTTTCAGGATTACAAATATTATATTTAGCCACCATTTTGTTGCGTCATATTGAATTAGTACCACAGTTTCACTAGTTGGTTTGCAGACCACAATTATTTAAGGCACACAATTTGAAATCAGTCTGTTAAGTAGTTTTTCAAGCTTAATTTTTAAATATTGTACTAAGCTGCCGTTTTGTTCCTTCAAATTGGATTCGTACCAAAAGGTTACCAGATGATTCCTACATAATACTTGATTTTTGTGATTTTTTAACATATCACTAGGCCGCCATTTTGTTTTGCCATATTGGATTTTTCCCAAAATGTTACCAGGTCATCCCCATATGACCCTTAATTTTTGTCCAAAATTTGAAGTCAATCGAGTAAGTAGTTTTTTTTAGCTATGCCGCGAACAGACAGACCGACGGAATTGAGAAAACATGTGTTTTTTTACGATTACAATACTTCCATTTTATGAGGGAAATAAAAACATTTTGAAAAAAAATGATTCTATTGACTACCAATTTTGCGCAAAATTCAAGTTCGATATAAGTATGAACATCAAATAGCTAAATGGACTTTGCGGAAACATTTCTCTCTATAAATCCTTTTTCTTTTAAAAGAAAGTGTAACCTGACCCAGTTTAGTTCAGCATATAATTATCTAGTAACAAGTACAGGGTTTTCCCGTATAATTTGACACCCACCTAGAGTGTTTATTTGAATTGATACCGAAATGTCCTAAAGTTGCATAGTTTTCATCAGAATCAGAATTTTTTATCATAAATGCCAGAAAATTTTTGGAAATGTCAAATTTTGACAGATTGTCAATTTATTTTTAGTGGAATATTTGGTCCTACAAATTAAACGATAAATATATGTAATTTAATAGCTTTTTCTTCAGAGACTCCCGAGAAAATTGAGAAAAACCCTGCCATAAAAGGCAATGTATTCACACCGATTTCACCATATAATAGAGCATTTTCCGAATCTCTCTAACAGATACTGCTTCTTATGTCAGGGTTTTTGTAAAATTTGTCGGATGTCTTTGAAGATAAAGTTATTTAATTAGATATATGTATAATTTGCGAGAAAATACTCATTTGAAGAACATATAATATAATATAATGTACTTAAAAAAATTGAGAACCTGTCAAAATTTAACATTTACGTGTGATGAAAAATTCTGTTAATTCATAAAAAAAAATTCAAATAAACTGGCCAGGTGGGTGTCAATATATACGGGGAAACCCTGTACATATATTCAATTTATATTTTCTCTCATTCCCTTACTAGTGACGGAAGTTACAATAAAGCCGACTTACCAATTTTTTAAAAATTTTGTATCTTTGAAAAGTATTGAAGATTTACATCCCCCGACACTTTGACTGAATATATTAGTTTTTCTATAAAGGCGTCTTTTCGATAGACAAAGTAGTGTCGAACTTGTTCTCATTTCGACACTACCTTTTTTTACAAAGTTCTATTTTTAAAAAATCATGTGGCCACCTTAAATGAAACCAGTCACCCCTCAAAATTGAAAAACAAAAATGGTGCGCATGTAATGGCCACTTTTAACACCAACTTAAAAATATTCAACAGTAAGTATGTTTCCAAAGATAAGGCTTTTTAAAAATATAATACCCAAAATAGAAAAAAATAGAATAAGATACTCGTTTCATAAGATATTTATTCTCACTCGCCCTTTGGAAAATTCGCCTGGGATTCGTTTTCTAAATCTAATGCTATAAAATCATGAAATTAGTCTATACTTCTATATCTTTATCTATACTTCTAGTATAGATAGTATATAAAAGACTTAGTTGACTGACTCACTCATCACGCTCCAGCTCAAACCGCTTGAGGTAAAAGGCTGAATTTTGGCACACAGGTTGATTTTAGGGTTTAGAGGTTCGATAAGAAGGGGTTTTTCAAAACTCAAATTCCAAGGGGATGAAACCACCCCTTAAATATTGCAATATTTTGTATTAAAAAAAACGCTTCAACACGTGTTTTTTAATTTATTTTTTTACATATTTTAGGATTTTTTAAAAATTCATACATTTTGTTCAAAGCGGTGAAACCAATAATTAAATAATACAATATTTTTTTATTTAAAAACCGGTTAGTTTTTCGAAAAAACGCTAGAACACGTGTTTTTTAATCTATTTTTTTACATATTTTAGGATTTTTCAAAAATTCATACAATGTGTCCAAAGGGGTAAAACCATCAATTAAATATTATAATATAATTTATTTAAAAAACCGTTAGTTATTTTGAACTTGAACATAATATGTTTTATATTTTATTTTTTTACATATTTTACAATTTTTTAAGCACCCAGACCCAGTCCAAGGGGCTGAAACCACCCCTTTAATATTACATTTTTTTATTTAAAAAAACGATTAGTTATTCGGAAAAACATTTAAACACGTGCTTTTTATTTTATTTTATTACGTATTTTAAGATTTTTTATAAATTTATACAGGGTTTTTGGAAAAAAACGGGTCACTGATTACTTTTTGCGATCTTTCTCAAACCGTTTGACGTAGAAAGTTGAGCTTGTGCGAACGGCTTGCTTTTAGAGTGCAGAGGTTCGATAAGAAGGGATTCTTTGAAATTCATTTTCCAAGGTGGTGAAACTACCCCTTAAATGTGTATAGTGGACTCGAAAGTTATCAAAATAAAACCTCTTCTTGGTTTAAAGAACCAGCTATAATAACTCCAAAAAATAGCACCGCAGATGAAATAAATCTAGCTTTATTGGAAAAAATTACTGCTCCACAATTGACATACTACTCAATAGATGTAGTTATAGACCAATAAAATACGGTTAATTTTCCTGTCGAGTGTCTACACTCTCTAAACCCCAGAGGAATCCCTCCTCATGAGTTAACTTTAAAAGTGGGGTCACCAGTGATGCTTATTCGAAATTTAAAACTACCCAAATTGTGTAATGGAACTCGGCTACAGGTTAAAACAATGTAATAGAGTCTACTATTATTTCTGGCCCTGGTCTGGGAGCAACAGTTTTTATACCACATATCCCTTTAATTCCTTCTGACTATCCTTTTCATTTTAAATGTGTACAGCTTCCTTTAGAGCTTTGTTTAGCCATGACCATTAACAAAGCTCAAGCTCAATCCTTCAGTAGAGCTGGAGTAGACTTTCCCTACGATTGTTTTTCGCATGGTCAACTCTATGTCGCTTGCTCTAGAGTAAGTTCGCGTAGTAGCTTGACTATTTTACAGCCAGAGAATGCAACAACAAACGCATAAAAAGTTACTCAAATGAGGCGATTTCAGTACCTCTTTATACCCCTTTCATTATATTCATATACGCGAACGAAGTCGCGGGTACCCGCTGGTATTGTAATATAATGTTTCATGTTGCATGAGAGAATATATTAGTGATTTTAATAGTTACATAATTAATATACTCTTGACGAGGTTAATGCCACAAATAGATTAAAATATTCAACAGAGTGGGCACATTGAAATTATGATAACAGTTTTCAATTATGGATTTTTTTTTCAGCGACTATATCAATTATATCAGCCCTGAGATTAATTGCATAACGGGTAATCGTCGTTTTATTTGATAATTTATAAACGCAAAAAAATTATAGTGTCGCAGAAACTATTCATAACTAATGAAAAATACGTCGTGCCTCTCCCAGATAAACTTATTTACGGTCGGCATTTGAAGTGACATTTTCCATTTGATTTAATACTTCATTGAGAACCCCAACAAACTGGCGACTTTGGCCTATTTTCAACGTCACGTTTAACTGACTGTTTTATTTGCTATATTGTCAGATCTATTTGTATCTTGCGTGTGCAATATTTTGAAAGTAATTTGTAATCACAGGCGCATGAAACAAATATTAATTATCTTGTACCTCAGGAAATGTAAACCCAGCATACTTTCATTTAGACAATCCAAGGTTTAGGCATGAGCGACTTGTTAAAAACATTACAGCAAAATTGCCGAAAAAGTAATAAATATTAATACCTATCCTCAGTAAGTAAAATTGATATGCATTCTAATCATCATACTATCGTTCTAAAATTATTGTTTTCTATAAAAAACTGTAAAAGTAGAAAAATATTTTTTTTGGGATGACCGCTAAATCACAATGTCATTTTGTCAAACAGTAGACCCGCGTTTCTGACTTAAGGTTTTTATCAGTATGGTCAACTTAATAAGACACGTCTCTACGGTTGGCCAAATTTCATTGTGTTCTAGCGGTCATCCGAAAAAGAAAATCTTTTCTTCTTTTATAGTTTTTTGCCGCGTTAATATATACATAGTTTTGATTTCACTACTCTTAGGTTATGAGTTTCGCAACAGGTGGTATTATGCTACTCCGTGGTAATATCAGTATCGAGTCTGGCAAACACTTCGAATTTTCTCTTGGTAACCACAAATGATGGAGAATTTGGGATGATTCTGTGTGTTAACTTTAGCGCTAGTTTCACTCGTCTCTCAACAAGTTAACTAATTGACTGTACTCATGGAGACGTTAAATAAGAAACACGTGTAATAATTGTGATGGTATTTATGTAGAACAGACACCAGCTAATATTCAGAAAACAGGATAAAAAGTCATAAATATAGCAAAAATGCACACAGAAACTACGAAAATTCAATAAAACTTGCTTTCGACTAAGATCAAAACAGAGCCTCATATAAAAACGAAAGTTACTAGAAAAGGTAGAAATCCATAAAAATAAAAATTTATTTAAATATATATATATATATATATATATATATATATATATATATATATATATTTATATATAAAATAAAGATTTCTGATGCTGAGTTTATGCTCTTCAACTCTTGCTGATAGTTTGCCCCACGTACATCTTTTCACAATCCTGGCACGGAATGCCGTATATTCCGTAGTTTTCCAGTTTGATTTTATCTTTTGGGTGTCTGAGTAGTTTACTTATAGTTGTTTGTGGCTTATGTATCGTTTCTATGCTGCTTTCTTTCCCGGTTATTAATAGCTTTCTCTATGCTACGATTTAGGTAGCCATTTTTTCTTTAAAGCACTAGATATTACCTTAAATTCGTTTTGTCTCATCTATGTTTCGGTTAATCGCACGGATCTAGATATTAGGGTATTTGCCACAGCTTGAATTTGTGCCGGGTGATGATGTGATCTTGCATTTAAATATCTGTCTGTATGTGTTGGTTTTCTGTACACGATGTATTCGAAATGTTCGTTATGCAGTTTTGTGACCAGAACATCTAAAAATGGTAGTTGGTTATTTTTCTCTAACTCTAGAGTAAATTGTATTCTGGGGTGGATGGAATTTACGTGAGTTAGAAATTTTTCGAGCTCTGCATGACCATGTTGCCATATAATAAATATGTCATCCATATAAACTTGCTTTCTCTAGAGCTTCTTTCTCGAAGTATATCTTAAATAAATTCTCAACTACTGGTGATAGCGAGGACTCCATTGAAGCACCATCCGTTTGTTTATACATTTGCCCGTTGAATGAAAACTAAGTATTTTTAAGACAATGCTCCGAGAGTTGTATTATATGTGCCTGGAAATCCTCGTTCATAGCAATCTTATCCAATACTTCGTCGATGGGAATACCGATTTGACATCTAGACTTGCTATGATATCGTCGTTTCCAAGAACGATGTCTCGTATAATTCGAGTGAAATGCTCCGAGTTTTTTACAAATGAATCAGCTTTTTCTACAGCTGGTTGCATAATTTCAGAAAGATATTTCTCCAGTTTTTGTAGCGACGAATTAACAGCACTAACAATAGGTCTAATGGGCGCCCCTGGTTTGTGTATTTTTGGTAAACCGTAAAGTTTAGGACATCTGCTCGACTTTTCCCGTGGTATGATTTTTTGTTTAATTTCGGGGTTTATTGGTGAATTTTTTGTGTATATATTTCTTTGTTAGAACAGAGATACGATATAATTTTTTTTTCTGTGATATTTAAATTACTTTTTGTCTACCTTATTTCTAATTTTATTTGTCCCGAATAAAAGGCGTACCAAAGATATACAGTTTGAAGATCAGTCTCCCAAGAAACATTTTAAATTTCTTTTGGTTTTTTGATAACTTTATTGCAGTTGAAGCAGCTACTTTATAGTTATCCTGAAAAAAGTCAAAGACACTTCAAGAGTAAATGATCCCATCTACGTGTTTTAAGGCTAATGATAAAATCAAATCATAAAACTATTAGGCGTTTACATTACATTGATTCTAACAGAGCCCTATGATATTCATTAAATATTTTTGTTAAAACTGTTTACTCCTTACAACCACCTTAAAATATTTTTGTTTTAATGTCGGTTTAAAATAGCCAAAGGAGCTTTAGGAGCTCAAATAAAAAAAGAGTCATAAAGCGTTCTTTAAACTTCTTTTTGTTTCAACTAAATAGTGATTTATGTAAGCCAATGAAAAAACCTTTTGGTTTTATTTTATCTTAATTTACCTTATAAAAATATAACCCTGATTTTGTTGCATAAAATATGAACTCCAACGAAAATAAGTGAGTAAAAACCATAAAAAATAGTCATTTTAAACGCCAGAGAAAACAGAATTATATTAAAATAAAGAATTTACAGTTAACAAACCGAAGACCAATAGCTTCGCAAGAACATAACTGTTTAATTCCGTCTCTGAGAAAAATTACGCGTTTTTACAAAAAAAGGGGTTATGTTAGATGTAGGTTATACTTTAGCTACGTTCTCTCTTTTTTCTTTTTACACTTCAGAAATTTGGCCAGACCTAGGATAAACTTAAAACAAAACGGGTGGCACATGACATTTGTCAAGTAAAATAAGCTAGTTGTAGGAGTAAATACTTTTATCACATACTTAAGAAAAAAGTACATCTGCACTGTAAGTGTATAAAGACTCTGAGTAAATACTATGTAAGAACCCCAAATTAATATGTTACACCCCAATTTAATTTCGATACAAATACTGAGACACTTCATATTTTCTTAAAATGTCGGCGTCGTATATTGTGTTGTACATTTAAACTTGAAGTATCAACCATATAGCACAGATACGATTAATTGGCTATATCACATATTTTTTCGAGATTATTTGGCATTTTTAATTGAGGTTGAATGCTTACGGGTTTTATCAAAGCTCTAAAAATGCACTCCTTAAAACAAAAATGTTTTAAGTTTTACCTTTATGTTTTAAGGCATCCTTATTGTATTGATTGTATGAAAGCCCTAAGAAAGGCTTAAATCTAAGTAAAATGTTTTAACCTTCTTAAGAGTGTGCCCTCAAGGTTTTAAGGTTGTTGTATTATAGTTTTAAGAATGCTTTTAAAGAAAAGTTGTTTTAATAATGTATTTTACAGCTGAGCTGGGACAACCGCCTGTAGCTTGCGATAAAACTAAATATGTTACTTAGGTCTGTTTCTGAACATAGCGGCAATAAGTCCAAAACGAAGAACTGCATATCCCTATTGGTACAGTGATGAATTTGCTTTAAGGTAAACTCTTTAAATCTGTAATGTAGTGCAACGGTGACTTGCGTTGGTCCGATTTTGGACGATAATCAAAGTGAAGCATCACTGCACCCGGCTAGTACTTGGATTAGTGACACCAGGGAAAGACCGAGTTCCGCCTAGAGACGGGCTGCTAACAATAGGTTTTAGCTGTTGTTGATACAATAATGATTGTGACGTTCTTTCTAAAGGTACTGTGAAGTGTAAATGCACGTTTCGGTATTTGGAAAACGTCGACGGACACTTCGATTCCGTGCCCTATATAATGCAAGGCATGGGGCACCAAAAAAGGCAACCACGGTTTACTGTAAGGGGGCATTATTCTTAGGTCTCAGGACATCGTGGTATGTCCAAACATCAAAAAGGACACCCTTTTAAATTAAAAAATAAAACTACAAAAAAAAACCAAAAAAGTATAGACAAATTCGAAAAACTTTTGAATAACTACAGTTGTTGATATAACATATGGCCCGTAATTGAAAGACCATCAAGTACATCCTATGATCAAATTAACAGTAGTTAATTTACTAATCAAAAAATACAAAAATTAATTTCACAATTATTCGAGTATGCAAAATAGCCCTAGATATTATTCAGTTAATGGACATACCTTAGAGTAAAAATATTACTCCAAAGGACATACCAATAAACATACATACCCAACAGGTTTAATTTCATAGGCACTTTTATTAACTTTATAACTCCACTTTGTCAAATTACTCGGTTTTATAACTCTAAAATAATCATCATAAAACAACATAAAATAAAACATTATGTTTTACCCAAACTTATTAAATTTAGTTTTAACACTTTAGGTTAATCAAATATGTATGGATATAACGTAACGTTGAAAGTTCCGCTTATTAAAAATGAAAAGAAGTGTTATATATTAAACTTATTAGGACACAAAATACTTTGACTTGATTAAAATTTAATCAAAAAAATCCATAAAATTTAATGTTAGGAGGCACACACACGGATTTGTTGAATGACCATTAAATAAAATTAAAAATATTTTTTGTAGGAATTTTTTAAAGAAAATTGGTTGTATAAGACAAAACCACACGGATGTATTCGGTTTACAACTATTTAAAACAGCTGAACATTAGAGAAAACTAAAAAGATTGCAAGTTGAAAATGTTTCAAGTCTTGAGTTTTGAATATTGAAGTCATAATAAAATATATTTTTGTTTTTCCTTAGCTTTACAATTTATCATCTATCAGAGACAATTTTGTAAAATAAACTATTTTTATGAGAAGGAAGTATATTTTTTTAGAAGTAAATAATTAACAACTTTGTACAGTATTGGGAAGGGAAAGTAGTTGCCATGTCACTTATGAATTATTAATATCTTTAACAGAAATAATATGTTGTTGATTATATTGTTCTGGTGCACCAAACCATCAACATTTTTTCAACTTTGTTATTTAACATTTTTACTTCCCTCGTAAAAGGGGAGTATTTGGAGTATGTTTGAAAAGACGATATATGGGTTCCTAAATAACTATGTATATACCGAACTAACTTGGGTCACACTTCACTATTCGTATAAAAGGAAATATTTATAATAAGTGGAGTTCCGGGTAAAGGAAATTTACCGATATTGGTGTTTTCTAATTATTATTCGGATAGTATTGTACTCATTTGTCATATTACAGTATATTTGTATACTAGTAACTATCAATTAGATATATTTAAGAAGAATATCAAACTTCAGTGGTGTAACAAGACAACGTGGGGCTCTGGTGCCAAATCGTTAAAGTGGGCCTCCTCTTCTCTCTGTAATAAGTACATATATATTATATAAATAAACAAAATTTAGGAAATTTCATAAATCGTAAAAAATATTGAAATCTCGTTTTAACATTCAGAATAGCTCCAGCAAAAAGGATAGGTATCACAGAAAAATAAAATAATTTTTTAATTTTGCTTTCTTTTCCGCAGCTTTTTTTCTTTAAGCTGCTCATAATTGCTGCTTGTAAATCATTTTATCAGAACTACGATGCTGAATACTCACAAAACAAAATATAAAATCAGTATCACTACAATTATACGCCTGTTTTAGTCTAGCACAGAACACAAACAATTAGCACCCAAAGCCAGTACCGCATCTTTAACTTTTGGGACCCTAGGCCCGCTTGAGATTACGGGCCTCTATCGGCACTATCCCCTAAAAGCATTACAGCTAGTGCCGCATTAATTATTCTCGCCCAAACATATTTACACGCCCCAAGCTCGTGGGAAAAAGTAAGGACTAAAAAACATAGTCCTCTTCCATATAGCAGAAATGTATCCTCTCCTTTAATATGATAATAAATAAAAATTACCTACTTATTGATAAAATTATATAAACCATTTTTGAGGCGGCGGCGGGACCTCTTTTTGATAGGCGCTAGGCCACTGCCTAATGGGTGTGGCCCTGCCCAAAGCAAATAATTTAAAATAAACTATCAGCTCAGTAAGTGTTTTGCATTTTCGCTCCTTATTCCCCGTAGAAATTTTGTTTGATTGATCTTTACCGACGTAAAGCGCTCCGCCGCGTCAGAAATAAACCTGCTGGTGAAGGCCAAGTAAAAATAAAAGGCTGTGTACCTGTTTGGTGCGCGTTATGGTCTATACATGCGGTGACACGGTTTTTGTCGCCTATCGATAAAAGTCGCGTAGTTTTGTAAATGTAATTTCCTTAGTTAAATGTGCGCTTTTATAAATCGTTAGTTTTTAGTTGGATAGTTTTAATATGACTTTTTCTATAGACTTTAACCAGGTCGCCGGGCCCCCAAAGGCTCAAGCCCTGGTGCAACCGCACCACTTAGGTTAGGTTAGGTTAAAAGTGAGTGGATCAAACCGACCCTCCACTGCGACTCTGTGGTCTATTGTGGCTCACACCTATGTTTACACTTCCCCGAGCAACTCTAAGTCCTCAATGAGTCTTATTATTGCCTTTAAGGAGGATGCCGGGCATTCACATAGCACTTGTCTGGCTGTCCTCCATACATAGGCGGCACTCGGATTCATTTTCAAGCCCCATCCTGTGCATGTGATGTCTTAGACCACAATGGCCAGTGTATAGCCCTACTGCTGTTTTGAACTTAATTCTGTTCATATTTAACGGACTTTCTGTTATCCTCTTCTTCATAGGAAGGGGGATAAATGCCTTTGCATGGGATAGGCCTGGCAGTCCAAGCCAATAGAGATTAGCTTTTTCCTCAACCAGGTCTAAAATTGTGCGCTTGGTCGTTTCGTGGGATACTCCTAAAGCTGGTTCAGGTCCCACGAATCTCGTCTCTGCCCCTTTCTTTGCTAGAAGGTTCGCAGACTCATTTGCCTCCAAACCTGCATGTCCTGGTAGCCAGATAAGAGCGATTTTATTGTCACTCCCCAGGCCAGCAAGTGCCTTTTGGCAGTTTGTGACTGTTTTGGATGTACACTGACTCGCTCCAAGTGCTTTAAGGGCCGCTTGACTATCCGAGAATATTTTTATCGTTTTATGTGTGGTTTGTTGATACTGCAACATTCTAACACACAATTTGATAGCATGGACTTCTGCTTGGAATATTGAGGTGCACCACTTACACCATTGTAGTTACGCCACGGTCAAACTTACAAAATCTAGGTATGCCAAAGAAATGTTTCTCTTCAGAACCAGAAAGACCTGTTCTCCTAAGAACTAAATTGAATTCTCCGTAAGGTGTAAATAGTCTAAGTGCAATTCAGTACGAAAATTGAATTTGAAATTTAAGAACTATTCTTAAAATTCTTACTTCTAATAAATATTTATCCGAGAGATGTGACCCTAGCAAATATTACGAGGTATAAAACCAAGCGGCAATCTATAAAAAGCTTCTCCAAGAAGTAAATTCAAAAGCATTCCTGCTTAGTTTATATTTGGGAAATATCTTTAGAACATAGACCACGTGACAACTTTTTTCATATTTACTCTGGAATATGTTGTCTCATAAATCAGGAAAACTCCTTATATTCCCTTATAGAATTGACAATATCCATTAACCTAACAAAACCTTCTTTTTCATATCAAGAAAATTAACACAAAAAAAATGTACGTTTAAAAATATAGAAAAGAAACAAGTGGCCAACCAAGAGATTTTGAAGGTTTCAGAAAGTTATATAGCATTTTAAGATTTTTTTTATTTAAAACTCCTTCAATTTCTTTACAATAAGACATCCGTTAAGTTATCAGGCTATACTTAACAGTTAATTTTTACATGTTTTTTTTATAAGAAAATTCTGCTTTCAAAAGCTATTGATTGATTCCTTTAACTGTAATGAGGCTGGAAATGTAGTATTTGCTTAGTTACTCTTGACCTTTTTAAAACATATTAAAGTGATTGGGCTTTAATGTTAGCAAAGATGAAAGACGTATCTTTTCAATTTAGCATAGTGACTCATGTAATAAATCTGTGACATTAGTAACGCTAATAAAGTCCTCTTCCTTCAGCGCTATCTTCAATGAACCTGCAGACAAGGTTATCTTTCGCTGAGCCTGTGACGCGCAAACGAAAAGGTCACTTGGGTTAGAATGAGTCACAATTAGCTAAAGATGCCGCCGGGATGAAGAGTAGACATATCATTACTTATTTAAATAATATGTTCTGATGGAAATGTTGCTGGTGCTTGTTGATCACATTAAAGAGATAAACTAAATGCATACATATGCACTTTCAAG
The DNA here is from genome assembly GCA_030620095.1 of Kuschelorhynchus macadamiae. NCBI lineage: Eukaryota > Metazoa > Arthropoda > Insecta > Coleoptera > Curculionidae > Kuschelorhynchus > Kuschelorhynchus macadamiae. Next base: position 24,285 of record JAUTXW010001609.1, read on the forward strand.
TTCTTAATGTCGAGATATTGTAAACATGTAAAGATTATTGCTAAATATTTTTTTTAATCTGGTAAAAAAACTAAGTACACTATTTTTTTTTCATCATTATAGTATATAAACTTCCTTAAAAAATTAACGCAACACCAAAAATTAACCAAAAGTTTAAAATAAATGTTTGTCAAAACCACTCGTGCGATTCGGAAAATTTTTTTTGTGATTGATAGATTGTCTCTTCCAGAACGTTAATATACTAACTGTATTCTCATAGAAATCTCTTTTTTTTAAATACCGGAGGTAACAATTATAGTGTGTCTTCTTTTCATACAATTTATAACAGTAGAGTTCAACAGTTACATTTTCAAGTCAGAATCGCCTTATTTTTTTACAATTTTATTTTTTATTTACTCCATTACCTTGCCTATTACACGAGATATACCATTTTATAACATAACATGATTTTATTGAAAATTAGTATCCAAATTTAACAACAAGAAATAAAAGAAAATGCAAAGAAACAAGTTAAACGAAAGTGTCAGTAGCGAGTATTTTCGCCACTCGCACGAATAACTTCTTGGCAACGACGGCCCATACTTGAAATACGAGACGTTATGTCATTTTGGTCCAGGTTTTCCCAAATTTGATTCAGTTTCTGCCATACGTGTCCAAGTTACATTCAAATTAAAAACATTTATTATAAATTTTGGAGTATTTACAATGGAATTACAAAGTTTTTACTTAAAAAATTAATAGCACCTGAACTATAAGCTCGTATTGTGCGTTTATTTATATTTAGATATCATAACCCAATTTAACATAATATTGCTCCATGTGCTTGACTAAATTGTACAAAACTATAAACATTATTCTTATAGCTTACAAAAGGGATATTTGAATACCAGTTTTTCCGTAAATATAATTAAATATTTAAATATAAGTAGATCGTTAAGAAGACAATTTTTTATGGTTTTTCTAAATTTATGCCGGCTTTTAATATTTTCATAACATGCGGGAATTTTGTTGTAATAATATGGGTCAAAATAATCAAAGAATTTTACTTGTTGATTCTTACTGGACAACGTAATACGGACTATTCACTACAGTACGTATTATATGATTATAGTTAGGAATAACATACACATTAATATTTTGTTTTACATAGGTTACACATTCAAGAATATACAAATTTTCTAAATTTAATATGTTTACTCCTCTAAGGTTGCTCGGATATAATGTATGTTTTTCGGATAAGTTATAAACAGTTTAGAGAAACATCATATGTCCCACCCCATACAACAATGGCGTATCTAAGTAAGGATTCTACTAGCGTAATGTACATTGTTTTCAAAATGTCCCTTGCTAAGGCTTCCCATAATTGTTAAAATATGTGCAGTAATTTTCTAATTTTATCCGTAATATAAAATGCGTGGTCTCGCCACTTTAGGTGCTAGTCCACAATAACACTCAAATATTTAATTTTATCAGTACTACATATTTTGAAACCTATAGTATTCAACGGAATTTGTGTAAAGCTTGGTAGATGATTACTTAATAAGAAAAATGCAATATATTTTGTTTTAGAGATATTCAGAGATAGTAAATTATAATCTAGCCATTGTTTTATTGTTGTTATACCATCATCCACCAAACCTTTGACTTCCTGCCATGAAGTTCCGCAACATAAAATAGCAGTGTCATCTGCATAGGAAACCATTTGTCCTGGAGTATTTATGGAACAAAGATCGTTAATAAAAACTAATAGTAAAAGCGGAGCCAAAATAGTACCTTGAGGAAGACCCACAGTCACTTTTGCTTTTTCAATTAACTTGTGATGATTTTTATATATTGTTCTCTATCACTGAGGTAACTGACAAAGACATTTAACACTGTGCCTCTAATCCCTGTGCGTTCTAAGTTATCAATAAAATTATTATGAGGCATAGTGTCGAACGCCTTTGCCAGGTCCAAAAAGACAGTAATGCATTTCGTATTTTCATGTAAGTGGTTACTGATTTTTGATGTTAAAGAGTAGATAGCATCAGTTGTGGAGAGAGATGGTCTAAATCCGAACTGATTGTTTGAAAGGTCTCTATATTTTGTAAAAAACCTCTCAAGTCTTTTCTTTAGTGCCATTTCAAAGATTTTTGAAATGTTACTTATGACAGATATTGGCCGATAGTTTGATGGATCAGATTCAGAGCCGGCGTTCTTCTAGATTGGGGTAACAATGGATATCTTGAACTATCTGGGGATCGTAGATCATAGATTTTTGTATTTTAATATTATCTAGCTATAATCATTGTAATAGTTGTTTTTAAATTTTTACTGTAAATTTTAATTTGCCACTGCTTTGTCAATAAGATTTCTTTTTCATTCTTTGACAATAAAGTCATATATATATATATATATATATATATATATATATATATATATATATATATATATATATATATATATATATATATATATATATATATATATATATATATATATATATATATATATATATATATATATATATATATATATATATATATATATATATATATATATATATATATATATATATATATATATATATATATATATATATATATATATATATATATATATATATATATATATATATATATATATATATATATATATATATATATATATATATATATATATATATATATATATGTGTATATATATATATATATATATATATATATATCCGGCCAAGAACTTTTGATAAAGGTGTGTGAAATATATATATATATATATATATATATATATATATATATATATATATATATATATATATATATATATATATATATATATATATATTTATAGATATATATATAGGTATATATATATATATATATATATATATATATATATATATATATATATATATATATATAGCATGTAGTACTATTTATATATAGATATATTTCGATTTTATATATATATATATATATATATATATATATATATATATATATATATATATATATATATATTCTACATATATATATAGGTGTGTATTTTTATGATTTTATATATATATATATATATATATTTAGCCGGAAACCACCGGAGCCCCAATAGGTGGCGCTAAGTGTTATACTTAGCATGTAGTACTATTTCAGTACGATAGACGTTTCGTTTTCGATTTTGTCATATCGAGCAATCTGTTATTTCAGATCTCCCTGGGTACAAGCCTGCCTGATGAGGGTAAAGGCCCAGAAATCATGATCGCAGGAGGGTACCCTGTGACATAATCGAAAGCAATTCTTCTTGTAGGCCGTTTTGCACCTGCAGAAATTATATATTTCTGCTATTCTACATATATATATATATATATATATATATATATATATATATATATATATATATATATATATATATATATATATATATATATATATATATATATATATATATATATATATATATATATATATATATATATATATATATATATATATATATATATATATATATATATATATATATATATATATATATATATATATATATATATATATATATAGTGCCATTTATAAATATATGACAGATATATAGTTTGATGGATTAGATTAGCCGACGTTCTTCTAGATTGGGGTATATATATATATATATATATATATATATATATATATATATATATATATATATATATATATATATATATATATATATATATATATATATATATATATACATATAAATATATATATATATATATATATATATATATATTTATATATAAATATCTACAGGTTGATCCATTAAGAATATTCCATTACTCGGTAACCGTTGATCACACAATTATGCGAAAAATTTATTTATAGGTAAATTGGATTACAGAAATGATTGGACATTATTCTCAAGTTCGAAAAATGGCCGCTAGGGGGTGTAACAGCAACTCAAACATGGAAATTCCCATTGTCTCTTGAATTTTCTAAATTAAGGTATGTCGAAAATATAAGCATCGTATTCTTCAGGCAATTATGCAACTTTTTGTTATGTATCATTTTTTTTATTTTCATTAATAAAGTGGTGGGGGAAGGTCAAGTTTTTTTCTTTCAAACGTTTATATCTCTGTTTTGGATGAATCGATTACATGAACTTGGTGTGCCAAAAAAAAAATCGATTTTATTTGCTCTTCACGTAGAGCTATTAACTGTACGGTAATGATTCTATTAGTGATCTCTAGATAACGCTTTTTTGTAATTCTTCAAATAATACGGATTTTTCAAAAAAGTCAAATGGTATGATATGACTTTTTTGTCATAATTAAATTTGAGTTTATAAAAGGTATCGAATAGAGAAATAAACAATCCGGGTCCGTATTTAAATTAAAGAAGTTGTTGATGGTCGCCCGAATACGAAACGTCGGATTGAAAAACTATAATGTGAAAATTATCTTGATCTGTCATTTTAACGAAACTTACAATTATAGAAAAGCGATAAAAGTTATTTTTTGAGTTATTTTTAGTTTTTCCAAAATTGTAGGCTTAGTTGAAATGACGGATGAAAATAATTTTCACTTCATTTTTGTCACTTGTTCTCCTCTACAAAGTGGTTAGGTTAGTTTTTAAATCTAACTTTTCGGATTCAGGCAACAATCATTAACTTTTTGTAATCTAAATATGGTCCTAGATTTTTTATTGCACTATTCGATACATTTTATAGCCTTAAATTAAATTATGATAAAAAAGCCATATCATACCATTTGATTTTTTTAGAAAATCCGTATTATTTGAAGAAATAGGAAAAAACGCCGTCTAGTAACCACTAATACAATAATTACCGTAGAGTTGAAAGCTCTACGTGAAGAGCAAAAAACGCACGCAGAGACATAAACGTTTCAAAGAAATAAAGGTTGACCTTCCCCACCACTTTATTATTGAAAATAGAAAAAAAAGAGTCGATAACAAAAAGTTGCATAATTGACTGAAGAATACAATGCCTATTTTTCGATAAACCTTAACTAGGAAAATTCGAGAGAAAATCGGCATTTTTATTTTTAAGTTGTTGTTACGCCCATTACTGGCCACTTCTCGAACTTGAGAATAATTTTCAGTAATTTCTCTTAACCAATTTTCCTATAACTGTGTGATCAGCGGTTACCGAGTTATGGCCGGAGACCATTCTTAATGGTTCACCCTGTATACATATTGCTAATTTTAAAAATTTTTAAGTGTTTTGTCTTCATTCCCATATAGTCCAAAAGTATTAAAATTGTAATCGGAATAAAAATAAATCGGTCTTCTAACCCTTTATATTTTGCCCCTGTTTGTGATTCAGCTAAATATGTAGCCATACTAAGGATGGGTTTTTTTTCCGATATCGTTCTAATAACTATTGATCATTTTCGATAGTTATCGATATATCGTCAACTATCGATAGTTATTGATAGATATCAGAAGGTCAAAGATAGACAGAAGGATTTGTGATGGCAATACAGGACCAAGTTATTAACACACTGAATTACACGAAATTCATCATCAAAGACCGGCCCGTTGAATCCGATAAGTGTCGAAAATGTAGCAAGAGATCAGAGACTATACATCATATAACATCTGGCTGCACTTACCTATCAACCACGGATTACCTCCAGCGACATAACCAGGTGTGTACCATCATACTCCAGAAGCTTGCCAATAAATACGGGCTCCTGGATACCTTTGTGCCCTATTACAAATACCAACCAAGTTCAGTGCTTGTAAATAATACCTTTAAACTGTACTACGACCGGGCAATTATCACCGACAAACGGTTGACGAATAATCGGCCTGATGTGGTCCTGTTAAATAAGGAAACAAAGACAGCATATTTGGTAGATGTTGCTCTATCCAACAATAACAACGTGTTGGATAGATATCAAGAGAAAAAGGCCAAATATGCAGAGCTGGCGATAGAGATACAGCAGATGTGGCAGAAGGTTCAAGGGTAACCGATCATCGTATCATCAACTGGACTAGTTCCAAAAACAGAACAGAACCTAAAAATCATATGAGTGCATACTAACATCTTCATCGACATACAGAAGGCAGTCCTGCTCACTACTTGCCACATAGTGAGAAAATTCTTACGGGACAATACATAGAACTAATAGAAATCGGCACACTCCTTTTGATGCTTGCATCCGGGGTGGGCTTGGAATCCAACATTTGTTGAGAAATTGATTGTCAATTTGGATAATAATAATAATATTAATAATAATTATTATGATAATAAATACGATAAATAGCTCTCTAAATGTTTTAAGACATTATATTGTAGGTATAATTAATATTGATGACTCCTAAAATTTGTCTTGCATGGTCTCAACACTGTCAACATATAATATTTTGAAAAGATTCATAATAATCATTCAATTATTAACTCCTCGAGAATATCCAAAAACTACATACACACTCGCTTATTCTAGGGTTAAAAAACATCGAAAAGCCTTATATTTTTCAAAAAGTTTTACGATCACAAATATCACAATACTACCCCATATAATAGCGCATGTTTGTGTTAATATGTTACGTTGACTGTTACTGTTATACGAGGAAATGTACCATGCAACAAACCATCCACTTTAAAATGTCTTTTACCTGACTGATCCCGCACCGAAAATAACATATTTCGTATCTAAGAATGAACATTTTATCGATATTTATCCAGAGGTTATCGAATAACAATAGGTAAATAAAAATTATAGGTATATCGATAGTTATTCGATAAGGATCGCTAGGTACCTGAGAATTAATATAATTAAAAGGTGACATATTTATAAATTTGGGGATCTTTTCTGCTCGCTATTTTATTTTAAAACTATAACATGAAAGTGAAAAACTTTTTTTTGCTCGCTGAAATATTTGCGGGGGTCTTAAAATTATTTCACGAAAGTGAGGACTTTTTTTTTGGTCCCTGATGTATTTCCTCCCTAGGAATGTCTCCTTTAACAGCTTTTATCGCAACATATTTATAAATTTGGGGATTTTTCTACTCGCTGATTTATTTTAAAAGTATAACGTGAAAGCGAAAAAACTTTTTCTTGCTCGCTGAAATATTTGCGGGGGTCTTATAATTTTTTACACGAAAGTGAGGACTTTTTTTTGCTCTCTGATATAATTCCTCCCTGGGAATGTCTCCTTTAACGGCTTTTATCGCAACTATCGATAGGTAGCAATAAATATAGATAACTTTTTATCGATTTTTTACCTATCCACTATCGATAAGATCATTCGTATCTATCCATATGTTGATAATTATCCATATATTGACTAATATCGATAAATAACATTTATCGATAGATTATTTGCTATCGCTCTTCGATAGAAATCAGAAGGAGTGAATCTGCAGGTAGCGTCTACAAACATATAAATTCACCATATAAAAATGTATTGAATCAAAGATAAGAATACATTTGTTTCCATTTTTTTGCTTGACTAGCGGTTTTCAAGGTTCATTATTCATATTATTATATTCGTTAAAAGGAATGTTTGGCGCTTGTATATCATAATTTTTTTATGGTTTTTTTGTTATAATCATATTTAATATACATACTAAAATATAATAATAAAAAATAAATAAATCTTAAAAGTAAAACAAAACATTTTCAGAGAAAGTCAATTCATTTGGTCATACCCCCTTTACTCTGGGCTGTGCTCCCCTCTTAGTTTTGGCTGTGCCCTCCCCTTATTCTTGGTCTGGTTACGCTCTGTTTTTTATCCTATAAATGCCAATGCCTATGTGAATAAATCTACGTCAAGTTATCTAGCCCAAGGATCTTGAGAAATTCGTTAATAGAAGTTCATTGAGAATAAAGGATCCAATTCTTTCCTTCAGGTTTGATGGAATATTATGTAAGACCAATTATTTTGGCTGAGTTCGCTACAAACTACCAATTTTTACTTTCCTCGTAAACAGGAAGTATTATAATTGTGAAAAAATTACAGATCTTTGCGTCATAAAACTACTTACCCAGTTGACCTTAAATTATAATTAAAAATTGTGTGGGGTTGCCCTGGAAACATTTTGCTAAAAATCCAATATGGCGAAACAAAAAATGAAAAGTGAAAAGTTAAAAAAACTACTACTAGAAATTAAACTTTCAATTTACCTCAAATTTTGCACAAAAATCAGGTATTAGTAGGAATCAACTGGTAAAAGTTTGGTACGAGTCGAAGATGGCGAAACAAAATGCCGACATAATAACATATTTAAAAGAATGAGCCTCAAATACTTACTTATTAAATTGGTTTGAAATTCTGGCCAAGAATTAAGTGGGATATGGGATGAACTGGTAAAATTGTGGCACGAATTCAAGACGGAGGCGGCGGAACCATATGGCGGCCAAAATGTTTTTCCACGTTTTTGCGTCCCTGGATGCAAAAAAATCCAATTCCGTCGATCTGTCTGTCTGTATGTTCGCGGCATAGCTAAAAAACTTACACACCAGATTGAATTCAATCTTGTTAAAAAATTAAAAGTTCTGTGGGAATTACCTAGCAACGTGGTAAAAATTCACTATGGCGTAGCAATATGGCGAACTAGTGAAATGTAAAAAAAAATTAATTATTCAATTTTTCTCAAATTTTTTCACAAAAATTAAGTGTTACATAGGAATTCAAGATGGCAGAACAAAATGTCTACCAAATAAAAGAAATCAGCGTAAAAAAGCTCCTTATTCAATTGACTTTTGCACAAAAATTTTATTTGATTTAGGAATAAATTAGTACGAATTTAAAATGTCGGAACAACAAAAGTGTGCCATAGATAGAAACTGGCAAACTAAATAACTATGTGCGGAACTAAATTGGGTCGCGCTTCACTATTCCTAATAAAACACTTGAAATTTGAATTCATCGACATCGTGCGGTGAAGTGAATTTTTCTATTTTGAGAAATATCACACCACTATATGGCTTCTAAAACCTAGTTCGCCAGACGTATATATAACATGTTAGATTGTTAAATTAAAACGATTTAAACGATGATAATAATATTAATTGCTAAACTATGGTGGCATCTCCTATAAAGTCAGATTAAGTGCCTACTGTATAACTACCATTATACGCTATACTCATGCAATATAAGTAAAATAAGTTATTTGTAGTTTTCGTTTTTCAACCGCCTTGCTGTTTTATTAGCATAACAGCGAGCTTATAATGAAAACTGTAAGCGTTTCTCTTGCAGAAATGCCACGATCGCTTCCCCAAGAATGTCTGCCTGTAATAACTAAAGTAAAATATTAGATCGGACAGGCTTAAAGTATGGGAATTATTTAAAAAATCAAAACGGTGTTGTGACAAGCAGGTGATTGTTATTGGTAACGGAAATTCTATTTTACGAGTTTAATCCGACCAGTTTATAGGACGAAGGTATTCGTATTTTACAATTTTGGCATATTAATTTCAACTGAATATAAGATCTGTGGGAAATTAGCGTCATTCCCTTACGTCATTTTTTTCTTTTCGCAGATTTAACGATACAAATGCATTTTACAGAAATCTGAGCCGCGAGAACGCAAGGTTTAGTCAAATATAATATGTATATGTATAAAGCAAAATCATTTTTTTCGGAGAAAGTCAATTCATTTGATCGTGTCCCCTTTCCCCTTGGCTGTGCCCCCACCCCTCTTAGTTTTGACTATACCCTCTCCTTATTCTTGGCCGGGTTATGCTACTGTTTTGTTTTTCTTTTTCTAGATTTAACGATACACAAGCATTTTACAAAAATCTGAGTCGCAAGAACTCAAGCCCTAGTCAAATATAACAAAAGATTTTTATGTGAATATATAGCTTCAAAATCATCAACATTTTTTTTTTCAAAAGGAAATTTTTAGATTTCACCCTTAAAATATTAGCTTACATTATTGATTACATAACTGCTAAAGTATGGTTAAATAAATAAGAACAAAAGAGCATTTAAAATTTTAAGGTAAGTATTAGATTACCTTAAAATACGAAATAAGGCAATATGGCACTTGCGTATTAATTTTGACAATAGTTCCTTACCAGATAAAGGTTTTTGCAATTTCTTTGGTCAAAACGCAAAACAATACAAATGCTAAAGTCACTCTTCTCTTACTTGAGCGGACATCATAGTCCCATGATATATATTTTATAGTTATAGTAATGATGAATAAGTTTGACCGTTCATTGTCAGTACCTTTGCAGATAACTTTGTGTTTATTACCCGACTACGCATGCAAAGATCAGGATTGATTGCTAAATATTTTAAGTATTAAGCAACCTACATCTACTAAGATGGTAGTAGTGCGCTAATTAGTTTAACGTATATATTTTCATAACTTATAGCTATAGGTTACAAACTAACGCGATTCTGTAAATCAGGTGACCACGCAATTAAAAAACAAGCTGTAACTTTTTTATGGCAAGAGCTACTAATTTCAAATTTTATAGTGGTATATGATTGGTCATGAGAAACAGAACATTCATTCTTTTAATGGACCTTCGTGTATATTGTTTTTAATGGACCTTTGTGTATATTGTTTCATTTCAGAAACGTACCGAAAAATCACTTTCAAACGATATTTTCTCGTTTTATTTTAAAGAACCATCTATAAAACTGATCAAAATCTAAATTTCCAAACAATTTTAAAGATTTTTCATACTCATATCAACTATTTTTTGAGATATTTCTATTTAAACTATGCGATTATATTTTAATAATTTATGCTGATAAACGATAAATTATTACATTTTTATCTACGATGGCAGTGAAACAAAAAAATCACAGCTGCCATTTCTGTATTAAACTTGTACGTTTCATGGTAGTTAGATGCAGAAGTATTATTATTATATTTTTTTTCACAGTTGCTCTGGTTTTGTTTAGCCACTCTTGAACGGGGTTAGCGAACCAACGCCTCAATCATGGGCCAGGATCCAACACAGATTGCCAATATTACGGCCTTTTGTATACGGTTGATTAACTTTTCGGGATCTAATTCGAGACGACGCATATTTGGACTGAGTACCCATTGCAGGAGAATGCTCTCGATATGGCATCGGCTTTTTCCAATTTATACAATTCCTGACACATTTCCTGATACTTTATGATCTCATCTGTTCTGGTCGTTCTGATATTGTCATCAAGTGCTGTTGTCATGTCTGTTACAAATGCCCTCTGGTGTTTCTTGTAGATAATTAGCTGTTGTGCTGAACTGTTCGGTCGGTAATGACGGGGCTATCCTAGTAGAGTTTTACATCTTTATTTTCCCCGAATGGTTAAGTTAAGTATTCGTAGTACAGGTTTTCATCATTTACAAGGTTATATTTTAGGCAGGTGGCCTGGTGAATGATTCCGCCTACCGTATTTTTCCTGGTAATCTCTGGGTGCTAGGTATGTGCATCCTGAGGTGAGGTGTTGGATGGATTCTGGAGTATTGGAACATAGCCTGCATCCGTCATCGGATAAGTTTTACTTGGCTATGTACCGCATGTAGTTACGAGAAGCACTAACTTGGTCTTATATAGCTTGAATATAATGTTTCAGACATCAGCTGTCCACTTACAAGGACAATGTTGTATCTACGTCCTAGCCACACAGGGCTATAACGTACTAGACATGGAGTTCTTTTTGTCCCATTATGTTTCAAGGTCTTTGATGGTTTTTTTCCGTTCTAGGAAAACAAATGGCCAACTCAGATGCAACGGGGAAAGCCATAGCTATTGATGCTAAAGTAGGTTTGCATTTTGGTAAGTTGGCTGTTCTTCATAATACCAATATTTTTCAGGCCTCCCCTGCTTTATTCTGTGGAAGGTATAGGCGGTTAACCGGTGCATCAGAGTGATGATGAAGGTGATGCATACGATATTTAGACATTATTGTGCGAACCTTCCTGTCGAGGTTGTCCAGATCGGTTTTTATTATTATTATTATTTTTATGACTTGTTATCTCATAGTATTCCTGTGGTTGTATTTTATACTGACGGGATTATACCAAGTCAGTACAAAAAAAAGGAAATGGAAAAAAAACTATTGTGTATTAAGAAATGATCTAACGATGCTACATGTTTTCAAAATGACCGATTTTTGGATGTTCCTGTGAACGTCTTTATTAAGTCCTATTTAAGCCAAATGCAGTGTAAACGTTGTTTGAGTGAGACCTGTTATTGATATGACGAGAGGAACAATGATAACTCTTTCTTATTTTCACAGCCTTTTTACTTCCATTGCCAAGTCGGTGGTATTTGACGATGTTCTCACTGTATTTCGCTTGGAGGTTATCGGGTCTGTTTGCGGGGATTGTTTTATCTGTGTGGATTTCAATGTCCCAGTAGAGCTTGCAGTCTTCGTTTTGAAGTATGGATGTTGGTGTATAATGGTTGTAAGGGTCTGTGTTCTCCGTTAGTTTGTATGTTGTGGCGAATGCTTGATGAACGACCTTCGCTGCTGAGTTGTGTCTCGCGGTGTATTCAGTTCCGCCCATTATTCTACCTCTCGTCTTCAATCGCTGTGTCCTTGAGATTTGCTTTCGATAGTTTCTGGTTGCTATGACTTTGTCCTGCATGGCAAGCAGGAAGCCTTCTGTTTCGGGGAACAGTTGCCCTTCTTGTAACCACGTATATGAAAGCTTTTTATGTATATGGTCTTGCTTTATGTGGTATCTGTGTCTTCCGTGAAGGGTTGTTTCAGACCAGGTGTTAATCTTTTTTAGTCGTGATTGGATGTGACTGTGTGCGTCTGCTGCGTGGCTCGTTTAAGACAGGTCGAGCGGTGTATAATTCTTGTCTGCTTTCACTATTGCCTTGTGGAGGTTAGTTTGTTTGTTGTGGACGAATTTTCGTAACTTTGTTTTTTATTTAGCGATTGTATATCTATAATTCCCCTCCCTCCTTCTTTTCTCTCGATGGTGAGTCTTTCCTTGCATGCATTGGGAAGTAACTTCCTGTGTTTAGTGAATTCAGAGCGTATGAGAATGTGAATGTTCTCTATGTCTGTGTGTGACTATTTAATGATACCAAACGAATATGCAAGAATAGGTATGGCGAAGGTGTTAATAGCTTTCGTTAGATTTCTGGAATTCAGTTTTGTTTTTAGTAGATTTGTGAGTCTGGTTTTAAATTCCGTCTTGAGCTCTGACTTTATATGAGTGTGGTTAATTTTGGTGCTTTGACGGAAACCTAGGTATCTGTATGTTTCTTCTTTGAGAATGTTATCAATAGGTTCATTGTTGATTGATTTCCTCGTAGGGTGGACTTTCCATTGTCCCTTGTTTATATGAAGTAGCTTGCATTTAGTTATACCAAATTCCATGTTGATGTCCAGGGTAAACGTTTCTGTTGCATGTAATTTTATGTCGTCCATGTACAAGAGATGGTTTATTTTGTGTACGTTATTTTTTTGGTGTTTAATTTGGAATCCAAAGTTTGTGTTATTCAGTGTGTTTGAGAGTGGATTGAGACAGAGGCAGAACCACAAAGCGCTGAGTGAATCTCCCTGAAATATACCTCGTCTGATGTAAATTTCTTCTGTCTCTTTCTGTGTTCTCAGGTTGATTTTAGTTTTCCACGTACTCATGATTTGTGTAAGAAATTGCCTGATGTTTTTATTAACTTTATATAATTCTAGCACTCTGGTTAGCCAATTGTGGGGTATCGAATCAAAAGCTTTTTTATAATCTATGTAACCAGTATGAAGGTTTCTATAATTTTTCCAGGGTTGTTCCATGATGACGCTGTCTATAATTAGCTGCTTCTTGCATCCTCGGCTGTTTTTCCTGCACCCTTTTTGCTCTTCCGTTAGGATGTTTTTGTGTGCTAGATGTTGTTCTATTCTCCCGGTGATTGTGGCTGTGATGATCTTATATAGGGTTGGAAGGCACGTAATAGGTCGGTAATTTGACGAGTCCTTATTGTCTGAATTTTTGGATTTAGGGTATGTTATTCCTTGGGTGAGAAAACTAGGGAGTGTGCTAGGTTTTAAAATAATTTCATTAATTTGGCAAGTGAGAGCTTCATGTGTGGAGGTAAACTGTTTGTACCAGAAATTATGAATGTTATCTATTACAGGACATCTCCAGTTATGCGTGTATTTGCAATATATATATATATATATATATATATATATATATATATATATATATATATATATATTGCTTTGACAAATAAACCATTGACATGTTTTAGAAGAATTTCAAAACCGAATCTGTATTTGCCATGAAGTTAATGTACAAAGCTTTGAAGATTTATTATACAGATTATTTTTCGTTTTGTTAATAGGTTTTTTATTACTTATATTGTTTTAGTTTCGTTGGCAATAAATTATGTTTTTATGTTTTTCAATTCAACAGTATTTTATTTAGAAATCATTGTTGTTGAACGAAACGTAATAATAATAATAATAATAAGGATAATGTTGAGTAATTGATTGTTAATAATAATAATAACAATAATGCAGGAGAGTACCCTGTGACATAATCGAAAGCAATTCTTCTTGTAGGCCGTCTTGCATCTGCAGAAATTATATATTTTTGCTATTCTACATATATTTTTTCCGGCCAAGAACTTTTGATAAAGGTGTGTGAAAGCGCATTTTTATTGATTTTAGTATATATATATATATATATATATATGTAATACATTCATAACATAATAAACATAAGGGTTTTGAATGTGGAATTTAAAAATTATCCTGCGGAAACTCTTATTTTTTATTTTATTTACTTATCAACTTTTTTTCGTTAAAATGTGATTTATTCACAAAATATGTTTTTTTGGCTTCTATAAAGCCTTTCCAATGCGGTAATTAAAACATTTCTCTGCGGAAATTGTGAATTTTTGTGAATGTGTTACATATATACAAGTGTTCTGTATGTAGAACTCAAAAGGATTTCCTGAGGAAACACTTTGTTTCAGAAAAAGTGCCTGCTTTCTATAATGATTTGGTAGTAATTTTTTTATATTGAAAACTTCATGCAAAGATAAATAATAAAAAACGCAATTTTTCTGATCAGAAAGTGTTTTTTTTTAATTTACATTGGTAACATAACCTGAAAATGTCAATCGGCTAAAGCACTGCCAATTATTCAAATTTAAAGTTAAAATTTTTAAAATAGGTAATAATAATGTGTTTTTATTTGTGTCTAGAAAGTTGTTTGCCCCGGGTTAACACCAGGTTTTTCAGTAAAAAACTCATTATAGAGACTTAACGGTAGTTTCGGCTTATAAATCTAGGACTGCCACTCAAATCAACAATGGTTACTCCTAGATGGATCCGCATAGGGTTAGTACCAAGTTAAAGCCAAAATACAAGCATAGCAGTGGCCGTTAAATATTAATGCAAAAATCTGAATAAAACATCACAGACATATGATAAGATACAGGCGCAAAAAGTGACGCCACAGGCCCCACTTCAGTTATATTTCTTCATTTGCGTAAGGATAAGATTTTTTTTTTAAAGTAAAATGTAAAGTTTTAAATTCAAACATATTATACAAAGCGCGTAAAAATTAAATATTCAATGAAAAAAAAGTGATTAAAACAACACAACTTGATACATATGCGAGTTTTATGTTTTAAGTTTAAAACGAAAACTTTAATTATTAACTAAAAGACATAAAAAACTAAAAAATCTCTTTTCGCCACGAAAATTAGAAGAGATGTTAAGGTAAAGTTAATTTTCAAATTTCAAATATTATTCAAAATTTAAAAGAGAAATGCAATTGAAATTTCTGATGACATTTGTTTAAAATATCAGGTTAACCATCATAAAAATATAAAATTACTAAATATTTCATAAAATTCGGCGTGTATTTCTTTCGTTATTAAAGCAAGTTTTTAATATAATACACTAAGTTAATAAAACATTGCTATTGGGTGAATATATTAACCAGTAGTATAAAATAAAAGTTGGGAGTTTCTCCAGGAAGTGCAACATTTAAAAGGCTTTATAGAAGTCAAAATAAATATGTTGTGAATGCATTACATTTAATTTAAGAAAAGTTAAGAAATAAATATATAAAAAATGTAATTACCGCGTTCAGGGAGCTTTATAGAAACCAAAAAAATATTTTGTGAAAAAAAAGTTGCCCTGCAGTGTGTGTTACACTTTCACTGTTTCCGAGTTTGATTGGGGCCCGTAAGTATGTTGTTTCTATTTGGGGTGGCCCTCGGGCTACCGCTGGACAGCCCTGCTCGATAGTAACAGTAAACGTATATTATTATTTTGAAGTCATTTAAACATTAAATAAACTAACAGTGGAATTTAACGCATTATTTATAACATAACAATACCTTTTTATTACATATACTATATTTCTGCCACCCAAACTCAATCTTATTCCATTCGACAGAAATACGCCTTCAGAAAGCTATAAAATGAAAATTTTATATCCTTCAAGAAGACATTAAGTAACAAATTGAAGACAAAAATTGAATATAACAGAAAATAACAAGGCTGTCGGTCATATAGCTTTTACTAATGAAGATGTCAACGTATTTTATAAGCATCGTCGTGAAAAGCGTATAGAATTGAACAAACGACCCGGCTTGGTTTTTATTTAAGGAATACTGCCGCTTTTGTCATACTCGATTTCACCCATAACGAGGCATAAAGTTGCTTTTTTGTTCAGTAACCTGTAGCAACTACTCATAACATCTTAAGTCTTTAGTTGCTCCTTGATTCCATTGTATTCAAGCATTTTCCGTGAACGTTATTTCTTTTATGTATATAATATATGTTAGAAGTTAATGTAAAGAACGTTAGGTAAATAAAAGTGGGCATGAAACACTTAAATTTAATATTATTAGAAATGTTATAGTTTCCCTAATGTTCCTCCTAGAAAATTTGTCATCTGAAGAGAATGACCAAAATGATTTAACTTTGAGTCGCGATTCGAACGAAATCACATTGTGATTTGAAATCGAGATAAGATCCAGCGGAATGAGGACACTCGTCGAGGATATTTAATGTCTATGAGAGACTGTATTCAAAAATCTAAATAAGCCTTACTCTGGTAAATTTAAAATTTAGCTTAAAATTTCAGTTTTCTGGATGTGAAAATAAATTAGCAATAGAAAACGACTTTTTCGTATTGCATAGGCAAACAGTAGTTTCATTGCACAATCATTTACATATCGAGCAAACAATTGAACGCAACATTTTGAAGAGCAGGGGAGCCAACTAAAATGAATTTGACATTAAACAGCTGTTTAATTTAATTTTGCCTGATAGCTGGAACAGCTATGCTTTGTGTTAAAAAAAAGTCTTGAAAAATTAATTGTGGTTCTGAAGGTGAAAATGTAATGGATATGCAAATGGTCCTCTCAATAATAGTAATGACTATTTTTATATGTTGGTACTTCCCATTTCATCTTAAAATTGAGTGCTATTTGTAATAAAATTAGCGCCGGTTCTAATTCGGCGTCATGCAAATAAAATCAGCTAACCGCAGACTTATGCGCATTGCGCATGCCTGCGGGCAATTTTTCATTATATTACCTGTGCAATAACCTAATGTACACTTCCCTTTAAGATTGAGGGTTTTGCAACCGTCAAGAACAGAGCTGGTTGTTCGCACCAAGGCAAAATTAGTGAGCTAGTACCGACAAGGGTCGTGAGATTAAAATGCGCTCCTGGGCATAGTGGTGTCGAAGGAAACGAAAAAGCGGATAAGTTCGTCAGAGGCGGATCGACGCGACGCTCCAACGGGCCCAAAACCCTGCTTGAGTATAAGTAAACAATACTGCTCGCAGGCCCTGATTAGATGGGCCTGGAAAAAGATAAAGAAGAATTGGTGAAGGACGAACTACTGTAGACAAGCAAAAGAAATGCTACCCAAGCTATACGGATCTAAGGCAACTTGGTTGATGTCAAGAAGTCGACAGGTGATTGGGAACCTAATTGGCATTTTGACAGGACACTGCAAACTAAACAGGCGCATGTACCAGCTGGGGCAGAGGAGGAGGATCCCTATCATCTTGCTGGCACGTGTGAAAGATGGACAAGATTACGCTGGAATACTTTCGGCATTAACTCCTTCTCCAAGGAAGAATTACAATATCTCGACTGGAGCAAGATGCTCTCTTTCATTAGAAAGACGAGCCATATTCGCAGAGAAGTGGAATAGGTGTGTGGGAGCAGGGTTAATGAAAAGGGCCTTTTGGGTCTAGTTACTAGACTGGGGGATTTTACTCTTATTATTAGTAATCGCATCTTGCACCAATCTGATATTTCTAATGAATGTAAATAGATTAAAAATAATAAGAAAAAAAACCAACAGTGGTTTTTTTAAGATCCAACAATAATTGTTTAGTTATACAACTAAGAATCCTTTCTTCGATACTAAATTCTGTCAGGCTATAGATATTGTAAAGAAGTCAACAAGTATTTAGTATTTTAAACAAATAATGCTTTGCAGTAAATTAATAGCATTTATTTCGCTCATCAAAAGCATTACTGGTTAACTCAGCGTAACACAGTGAGCAATGGAACAAAGAATATTGAACAATATACTTCAAGGCAGTATACCGAACACAAAAATCAGACAAAGGTCAAAAGTAACAGATGTATTACAAAAAAAATTACACATTAACATGGAATTGGGCAGGGCATGCAGGAAGGATAAGAGAAACTTCTGGAAATATAGAATGGTTGAATACAGAGCGAGGGATTACAAAAGAGCTAGAGGTAGACCTAAAACAAGATAAACGGTTGACCTCAAACGTTAGTTAATACTAATTAGTGATAAGCAGCTGATCTTTAATCAGTTCAACGAAATTTTATACTTGCAAAAAAATTAAGTTCTTCCGGATCGTACAAACAATGTAACCCAACTTATGATCGGTTGATAGCTGATGTTATGCATAATTTGTATTTTGAAAACATTATTCCAGTAACTGGATTTTTAAAATTTAAGCAAAATTTAATAACTTAAGGAAATGTTTAATACTAAACCCACAGATATATATATATATATATATATATATATATATATATATATATATATATATATATATATATATATATATATATATATATATATATATATATATATATATATATATATATATATATATATATATATATATATATATATTATATTCAAGGTTACATAACAGAATTTTAATTATAGTAGTCCATATAGGACATCAGAAGAAAATGCAAAACGCAAAGTAACTCAAAATGTCTCTCCCCCAATTCCAATAAGTACTTCATGTCGAATTTGAATGAAAATTTTAAAATGTTTTAAAAATTTCATTTACTGCGATACAAATGGTCATATTCAACTGGAATGATACATCAGTTAAATATATAATTTATATAATTTTGGGAGATAAAACTGATTAATATTAAGAGGGAAAATAGAAAACTCTAATATACAAAATGTTGACAAGTTATTAATAGTAATAAATTTACAAATACTATACCATTGCCAAACAATATGTGTCATGTAAATTCAGTACATCTCATACATGAATTTTTGATGTTCTACTGAATCAGAAAAATATATTTATATTTTGAGTTATAAAAATACTAATATATAATAGATATAAACTAATTTGGAAAATACACAATTTACAGAAATTTCGAAAATGAATATTAATTTGATGTATAGAGAAGAGAGGTTTTTGTAACTACAAGATTTATTTCTCGTTATGTAATTCCTAATGAATTAATGCATGGCAACTACACCAATTCACAAAAGCGGAAAAATGAAAAAATCCAAATTACATATCTTTTCACAACTCAAATCTGCAATTTTTTCTTACTACGGCATTACATCCTGAAGACTACCGAAGCCCATAGGATCATGATACGAAGATTAAAGAGATAACTTTTTTTTTATTTTTTACTGTAGTAAGCTTTCAGTATGAATGGATTTAATGAAAATTTTGAAAAAAAATCCGTATTAAATTCTATCTAGGAAGTTGAAGTAAGGGAGACAAGGAAAAAAACCTGAAACAAAATGGCGATGATAACTCATTTTTTTTACACAAAAGAATGGAATTTTTGCAAATATCAATTGAATAAGAACTTACCAGATGTTATACCTTATGACATTATCCATCACTGAATAGAGATTTTATCGGGTATAATCCAGCACCTAGGCTGACTAAGTTAAAATATTAACTTAAATGTATTAGAGAACTATCTTATGTTGCCTTCAATCTTGAAATTTTGCAAAAGAGACTTAAAATGGCAGTTCCATTCGGTTTTACTCATTCGGACCATGCAAAAAACAGATGCCCAATCACTGTCACTCCGAAACATGCCGCCAATTCAAAATTATTTTTTAGCAGTCAAGATTTTTAATTACAAGAAAATAAATTGATAGTATTAATCGCTTGAACACTCTGAACTGTTCCCAATACCAAAATGCATGTAAATTAAGACCTATCCGAATGCTTTAATTTAAAAATCAGCTAGCCGAGTCGAACTCACAAATGTATAATGGTTATTCTTGGTGAACTAAAATTAAATAACAATAAGATATAATAATTACCAAAAATAAAACCTCATAAACTAGCTGGTCGATTGGATAGAAAGAATAAAGAACGTAAACGAATAGATGAAGGGAGAGTTACATTCGACGATAGATGGTATAGGATGATGATAATGTTAAATATGGTTAAAGTAATAGCTTGAGATTGTTACATCATTAAAGTTACTCTGTAATATGATACTTTTATAAATATCAACGTTTTGACGTACTGTTACTGGCTTTTAAAGAGTGCCTAAATGTGCATTTGTTTTTTTTTTTGGTTAAATATAACTTCTCTTTTTCGATAATTTGGCCAATATTTGAATAGAGTTGAATTTTTAAATGCTGCCTAAAAATCTATAGTTTGCCTTCTTAAATACCTGCAAATATCAATGTTCATTAGAATCAGATCACAAATATTAATAGTTAATAATTGTGCGTCAAATTGTATTGTCATGCGAACTGTTTAGGTAAAGGACCACTTTGCCTAAACGCGCCTGAGAAAAACAATACAAAATTTGGTTTTGCCGATTTTCAGTAGCTATCGATTTACGGGCTTCGTTTTGATCACCCTTTTTCGCTGGTTTACTAAATTCTCCATTCGCTAAAGTTATTAAATCACACGATATTTTTAACGGTTCCACAAATGTATAACATTTTTTTTAAATAGAAACATACTTTGCAGTATATAAATATGACTAAGATCCGAGCAATTATTTCTGTCAGAAACGGAAACAACTTTTAAGTGAGTTCTACTGTTTTATACTACTTTTGATTTCAACTAAACAGTGAGATTCGTTCAGATATTTTCACACTCATTACATTTAATATATAATGTCACGTTTTTTATGTTAATGTGTTATATGTCCAAAAATGCACACTCCATTTTCAATAAACAACAAACTTACCTAGCAGAAAAGATCGCTGCCAGCCAATTAAGATTTTATACTAGATATATTACTTTCCATAGAAGAAAATTTCAATAAACGTGTTAAAGAACTATCCTCTCTTTTATGAGAAAGTGCAGAACCGACTCTAGGAAGCTAGTTACAAGTCTTTTGAGATTAGCTCCACCCGAAAGCTCACTTAAACGCAGACAATAAAGTTGAATTTTTTAGATGTCTTAGAAAGAATTACCCAGTGATTTGCTTTGCTGTGTGAATTATTCCTTGGTAATTAATGGTCTGAAAAAAATGTATTCTCTTATTACAAAAGATCATAAGCGTTTCAACGCTCTGTGTGAAGCTAACGAATTTAACGAAAATCGTACCGATTTTGAAAGAAGCTTTTTGCACAAACGCAGAAGTAAAATGGATTGCAGCATGGAGAGCTTGTGGATCAATTTAATATTTAAGAACACTTACCTAAGGCATTTCTCATTTAATAGTTTTTTAAATTAAAATTCTAAATACAAACTCCTTTTTTGTAAGCAACGTGTCTGGACGAGTTTTCTTCGTTTCCTGTGGATTACAATTAATTGGAATATATGGATTAGGCGCCATTTTCAATTTAGTTTAGTTCATTGTTGATACTACAAAAGCTGTTGGGTTTGGTTTAGTAAAATATCTGATATATAAAATTTGTTTAGAATTTTATAAATCTACACATGAATTCATATATAGTGAGTTATATTTAAAAATTAACATTTTTTTAATCTGCGGTAGTTGGCTATAAAAAATTTAAAGAAGACCTAATTTTTATGACAAAGGAAATGACATGAATGACTATGGCCTATTACCCGTTTTATTATTTTAAAAATAATATGCAATAAGTTGTTGTGTGCCAATTTGAAACTTCGGTATTCTAAAAATTAGTAACTTTAGCTATAAATCATGCTACATGGATAATGTTTAAAATAAATAATATCGATATCATAGCCTCTAAATGAATCATCCGCACTACATATAAATCTGTCCAAAACTAAATCTAATGCACGTGCAAAGAACGTTTCTTGTTTATTAATATTCGTACCACTTGAACAAAAATATAATTACTGATATTAAACTTACTCGTTTATCGCTCCTATCAAATTAATCTGAATTAATGATGATGTTTGTTGTACTTCAATGCTTTGTTATTGTTTAAAAAAAAATCAGATTTTCATTACAACTTGGCAACCGGGCTAATTTGTCAGTTGGTCAAGTGCAACGGATTTATTTTGAACAGACTTGGATTATACTTGGAACTAAGGTTTCTGTATTTGGAGCGTTGATGTAGCTAGTGTCAGAAACGGCCAAATTGGTATGATAAGAATAAGTTATATAGCTTCCTTCGTTTACTAAATAAGACAACAGGTAAAATAGCCCTTTTTGCCTTAGAAAACTTGATGAACGTTTCAGCTTGATAGATGTCAACCTAAAAATTATTTAGAAATATGCAGAGGCGTAGAAACCGATAAGAGTTTTTATCTAAGGCACAGTTCACACTTATTCGAATACATCTTATCTAATCAGATTCAAAGCTGTTTTTTTTACCTTTCTTTTTAACCTTGTTTCCCTTTTTTTAAAAAATAAAGTAGTAAACAAGTAAAACACGTGGTAGTATTTAAAATGTTATTTTCCCTGAGTTTATAAAAGTGTTTTTAAAATACGTAGGTGAACATTTTTAATGATAGAAGTGACTTTCAGGATGAACTGTGATGAAGGTGAAAAAAAACTAAATCTAAAGGATGAACGCTGCCAAAGAGAGAGCGTATTTTGGCGCTAAGCATACAATTATTTCTATTATAGGCAAATAAACAATAACAATAACCATTATTGTATATTACTTCTTTATGCTAGAAATTTTTATTAGGGCCAACTACCTTACTTTTGATACTATACAGCTAGAAGTTTAAACAGTTAGCTTATTTTGGCGCTTTACTTTACGAAAATAAATCTTGATTTTGTACAAACAAAAATGATTTATTATTTTTGCACTAATACGATGATAAGAAGGAAAATACTTAAAATGTTTCTAATTACTTCGTACACAAAATAGAGATTACTTCGTACACAATTTAGAGATGTTAACCTCCAGGAACACGAATTTGAAGCTAAATCCTTGATGGGCAAAGGAGGACAAAATCCTGTGAAGGTCAGTTTCCAGAACTGTCAAAAAAGAAGCGAAATTATTCAGAATCGTAAAACAAAGCGCACTTTAACCACTTTGGAGTGTGGTATTGTTGGAGAGGACAGGAGAGTCTATATTAACGAAGATTTAACAAAAGAAGTAAGGGAGATATTTTTAAGAGCAAAAACATAGAAAGATAAAGGTTTTAAATTTGTGTGGTGCAAGAATGGAAAAGTTTTTACCCGAAAATCTGAAAATTCGGATATTATTAGAGTTCTGAGCAACGAACAGGTTGATGAACTTGCTTGAACCAAGTTATTTATTATTACTAAGAGTATAAACTAATAATAATAGACAGATATGGCGTCTTATGGATATGATACCATAAAAATGTTTAATTTGGGAAACAAGAGTAATTGCAACAACTTAAACTTTTTATATATTAATGCAAGATCCTTAAAAAACAAGATAGACCACTTGGAAACCATTTTAAAAAGTATTAATCAAAAAGTGCACATTATTATTATCAGTGAAATATGGTTAAACCCAGGTGAAGAAAAATACTATAATTTACCTGGGTATAATGGCTACTTTGTGAGCCGAGAAAGGCAAGGGGGAGGAGTGTGTATCTTGGCTGACAAATCTCTCTCTCTCTCTTAAAATAATTAAGCAACACAACACAGACGTGTCAATACTAACTGTATATATAAGCAACTTTAAAGTACATCTGACAGCAATTTACAGACCACCAAGCTATAGTTCGGAAGCATTTTTGCAGGAGTTGGAGAATATTTTCAATCTTTCTTCTCCAAGAAGTATTATCATAGTAGATTTTAACTTGGATATACTGAGGGATGATAATATAATAAAATCTTATAAGGATATGTATCAAACATATGGATACTGCTGTGCAAACACATCCAAATTTACAAGGGAATCGAACAATCCATCGCTGATTGACCATGTTCTGATTAACTTTGCAACGGAGGCATTTTTGGTGTCTCTAATTGATCACTGTATCAGTGATCACAGACTGCAGATCATTTCCATTCCAAAGACTGTGAGGAGTTTTATAAAACCGGAAGAAAAATACAGGGTTTGTGAAAAAACAAATCTTATAAAAGCTCAAGAAATTATAGAACAGTTGATCAGAAATTTGGAGAAATATAATGATCCCGTGATCCTATATGACAAACTCGAGAGTGTGTTTAATGACAGCAGATATGTAGAGGTCAAAAAACTTAGGACTGTGCCGGACAAAGAATGGGTGACAGACACGGTTCTGGATTTAATTAAAAAAAGAGACTATTATTATAAGAGGTCAAAACTACAAGCAAACAATATGTATTTCAGGGATAAATATAAAGAATATAGCAAGAGGGTTGTGCAAAGAATAAAGTGGGAAAAAAGAAAAATGTATATCAAAAAGTTTGAAAAATCTATGGGAGACAGTAAAAAAACCTGGAGAATAATAAATAACATACTACATAATAAAGACAATGTTAGTACGGATACAATCCCCACTTTAAAACAAGACAATAAAATCTTAACTGAGAATAAAGACATAGCCTGTGCATTCAATGACTTCTTTACAAACATAGAAGTAGAGTTGTCGCAGAAGATTGATTATACACCCCTTGCTCAGGGACAGAATCAGCCTTTGGAATCTCTTTTTTTAGACCGGCACATCAGCTGAAGTGGGAAACATCATAAGAAAAATGAATAAAGAGAAGGCCTGTGGAATTGATCGAATCAGTGTGAAGTGCGTTCAGGAACTTTGCGACGAGTGCGCGATAATTATGGCAAAAATCATTAACCTCACAATGCAGAACAGTGTAGTGCCTGATAAGCTTAAAAGTGCCAAGGTGAGACCAATATTTAAGAGCGGGGACTTCGAGAATGCTTCAAACTACCGACCAGTGTCGGTACTTCCGATCTTTTCCAGCATTATGGAAACATGTATTCGTGAGAGGTTGCTTATATACTTAAATAGAAACAATTTTTTTTGTGAGGGTCAATATGGCTTTCTCAGGGCCAGAGACACCGAGATTGCAGTGATAGATCTTGTATCAGAGATACAGATGCAAATTGATAAGGGATATATTTGTTCTTTGGTGTCTCTGGACCTGAAGAAGGCATTTGACACAGTAGACCATAATGTATTGCTTTTGAAGCTGGAGGAGGCGGGAGTCAGGGGAATGTCAAATCTATGGTTTAAAAGTTACTTAAGAAATAGACAACAATTTGTAAATGTAATTAACACTGTTAGTAGTAAGCAAACTATCAAATGTGGAGTCCCCCAGGGCTCTATACTGGGTCCCGTACTCTTCTTGGTTTACATAAACTCTATAGGCTCACTATCACTGAATGGTCAAGTTAAACTGTATGCAGATGATACGACCTTGTTGTACTTTGGCAAAAATGTTCAAGTGATTAAACATAGTATAGCTGGTGATTTAGGACAACTAAGTGTATGGTTAAGATCCCACAAATTAACGCTTATCATTGAAAATCGTCTTACATGATGATAGGTAAGAAAAACGTAAACGATCTTGACCCTATACTGGTTCAAAATCAACTTTTAAAAAATTCTTTTACTATTAAATATTTGGGTTTGTTTATTGACAGTACATTGTCTTGGTCTTCTCAAATTGAGTTTATTAGAAAAAAGATTGCACCATTTATAGGAGTTTTGTATAAAATAGGTTACCTAATAAAGAGAAGTTTGCGTAAACAGTTATATTATGCCCACATATACAGTCACCTGCATTACTTAATATCAGTGTGGGGCACGGCTGCTAACTTCATCTTGGGAGCTTTGCGAACACTACAGAATAGGGCAATTAAAAACGTTTTTAAATTACCACTTAGATACCCCACCAATGAATTATACAGGAAGTTATATATAAATATTAATAACATTTATACATATAAAATAATTTTGTATACCCATTTTATCCTAACCAAAACTAAGCATTCATCTATAAAATTTTTTAGCATAAGTTCTGTACACGCATATAGAACCAAGCAAAAAAGTGATATTTATCTTCCACAGATGCGGTCGAATATAGGACTGAAGTCAATTTACCATAGCGGACTAAAATTTTACAATACCTTGCCTACCTCAATAAAAAGTTTGACCAACCCAAATAAATTTAAAGAAAAATTAAAAAAATATATTAAGGATACTATGTAAGCTGTGTCCCAGAATGCACAAGTTGAATTCTGGGGCTGTGTATTTTAGGGTGCTTGCAGCCAAACGGACTTTTTTTGCTATTTGGTATAGAGTATGTTAAGAAATAGGGTCGTGCATAAATTAAATGAGCTCTTGCAGAGCCGAACTAATATTTAATCATATAATTTGTATATATATAAAGTAAGCTAATTCCTAGTATAAGATCACCAGTATGTATCTTCTTGGAGTTAATAAAGCTATTTTCAAAGACAAATATATTTTCGAATAATATTCATTATTTAAAAAATATATTTTAGTACTACAAAAATTTGTTTTCAAGTCTTGTGAATAAATTAAATCTGGAAATTTGGCAGGGTTACGTAAATTTGCATCTATATTATTTCAAACAAACTAATTGGGAATAACCTGTCTTGATTTTCCACACTCCGCTCCGATTTTATTTTTTCCTCACGTCGTCGCGGTCGGTCCAACGTTATCAAAAATCAAAATTTATATAATAATGAAAAATTGATTGGCATTGTTAAATTAATACTTTAACAGAAATTATTATTCATTCATTCATTATCATTCGCTGACAATCGATAACCATATATTGATACGATAACCGTATATTGATATTTAGCCAAAACTTAATACGAATTTTCTACCTCTTTATCCCAATGTGATTGCACCATTCGGCTTGTCACAACAAATATAGGATTAGTCTTACAACTAATTCTCAAATTAATATGCACACAAATAACTGGGCCTAATATTAATTGATAGCCGCGCTTTAAAAAAACTAGACTTAAATTTATTTAAATCTGAAAGAAACTATTTTTGAGACTTAATCCTTTAAGCTCCACAGATATGTCACATTGTAAGCAAATTAGTCAGGGCTCTTTGTTAACGGTACTTTTTTTACCTATTTCGGTAAAAAAATCAAAATCTAACGAAATAGTATAATAATTGTATTGTCAGATTAGATATATAAATATAAGATATATAAATTTCACTCGTAACATGTAAGGCCAGTCTAGAGACGTAGTGATCAAGTTTGTTAAACTAAGTTACCAAGGTTAATGTCCTACTACATGGGTTCAACTGGACCAAAAGGGTTTTTTTGATCGGGCAGAGATTTACCGGCTGTGTTGATTAGTACTGCGCAGGATACACAAACTTAACGGCCAATTGTCGCGTCAGAGTTTGCCGGATTCAGGCAGCGGACGTATGTGATAATGAGAAATTCAAATAGAAATACTATAGGTTCTGGTATTATCTATTTAGGATTCTGTCAAAGATGTGATAAAGTTATTAAAAAAAATGGTTGATAAAATTAACATTTATTTTGGTACCTAACTATTTAGTATAGGTTTTTCTAATTATCCAGTATAGTTTTTTACAAATAAAAGCTATATTTTCTCTAATATTCTAATACAATCTTTTTGCGTGCTCATCACTATTAAAACTGTACCTTTCAAGAATATTATCTAGGCATATTGCATTGTATTTCCTGGTAGTAAAGTTATATATGTTTTCGGTGTTTTGTTCCAAGAAAATTTTGCTATCGTTTCAAATAAATGTCAAGCGGATTTTCTATATCCTTCAAGGTTGTTGCCAAATGGGATGTTGCTAAAAAAATTATGAAATAAGAACCGGCAAAAATCTCTTCTTCGGATCACCGATTTGGGTTTTTTTAATAAAAGAAAAAACGCCCTTTTTTATTAATAATCTCTAGAAATTTTTTCGTAGGTCTATAGTGAGGCAGCAGTGAGGCAACCCAGTAGCGTATGGTCAAATTTTTTCAGGATGGCGTTTTGTTTCTGACTGACTGACTGACTGAACAAGAGGTCCTGACTTCTGTACTCCGATGTTAAAAAACGTAATCTGCGTCTTCATGGAGATGAAAGAAAAAAATGTGACTAAAAAAAAGTTTCAGTTTTTGGTATTTTTTTATATATTGCACAAACATAGCATAACTCTTTTAGGGTTGAGGACGCAGGGACCCTTTTAGCTTAGGGGTGCGTGTGACAATGACAAAGTCGTCAACGTTGCTAGTCCGCCACTGAAGCAGCCAATAAAGAGAAAAGCCCAATTTTACAACTAAAAAAAATGTATTATACATTTTAATATATTTCTACTTATGATATGAAGCGGCGGCAAAGACAACGTTGTAACCAACATTTAAAAATTCAGTATATGCGAAAAACCCTTCATATGTTAAAAGTAAATTTTCAGTGCTAGACAATGTTTTTGAGGTACTTTATTTGAATTAAGCAATATTTTTAACCAAATGATATTATATCCAGGGTCTTAGCACATTTTGCCTTCTTTTTGTAAACAATGTGTTTGATTTTTCGGTACTTATCTTGTTCCATAAGGATACCGTGAGCTTAAATTTGGAATTTTGTTATTTATGCAAACCTGAAAAATCTTTAAAATTCTTCCCTTGTATGCACAAAACGTAGAAAGGTTTGCTGTCTCTTGCGTTATTCTACCCACTCAAATGGTACGAATACCTTCGAAGTCTCTTTCTTTTTCTCTATAAAGAAAAGTCTATATCGCAAGGCGGCAAGCTGTGTTCAGTTGAGAGGATGTTTTGGTGCACTTCTGTGGTTCCACTAGAATGCCAATCAGCACTACCTTAGTAAAATAATGTTTGTTTCTCATTGAACCAATAAAATGAATAAAGACCGAACCTGACGTTCAACACAAACAGAAAATTTTGGAATACAATTCTCGCGAGATATTAGTTACAACGTTTTCTTTTTGTTCTCTCACCTTCTTTGGAGTATCCAAAGCTGGTGTTATCCTTCTGGGTTTGCTTACATATTTTTCTTTTTTTTTATTTTATTTATCTTTCTTTTAGTTTGCTACCACTCAGATAAGGGGTCTATCTGAATATTGAAAAATGTAACTTTACATTTGACCTTAAATTACGAATCTTTTCCATTAGTGAGCAAAAAATTCCTTTGATGCAAATATTTTGTCCCCAAAATTATACAATTAAACGAACTTACATGTGACGTTCAATTGTAATTGTATAAAGCGCACAGTTCGAAGATATATTTAATATAACCATGTAGTCCGCCCCTGCGCGACTCGCTACACACGATTTATTAGACTCTAATATTCAGATAAAAAAAATCCATTCAATCATCCTGTACCCCGTGCCCAGAGTGACCTCATTTCGTTTAAAGATGCTTAAATAATTGCCTTAGGGGATGTGTTTGTCAGTGTTCGCTGATAAAAATATTTTGGGATGGGAGGGTTAATATATCTTCGGACTGTGCGCTTTATACAAATACAATTGAACGTCACACGTAAGTTCGTTTAATTGTATAATTGTATTACAGCGCACAGTCCGAAGATATATTTAATATAACCATGTAGTTGTTTAAAGAACAAGTAAATCTGTACAATTTTATTTCAGTTTTCAGTCGTAGGGATATTGCTTGCTTAAGCGTTTAATTGGTTTCTTTCCGGCAGTGACCCTTTTGAGTTAGGCGGTCTAATTTATTACATTATGGATAAAATTTCGTCGTATCGTATTTATCTTTATCCATGACATGCCGGCTAGATAGGATTTTTATATTTGTATAGTTAGCCAGCAAGCACATAATGAGTGTAAGGTTATTTTTATTTTATCTATGAAAAAGAGAACTCGTTTCCGGTAATTCCATAAACAAATGTATTGAAACTATAAATATAAATTTGTAATATTGCAAATTTGCTTTAGTATAAACATAAGCAAGTAAACTATCTAAACATTCTAACATAAAAGGAAGAAAAATAATAATACAATTAAATTATACCTAACCTTAGATTTTTGCCACAGATTAGACTATAGTTTTGGCATATTCATTTAATCTACTCAAAGGTCTATTATAGAATTTCGCAAAGGTGGAAGAGTTTTCTGACCAACCTGCAGTGCGAAAGATAGTATCTGTAGACAAACCTTGTCTATATGCAAATGAGGTGGAGGCATAACGAATAGAATGAGGTTTAATCTGAGTGGAGTCAACCCCTGCGATTTGAAGTGTATTTTTCACCCACCTACTTAATGTCTGTTTAGAGGCAGCTTTGAAGAGTTTTTTAAAGGTGATAAATAAATGTTCTACGTTTCTTCGTAATTGTTGTGTTACATTCAAATAATGTTTTAAAATTGATTCACACACAGAGAAGGGTTCTCGGCAAATTTTGGGATTTGTAAACATGGATTTGCTTTACCAAAACGGGTTGTCTTAATTGTATCGGATATAAATATCTGGTAACCTGAAGGAGACTCAATAATATTTTTTAATTTTATAAGTAACAATGTTTGAATTCTTTGACCAGTGATTAGACCTAGTAGCAACAGCAATTTATAGGATAGATATTTAAGTGAACTTGATTCCATATTTTGAATTTTTTCAAGTACTGGTTTGGGGTCCCAGGTAACTTCGTATCTGGGTTTTGATGGCGCTATTCTTGAGACATCCTTCATAAATCTTTTAATTCTAAAATCGCTACCTACATCCCCTTGCATATTAGTAACAAGGCTGATCTATGTGAATTTAAGGTCCCATATGTATATTTCTTATCAACTAAGAATTCTTGCAGAAATCTTATTATACAACAAATTAAAGCTTGCTTAAAGCATGTATTGTACTGCTTTAGTGTCGAAGATAACAGGGACAGAAATGTTGTTTCTAGGGCACACTCAGGTAGACCTTTCGAGCGGAATGCTTCCCTGATAACTTCGCTGCTACCATGGAAAGGTTGGGTGCTGGTGGGTGAGTCTTGCTGAAATGAGAATATAAAAGACTTTCATTAGGAACTAATACAAGCTGTTCACTGATTAACAATTTTAAAAATAAGCGAAACCATGACTGGGAGGGCCAGTTCGGGATGAGGATAACGCCTTCTGCCTGATCAGAAATGATTTTTTGTAAGAACCAAGGAAAACGGCGGAAATGCATAGAAATAGAAATTATTCCATGGCATTGTAAAGGCATCTGTTGCTATAGAGCCTTTATCGCCTCTCCAAGATACAAATTTAGTGCATTTAAAATTTTGAGACGAGGCAAATAAGTCGATATCTGGTATTCCAAATGTCTTTATAATACGGAAAAAGGCATAATCCGCCAAGATCCATTCTGTTTCAGTAGGAAGCCTCCTTGATTCTTTATCAGCCTTATAGTTGTCCTCTGATTTAATATGGACCCCAAAAAGCCAAATATTTCGCTCTTCAGACACTAAATTATTTAAATGTACAAATTTTACACTACCCTTTTTACCGACATATGCTACCGCTGTGGTGTTGTCAGATCGAATAAGTATATTACAGTTTCTTAAAGGAGAGGCAAACTTTTGAAGACCATAAAAAATTGCTTTCAGTTCTAGGACCTTTATGTGACAATTTTTTTTTAAAGGTGACCATTAGCCATGGCATCCCTTTCTTGACCATAC
Organism: Kuschelorhynchus macadamiae; assembly: GCA_030620095.1. NCBI lineage: Eukaryota > Metazoa > Arthropoda > Insecta > Coleoptera > Curculionidae > Kuschelorhynchus > Kuschelorhynchus macadamiae. The sequence continues at coordinate 56,392 of JAUTXW010001609.1, forward strand.
TCCCCAGCCTGAAGTTGACATTTCTAATTCGAATTTATCTTTTTTAATATTTCTAATTCGAATTTATCTTTTTTAATATCGTTATAGCAAGTTAAATTGTGGGTAGACCACCACGTAAGATCAGGTATGACATTGCTAGATAAAGAAAATTTCCCATTATAGTTTCCTTTATGTTTAATAAGGGCCAAAAATGTCTCCCTTTCAAGTGACTTGGTGTAGAGCCATCTATATTTTGTGGCAGGACAGGCTGAAACTAATAGCCCAATGAATTTGGCAAATTTTTGTATGGTATGAGTTTTATTGTTTATCAAATATTCTACCCATTTTTTAATGTCGCTTCTTTTTTCTTTAGTTAAAGATATGGTCATATTAAGACTGTCAAATATAAAACCAAAAAATTTAGATTTAGTTTGATGTAACAGGGTTTTTTTCAAAGTTTATTATCAGGCCTAAGGACTCAAATCATTCTATACAGATATATACATATTTTAAACATTCTTTGTATGATTTTCCCATAATAAGAAAATCGTCGAATTCAAATAATTTACTATTAAAAGAAAATCTTAAATATTTCCTGTAATTTACTAGGAAATAAACATCTTTTAGGTCAATGGATGCCATTAAAAACGTACGTTAAACGTACCCTTTAAAAGTAGTCTGATACCGTTCTAATATCTTCAAGTTTAAAATGTGGTGTCAAAAACAAATTTATTAAAATGTTTTAAGTTTAATATAAATCGCCTTTTTCCATTAGGGTTTTGTGCTAAAAAATACCTGAGATGAAACTGATTCCTAACTGGTTTACAATGTTTTATGGGGCCTAACGACTGCGGGTTAGTAATAGCTACCCTTAGTTCATTGGCTTCTGAGGTAGATAATTTTGGCGAAATTGGAGGTTTCTTTTGAACAGGTGCCCGAATAAATGGTATTTTATAACCCTTTATCCATTTTAAAATTACAGTTAATTTACACCAGTTGGAATAAAAAATGTTTAATCTACCTGCAATGTTCGTAAAGTTGTTATTACCTACTGATATTTCTTCTATCTCCACCGAGTGTTCTAATTTTTCCTGTTCTTGTTGTAGTAATCCTTCTTGTGCCCCTTTTGGTAACTCGTTTTCCGGTGGTAATCTACATAACGAGTAGGGCGTGGCTGGTTTAAAGATTGTTTGGTATTTATTTTACCTGTTTTAATTTGAACTTTTTGGCCTAATTTTTTTGATGTTGAGGGCCTAACTTGACTAGTGCTAGTATGTTGTTTCTAGTGACTTAAGTTCTTTGATTTTTTCCGCCAAATCTGACCCCAAGAAAAATTCACCAGGCGTCGTTCTTTCCCCTATGTCTTTGAATTTTGGATTCAATAAAGGATATATAAACTGTTTTTTCTTTTTTCTGTTTTCTCTTCTCTTCTCCTCTTTGTCCACGCCCTCCTCTCGGTTTAAAATAATATTCATGGCCTTGCCTAAAGCAGAAAGGCAAATACCTAAATGGTTTTGGTATTCAGCGTGATTATGATCTCTTTCTTGATTTGGACCTGAAATTGAGAACTTCAGCTCCGGATTTATCTTGGGAGCGAGTAAATTTATATGTTCAAAGCAAGTTGTCTACTTCCTCAGTGGGTAGACCGTGAATCAAAAAATGATTCCATCGCGAGACCAAGGCCTGGTGGAGATCAAAATGTTTGTTTTTCTTTACGTTAGGATTGGATCCTAAAATTTTAGCATATTTTTCTGGACGGTTTTCATTTTCATTTTCTAGAATTCCTTCATTGGACGAAGGTAAAAACATGTTCAGGATCGCCCAACTCGCTTGCATGTGTAAGTGACTCGCCAAAATCGGGCTCGTACAGAGATCGGCCCACGTAATCGTGGCTATAAACTGATCCCGTGTCGTACAGATCACGGGGGCCAGTAATAGATAAGACTGTTGGAGATCGGCCTCGTCGAGATGTTGGTGTTAAGCCTGAAGTTTCTTTTGATTTAAGAGTGATAATTGGACTTCGGCTTCGACGAGTTGAAGGAGTAAGGCCTCCAAGCCTGCTACCAGGTGATGCCCAGTTTCTTGAATGAGAACGCTTTCTATTCTTGGAGTGTTGTCCCATAATTAAATATTCACACACAAACACAGAACACAGCACTCACAGACGGTACCGGCTGTAGCGAACGCACGAGAACGAATGAGGTCACTCTGGGCACGGGATACAGGATGATGGAATGGAAATTTTTTCATCTGAATATTAGAGCTTAACTTGAGCCTTAATAATATCGCTTATTCAAAGTATCGATGATTCAAAAAAGGGTTATAGAAGTGTTCGATCTATATTGCCCACCCTTAGCGATGATAAGATACAGAATACCAAAATCGTCATATGGACTTTGTTTTTCAATTTTTTTTAGTCTCAGAAAACCATTCGATATTTGATATGTCCTTCTAGGACAGGAGCTGTAGGCGTGGATATGCCACCTTTCTGCTGTGCACTTCAATGTTGTACTGATTTAAATAGGAGGTAAAAGTCATTCGACACTATTTTGCATATAAAAAGGTCTTATTATTTTTAAGGCAAATTGATTTGCTACTGACATTTCTATAGGCAAGTACTTGTTACAATTAGAAATTATGGATATTAAATAAAGCGCACCTTCAATGTCAATATTTTGTATCTAAAATGATTAATTTCTTTGGAGTTCTCGTACTTAACTGTCGTGATTGGGATCCAAAGAAATATACTTTCAGCTAGCATACCATCAATGTTTCAGATTTTTCCTCTGCCTTATTTACATGCTTTGCACATTTAGCCCATTTTTGGGAATCGACTTAACACCTTTATAATTTTTTTTATAGTGAGTTATTTAATAATACCATGTTTTCTCCAAGAAGTACGTTGTCAATAATGATTACCCACTGTCGACTAATAGGGGTTTCCTTTAGATTTATATGTGGTACTTTTTCCTCATGGAATCCTCTGTACATGGTTAACTTTCCCATTGACATTGGCTGTCTTAAGCGAAGCGAGGGGAAGTTTCAATTCCTGTTACGAATTGTGGGGTATTTGGCTTCTGCTTAGCAATCTAGCCCCTACTAGTTTCATTCCACTGACAGTGAGATAGCGATGATCAGGAAGGGGCGATTATCTACATCAATAATCAGTATCAATTATCGAAAATAATCGATTTTTTCGAATAATCGATTTTTCGAATTAATCGACTTTTGACAGTAATTTAAACGAAAAAAATCGATTAATCGAATATGTTCGTAATCAAATAACCCATTTTTTTAAATTGATATCGATTATTAATAATTAATTAATAGCTTAGCTGATTTTGTTGCAATTTAGTTATACTTTTATTAATATCGCTTATTCAAAATATCGATTATTCGTAAAGATCTAGCGATTCATCAATATATTGATTAATCAGTTAAAAAAAAAGATTATTGGATTAATCGATCTTTATTGCCCATCCCTAGCGATGATAGGATAAAGTACTGGATGGTCATGTAAACTTTCTATTTCAATTTTTTTAGCGTCACAGAACCATTCGGTATGTGATATTTCCACCTCGGATACGATGTAAGCTGTAGCCAGGATATGCCACCTTTCTGCTGTACACTTAAATGTTGTGTCATAGCATTTTAAAAAATTCTTGAGTCTTTGGGTGCTGAAAAAATATTTTAGAAGAAAGCCTATGCGGCTCTAAAATTAATGGCCATCACTGTTGCCCTCTACAAAACTCGATTTAAAAAAAACTATCTTCTCGAATCAATTCAATAACTAGTGATAACAAAATCGAAATATTTGAATTTTTTTTTTTTATTAGGCAAATACTGTGGTAAATTAAATTTGGTTTACTTTTTGCTGCATATAGTTACCGCATATTTATACGCATTTAAAGCCAGTTTTTCTATAGAAATGCCTAAGTATATCTTGCAGGTATTCAACTATCTAGTCTGAAATATTTCACCACTTTTTACGAAATTGCAATTCTAGAATTATACTATCAATTGCATCTTTTGCGTTTTTTTACAAACGATACACCCAATTAAACGGCAAATAAACCTCAATTGATGTAATACAGAAAATATATCGATATGTTGCGTATCCTCGTACTGATTTTATTTGCTATAAATCGTGACCGCTGACGGCTTACACATAGGTTACCTTGTCACAATTACTGATATCTCTTTTTTCAGCTTGTTTACAAATTTACAAGTACTAAATTACTTGGTCAATTTTTTATGCTGAATAAATCTCAAGCAAAAAAAAATGTGCCTGTTATATCCATTTAAAAGCCTCTAATTTGCACGGAGAATTTCAAAAATATTTTAAAAACCAGTGTTTAAGTTTAATTTTATTATTGCTGTGGCCTTAAAATGTTAAACTTCTGGTATATCAGGTTAGCAAAAGTTCGCAATTAATTTGAAATAATGTTTTCCTCGGTGCACAACTGGAGCGTCTAATATTGAACCGTATTTTGTACAGGAATATTTATGATGTCCTTTCTTTACTTAAGGATAGAAAAATAATACAAGGATTTTTCCTTAAAAACTGAATTTTGACTTCTTGATTTTCTTAATTTATTTAATTTTATTCCGAAACTTTTTGCTACGATCCTTTTCCTAGCTAAAGTGGGTAAGTCAAATAAGTAAAACTGTCAATAATTTTTAACAGCTGTTTCACCTAGTTCCATATGTATATGAGAGTTGTGACCATCGTATATCAGTAGGTACGGAAAGTTAACCAAACTCCATCTTCCCAGATGACAAACAATTATTCCTAGCATTAACGGAGCCCCCTACACATCTTGCTTGTAAAGTGGAGGCTTTTATAATTAATATACAGCATTGCAAAAACTAAGTACCGTGTAGGAAGCTTTGGTGACACTGTAGGATATCTGGATCCCCTTTTGCAACGGATCCTATGCTAACCTGCATATGTCTGGACGGGGTGTCTTATTATATTATTTTTTAAGTCTAATTTGCTAAGTAAATCATCAAATTTAGTATAAAAGTCATTCATAACCGTCAAAAGAACCACCAAATCTTATTTATTTCTGCTTTCTAACGTTTTTTAAATAATGCGCACCAGTCGTTTCCAGGAGACCAGCAGCCAAAAGGATTTGGTCGATCCATTTATCTGCAGAAGTCTTGAACAGTTAATTTTAATTATCAAAGCCGTATCCCCAATGTTTCAGTTTTATCAAGAAATAAGCTGGGAGTTCTTCCTCTTTTAGTTCAATACAATAGTCCTACTTTTTGCTCTTAAATAGTTTTACGTGGTTCATTAAGGTATTATAAAATACCTCTTCCTTCCGAAAAGTTTGATATCACGCACTCTAATATTACATGAACTCTTTCTTCTAAAAAAGCAAAAATATGTAGTGTTACTTATACTTATACCTATATTACTTATTGTTACGCATAATAAGTCCGCATCATCTAGACATCCATGATTCAAACAGTTGACGGTGTGACTATGGCTACAGCGGGAAATGTAAATAAAATATAAATAAACTGATAGTTTGGAAAAGAGCATTATAAATTCACGAAAAATGTTAATTCTTGGACATTAGAAACATGCATTCTTTATAATAAATGAACATTTAATTAAACATAGTATGCTATGACCGAGACGGTACGAAACAGCCGTATTAAGGCGGCCTTGAAAACAAAACAGTGTTAACAATTTTGATAATCGTCTTTATTATTATACGCATTTTTATCCAAGTATAAGTACCTAATTGTATTAGTGGTTTGTTTGAAACTGATTTAAAGTTTTGTATCAAAACATGGAAAATTAATTTTTACTTTTTGTTTAATTAATTTATTACAAAGCAAATATTCGCTTGCTTACTTACTTATTTGAATTTTATAATTAAATATTCAAAATAACGTTGGTAGACATTAACCAGTAGTTGGAAGTTCTAACAGCATATCATCCAGATTAATTTCTACGCCGCAAACCGGTATGCAAAGCAAATTTAATATCTGCTGGGGTTAATCCTGAGACAAGCGTAATGAGGTTCAAATTCAAGCGCTTTTTAAAACAACCCGTCTATAAATAAAGCAAAACTGACACATATAAGTATGCTGATCTCAGCTTTGATTATACGCTGCCTTTATCGACCTTCTCATTAAAGTAATAATTTTTTGATATTTAACACCTCAAATTGCAGACCTGTATTGTGTTTGATCGATCTAACACATGGATTAAACTGTTTAATAAGCTAAAATTGGCGTGTACACGACACATCTTAAGAGAGTAATTTCGCCTGTAATTTTATATACGAGCATAGCGAAGATGAGTCATGAACTCCCGCTGGTTGTCAGGCTAGGATTTAGAATGTATTTTCTTATTTGTAGTTTTTAGAAAAACTACCTGGTTTGGATTAAATCATAAAACATTCATGTGAAAAATAAAAAAAATATGAAATTTAGGAGGGTACTAATGTCTTTATACTTTTAATATGCTGCAAAAATATGAAATTATCTGTAACATTATGTTACGTTCACTTCTATAATTAAATTAGAATACAACCGCAACACAAATTCAGCATTTTTATTAAGGTAACTGAAATTTGGAACTTTCTAAGGCTAGTCCTATGATATGTGTTTTGTTAGTTTGTCTTGGAATCATCCTGAGGCTGGTAAGTTGCCTGTGAGCAGTGGAGCAATTAGCGTCATTAAGAGTTTGTACTATTGGCAATACTTAATGCAAGTCGATACCCAATATGCCTCTCAACTTTTCACATGACTACTTGCCAGTGTGTATTTAGAGATCTGGGGGTCTGAAATTTAATAATCCTTTGGACCTCTTATATATTTAAGTAACGTTTTGGTTTTTATCTTGCTATACGAGAGATTGTTAGGTCCTATTTTAATTTTTTTTCACAACTGTTTAAAAAATGATAAAATAACTTTAGGACCAAAAGGGCCCTTCTTTATTTAAGATGTTACAGCCTAATGATAGAAATTCCTTAAAACCTAGTAAATAGTTTTAAGTCTTTCTTAAAGCATATAAACAGAATAGAAATTCTAAAAAAAAAAACAAAATGTCACTTTAATAAGTTAAGAAGTAGCTAAAAGAAAAAAAGTTATATTTGGAATTGTGTAAGATATCTAAAATCAAACAAATGCGAGTTTTATCATAAAAAAAATCGTAAAATAGTTTGGAATTGAAATAAAAGACACGCAACAAAAAATCCATATTTTTACTAATAAGTAACATCTAAATATTAACTAGAACGTTTGTTGTGGTCGTCTTCTTTGTTATATGTCAAGCAGTTCGTAAAATAAGTGAAATTTGTTCTTTATAAAATGTTGTAATAATAATGGATTACTTACGTTTCGTGATGTGTCAAAAGAAATAAGAGTTTTTATTGTAAAATATACGTGTCCTGTTTTAGCTTTTAGGATGAACTTTTTGATAAAGTCAAGGGTGTCCCTGCCGAAAAGTCAAAACATTTTTTTTAATTGACAATATATGTGACATATATTGGTTCTTGGGTCTTTAATCAACATATGGAGTATTCGCTTATTCAGTTTTGAATAATTTTTTCATAGCGTTTTGTTCAACGTTATATAGATTGTCCCAGTTTCTCATGCTACTGCGAAACTAGCTATAAAAATTTTCTTGATGCTACTGCCTTAGATTTTTCTACTTCTAGTTCCACCCATAGGTCACTTACTATTTCTCGTCCACTTATATTAAATACAGTAACTTAATTTTATAAGCGGGTGTCTGATGTTCTAGCTAATTTATACGAATCGAGTTTCATCAATTGCAGCTTGACTTTTTAGTTTTTAAATAATTTTTCTTTATTCTTCATTTAAAGATCTTCCGTTTACATTTTACTTTTGAAGTTTATTTTCAGTAAAGTGTTCGATATGAATAAGTTTTCAAAATGATATTTATTTAAAAGGAGTTTTCCTCAGAAGTAGCATAAAACTATCTAGATTTTCGAAAAGCAGATACAAAAAAATGGCTTACATAGATATTTTTGGCATTAAAGTTACTTTTTAATTAGCATTCCTAAAACTATGCTGCCTTTTTTGGACCACATTATTTTAGAAAGGTTGCTAGTGGCAAACTGTTTTATCACAGTATTTCTTATGCCGTTCAATATATGTTTTAAAGCCTTTCGATCAAAAATGCCCATTAGGTTTATAATTTTGTTTTGTTAGGGTATTATAAAGCTTGAATATAAAGTTATTTAATCTTCAAGTCAATTTGAAAAATTTTAAGGCATCTACAAAACGCTATAAAATAACCTAGGGCTTTATAAAACTCTCTTAAAATCTTCATAAAAGGATTATGCATTTAAAATGTTACTTGCGCAGCTGTGTTACAAAAAGTAAATATAAATATTAGATTAAGCTTATGAAGTGTCTCTATAATCCATCATTAAATTCATTTATGTATTAGGATTAAAATATATATCAATACCCTTCTTGTATTAAATAGAAATATAATAAAAAACAATAATATAAAGTAAAAACTGTTTTAAAATAATGTGGTAATATGTAAATAAAAATGTAAAAATTTAAACTTATTTTCTTTTAAACCAGTTTTATTTTAAGCGCTAAAGTATGTAAGAAATTAAAATCATAAGTCTAAATTAGAATTATTATTTGAACAAAATACAAACTTTAATTCTATTATTTTACCATTAAAAATAATATCGCTGATTTTCTTATTTTTCGTTCTAAAAACTGTCCTTTTCATTATTCTCGATAAATAAAAGAGATAAGCCTTTAAGTCACTTTTCGTGCATTGTTGTATTTTATTTATTTATAATAAACGTCATTTCTGAAAATGACCGTTCAGCTTGGCAATAGAGAGTATCAGAAATATTGTTTAGGACGATTGCCAAACTCGGAAAATGCAGTATTTGATTTTATTTCTGCCAGTCTCAGGAACACAAACAGCTAGAACGTTAGGCTTGTCAAAAATTGTCTGAAACTATCTTGATCTCAGCGTTTCTATATCTCTTATAATTAGCAAGATTTCCCAGATAAAGTTGTAGTTCACTCTTAGAGTTTTTATTGCTTCAAGGTTTTTATTAGAATAATAGGATGTTTTAAATTAGTGATGCCCACGATATTCTCGGTTGCGAGAGTCTCGTCTCGTCTCGTTTTCGAGACGAGACTCGAGACGACGCTTTTAATTTCCCTTGCGAGACAAGACGAGACTTTTAAAAAGTCTCGTCTCAAATCTCGCACGAGAGTCTCGCAAAAGTCTCGAAGTATCGCAGATAAAAATGTCAAATACTAATTAATTATTCTAATTATCGCGAATGTTATTGATACATATTTTTTAATTCCGCATAATAGCGAACAGTCTGTGTTTAAAATTGCAAGTCGGCATAATAATTTTGGTCATCGCTATAAGTTACGACGATCATCTTTAAAAATAAGTCTGTCCTTTGTCCCGGCTGGATATTCGTAATTCACCGACACATTAGATTAATGCGCAGTGATGTTAGATCTAGGGAATTGTCCCTAGTTCTAGGGAAATTTTCCAATAATAAGTGCTCCTAGGGCATTAAGGAAATTCTAGGGACTTTTGCTTACTATTTTATATCGTTACTTATTCAATAAAAAAACATAATTAGACAAAAATGAAGCAAATAATAATTAGCTTTAACTAAATATAACGTTGTCGGATATCGACCGTACGTAAAACTTTCTGTTTCTCTAGCAATTGCAACAGCACGCTTGATAATCAAAACAACGGCAACCAGCAATACCGGATACTGGTTGAAAGATTTGACTCTTCGAATCTCGGGGATTCACACGTAATGAAATGATTTTAAGATTTTGTTGTGTGTTGCGTTTTGCATTCTGTTCTGTGTTTCTGTGTGGTTTGAACATATCATAATGAGTTCTGACTCATACTCGTCAGATGAAAGGTAAGTTGTATGTTGCATACGTTTCTCAAAGAGAAACTAAAAATAAATTTATTCTTATATAGAAACCGGCCGTCCAGTTCTGGAAAGAAGGTTACCACCCCGATAAAAAAAGGAAGATTCGTCATGAAGTTAAACAAAAATCGTATAACCATTAGTTTAAGATAGAATGGCTAGAATTTCCACAATTTAAGAGCTGGCTAAAAAGTTAAGATAAGAATGAATTCCTTTGCTTGTGCAGTGTGTGTAATACAGAATTAAGATGAGGCAAATCAGAACTTGAAAAACATTCAACTACTGAAAAACACAAAAAAAATGTAACCAAAAAACGCGGGGTTCAATCTATAAATCAGTTCGTCGAAAAAAAGACCTTACATGTTTGTAAGGTTTCTGAGGCTGAAATAAGATTATACAATTTTGTTGCTCATCATAATGTAGCATTCGAAGTTATGGATCATTTAGTACCTGTTTTAAAGTTAGGACGTTTAAAAACTACAAACATAGTAAAAAGTGTATTAGCGAAAAAAGAAACACAAGATCTTGCCAACATTTTAAAAAACCATCTTTTTAACGTGTTAATTGATGAAAGTACAGATATTGCTGTAAAGAAGTTGCTCTGTGTTAACGTAAAGTTTGTCAATGACAGTGGTGTGGTATGTGACCGATTATTGGAATTGATTACTATTGATGCCAAAAATGCTAATGCTGAAAACTTGTTTATTGCTTTTCAGAACTGCCTATAACCGAAGCAGATTCCTCTAAAGAATATTATCGGATTCGCTTCTGAAAATGCAAGCGTTATGCTCGGTAAAAATAATTCATTTTTAACAAGGTTGCAAGCAGCAACTGATGCTTTAATTGTTTTACCCTGTATTTCTGCTTTAGTAGCAAGCAATGCTTGTTCAAAGCTACCGTGGACGCCTGAAGAATTTATAAGAAGTGTCGCAAACTATTTTTCATGTCCTGCATAAAGGACCGCAGAGCTTGAAGATATGCAAGAATTTTTTCATATAGAACAGAAGAAAGTTCTAAAATTAGCCGGAACTAGATGGTTAAGTATGCAGCATGCTATTAAAAGGGTGTTAGAAAATTGGCAAGTTTTTTATAACTTCTTCCAAGTTTGAAAAGGTGAAGAAAATTCCAAATTGGTTAATTTTATTTATGACGAATTTAACAATAGTTGCACTAAAGCCATTTTATTATTCCTTAATTATTTCCTACATTTTTTTAATACATATAATGCATTATTTCAAGGCCAAAAACTATTGGTACATGAATTATCCAGTCAATGTAAGAAACTCTTTAAACAAATTATTGCGCATTTTATAAAGCCAGAATATTTAAATGATTTCAAAATTAATTGTAAAAATCCTAGAAATATTCTTGATTAAGGCAAAATAGACCTTGGCCTCGACTGCAACACATTTATTTTGGAATTGCCCGCTGATATTTAACTCTCAATTAAAAAATCATGCTTAGAGTTTTTCATTAATGCAGCTACTGATATGCAGATGCGGTTTCCGCTCACTGATCCATTTTTTGATGCCTTATTATTTTTAAATCCCCTAATACCTTTAAGCTTAAACAAACCAAATAATTTGACATCTCTCCAAACAGTTTGGAATAACTGTATTTCTATTGACGGCATCGACGGGAACAAAATTGATCCGGAATGGAAGAACATAGCGATCGACTTCTCTGATGATGATATTCGAAGAGATAAACTTTTAAAATTAAATTTTGAAGAATTTTGGGGAATACTTGGAAAATCCAAAACTTTTAATGACGAATTTGAATATTACCATATTGTTACGTTAGCTAGGGTATGCATGAGCTTACCACATAGTAACGCGGAAACAGAAAGAGTATTTTCGGTGGTAACAGACGTAAAAACAAAAAAACGTAATAAACTGGGCAGTGAAGCTTTAAACGCTATTTCTGTAATTAGATTTTCATCTAATAATAATGATCGTTGTAAGTCATTTACCGTCACAGATGATCATATTGGATTAATGCAATCAAAAAACTTGGACCACGACACTGATGGGTGATCATCAATTCGAGCGCGATGCAGTGGAATTGCAATGGAATTATTTACTATGCACAAAATATAAACGAAAAGTTAAAATTGTTTAATAAAAATATAATGTATTTAATTAATAAACATGCACCCTTAAAGAGAAAAAAAATTAAAGACAAACCCTTTACACCATGGATCACCGACAACATAAAATTATTAATAAAATTAAGGGATAAAGCCCATAATAAATATTTGAAAAATAAAACTGATTCACATCTTAGGTACTATCGAGAACTACGAAATTACACAAAACATTCTATTGCCAGAGAAAAAATTGCATATTTTAACTTAATGTCTACTCGAAAGGGAAAGGAATTTTGGAATCAAGCTAAAAAAATAAATTTAACTTATAAATTGAATGCTTCTATACCCTCTGACCTTGCAGACGCAACATCGATTAATGACTATTATGCTAATTGTACAGCTGGTCCTGACACAACTTCTAATGATACATTACTATTTTATCAACAAAATACACTTTCAAATGTAACCAGTGTATTAAATTTCGAGCTTATTGATGAATTATCCTTAAATAAAATTATACATCTTATAAAGTCAAATGCTTCCGGAGAAGATAACATCTCAATAAAAGATCTCAAATTATGTTTACCTTTCTGTAAAAATCCTCTAATAAATATTATTAATAGTTGTATTTTAGAGAGTGTTTATCCTGATTTTTGGAAAAAAGCAATAATTATACCCTTACCAAAGGTTTCTCATCCCTCCGACTTCAAGGATTTAAGGACGATAAGTATTTTACCTGCCGTTTCAAAAATTCTTGAACAACATATTTATAACCAAATCTCTTCATTTGCTAACTCTTTTAAGATCGTTCCGGAGTGTCAATCAGGTTTTCGCAAAAACTATAGTACTACAACGTGTCTTGTCAATCTACTTAATGATATTCGGTTTAGTGAGGAAAAAAGAGAAATAACGTGTTTGGGGTTGCTGGACTTTAGTAAGGCATTTGATACGCTTAGTCATAGAATGTTGCTAGCAAAATTACAGTATTTTGGATTTTCTAATGGTGCAGTAAAGTTTTTTGAATCTTATTTAACTAATAGATCACATTGTGTGCACATTATGAAGGATTCTGATAAACACAAATCACAATATAGGCCCCTAAAAACGGGTGTACCCCAAGGTTCAATCTTGGGCCCGTTATTATTTTCGTTATATGTTGCAGATATGTATACAAGCGTAGCATACTCTAAACTTCAACAATATGCCGACGATTCTCAGGCGTATTTGTCATTTACTTTAGACAACTTGCAGATCTCGCAAAATAATGTTAATGAAGATTTAAACAGTATATATAATTTCGCACAAAATCATAATTTAAAATTGTTTTAAATCATGTATTATATTTTTTGGAAGCAATAAAAATCAAACAACTCAAGTTTATCAGAGATTTTCTGTACAAATAAATAATATAAAATTGCCTCTGGTCACCGAAGCAAAAAATCTGGGTGTTTATTTCGATTCGGATCTATCATTTAAAACACATATTACGAAGAAATTTAGCATTGCATATATGCGCTTAAAAACGTTAGCTACCTTTAAAAAAATATCTGCTTCCAGCAACTAAATATTATCTTTGCAACACACTCATTTTATCATTATTTGATTATGGAGACATTGTTTACGATTCATCATTGACTTCAACTATTGCCAATTCTATACAAAAAGTTCAAAATGCGTGCATGCGTTTCTCCTACAATATACCATATAGACATCATATTACACCATACCTTAATAAATACTCTATACTCTCCATGAAAAACCGTCGTAGGTATCATATGTTGTTATTTGTTTATAGAATTTTAAAAACTGGACAAGCACCTTACCTATATCAGTTATTTACTTCATATGAACACCCTCATCTTACCAAAAATGCAAATAATTTTATGGCACAATTTTTACACAGAAAAGCTTGTTTTCAGAAGTCCTTTAGTTTCGTTGCAATTCAAATGTGGAATAGCCTTCCACCCAATGTTAAAGAATTTTCATTAAATAATTTTCGAAAACATACGAAAAAAATATTACTAGACACTCAATGAAATAACTAATTTTTTTTGCTTTTTTAATTATATTTTTTAAAAATTTAAGTTGTATTTACTTTTAAAAAAAACTCGTTCTCTTATTTTCCTTTATTTTTTTTTAAACTTTTACGAATGCCGCATTATATTTTTACTTTATGTCTATTCATTACTCATTAAATAGTCACACGCTTAATATAGTAAAAACTTGATTTTCAAAACCAGAATTTAAACTGATGAGTTGCCTGCATAGGCAGATATAAATTCTAGTTATAAATTCTAAATTCCAAATATCAAATATAAACAAAAAGTCCATTTGCTTTTTGGCTCGTCTGAGTGGTCGCTTGGAACTCCTGTCCTGGTATTTGCCCATTACCTATACTAAAATAACTTAATGTTAAATTTAATATAGTAGTACTAAGGTCTGCACCACATAGGCATATTTTGCAATGTGCTTATGTAACGGTTTTATAATCGAGGTGTTGCCCTAATTTGTCCTCTTAAATTATTGTTAATGGTTGTAATTATTTTTTCTTGTATTGTGACAAATAAAAATACTTTTGAATTTTGAAATTTGAAGTATCAATCAAATATTAAAAAGATAACATGCGCATTTCGCCCCTGCCAGCATCTTCGGATCTACAATAAATGAAAAACCTAATACATCGATGTTCATACTTTGTCGCTATAGTTACCTTAATATTAATAAAGTGTAATGGCCAAATACATATTAAAAGATAAAATAAAGATACAAAACACACGCTACATTCTAGACAAAAAAAAAAGAAGCAGTTAGGTCTCTTAGCAAATTTGAACATTTTTGTTTGCTTATCTCCGCGATGGGGTAAGGTCGGGAAGCAGATAACTGATATAAAGATACTTATAAAGGACTTATGATGTCTTTTTTAGTAGATTTTAGGTGAATTTTAAGTCTTTAATAAGATTGTTAAGTGATTTTAAAGTTTTTCATATAACTTAGGATGACTTTCAAGTCTTCGTAGATCGGAGTAAATTTAAAGTCTGGAAGATTTTAAGTGACTTACATCTCTCCAATTATATTTTCTATGTATAACAATAAATAAGTGGTTAATTTTATAGCATTATTCCCTCATATACAGGGTGTACCTTAGGAAGATATACTACAAGTTTCTAAAGAACCCTAAATCTGTGTTTTAAATTTTGATAGGATGGAATATTTTTTCAGATTTTGGTACTTGCCATTAAGTTTAAAATAATCATCATTTTACTGTAAATTTGACTATGTTAAGAATTATAATTTATAATATTATATTGTTTGTATTTCATGTATCTATGATCGATTTTCCTTTTTTTTTTCTATTTATCTTGTTAGATTATTAAGTTTTTGTTCAGTAAAATAAAAATTAGAATTGATTTTGTTTGTGTATTTCATTAGGTCCGGAAACACAACAATTTTAAGAGACTTGCGGGATCTTTGCGAGACTCTCGCGCAAGACATGAGACTTTTATTGCGAGACAAGACTCGAGACGAGACATTCCACTTTTTTGCCAGATTTTTTAAAGTCTCGTCTCGTCTCGTAGGCATCACTATTTTGAATAAGGGAAAATAAACCAAAAATATCAATAAATGAGTAAAAAATGTGGCACAACCATGGGAGTATTTTGGGGGTTAGAACCCCGGGGCCCCCGAAATTTGTATTAAAACGGATTGTACAAAAAATTGAAAAATATTGCAGTTTTCCCGAAGATAAAATATTTCGATGTTTCCATTTTTTTTTTATTTTCGTGTAACACGAAATGTTGAAGTTTGCCATCAGAAAATAATTACCAATATCAACAATAAATAGTTTTTTTCAAAGAAGAAAAATGAAAATTGCAGATCTTCACAGCATATAGCTTTTTATGTTTAACAATTTGTTCAAATTCACCCATATTTTCAAATGTTTGCTGCACAATAATCGAGTTTTGCGTCGTTTTATTGATTTAGCAAAACTATTTGTCGGTTCACCAAAAAATTTACAATAAATACAAAAAACTAAGTCTTTTATTATTGAATAAAGGAGCTAATCTCCTAAGCTATGTTTTTCTTTTAAATGCCGCCTAATAAAACATCTATGAGGAAACTTTCGTCCTTGGTTGCAAGCGCCAGGATAATTATTGTAATAATCCACCCTCGATTAGAACTCTCGCTGTTTTATTACCACAGATTACACCTACCAGTTGGAAAAGTATTAATATTCGCCGTATAACGTAATTTCGAGGCTTTGACGCTTCGACTGCGGCGAAATAGCCGTAAGAAATTTATTGACGATTGGCGCTCGCCAACTGGATATACCTACAAAATTGATCCCGCGCTGTATATGGTGGGTGTAATCTGTGACATTACAATTATATAAGTGTTATAAACTTAGTGGTAACTAGATGTATGAGTACAGACTCAAGATACTGAAAAAAAGAGATATGTGGAATGAGGGAAACGGGGATTTGAGGCTAGATGTTTTACGAAATTTACAGATTTAATTGAGGCATTGTCTGATAACTTTCTCCAATTAATAGTTGTAAGTAAATTACTTTGCGTGAGTTTTACGAAAATTACGAAAATATACACTAGTATATGAAACGCAATACATTTTTTTATTGCCTTAACCTTTTTTCAATTACCTAAATGAACATCATGTTAAAGCAAAAAATCGCTAAATTTTCATAACTCGGAACTTTCTTGGTTATGAATCTTTCCTTTTATTAGGAATAGTGAAGTGTGACACATAGTTATTTAGTAACACATATATATTGTCTTTTAAAACATTTTTAATCGTTGCCATTTTGTTAGGTTATATTGGATTCCTACCAATATTTTACCAGTTTCTACCTATGCCACATTTAATTTTTGGGCATAATTTAAAATAAATTCAATCAGTAGTTTGAAAACACACACACAACTATATCACATTTAATTATTCTACAAAATCGAATAGAACTTTTTTTACGTTAATTTTTTAAAAAAATTATTTAGCCGCCGCCGTTTTGTTTCGCTAGCTTGAATTCGTACCACAACGTTACAAGATAGTTATATCACAGTTAATGTTTGACCAAAATTTTAAGTCACTCTGATAAGTAATTTTTAAGCTATTACGTGAACTGACAGAAAGACAGACAAACCGACAGACGGAATTGATAAAACATATTTTTTAGCATCTAGGGGCACTAAGACGAGAAAATATCTAAAACGTAAGATGATTTTTTCACGATTACAAATATTATATTTAGCCGCCATTTTGCCCGTTCTCTTAAATTAGTACAACAG
Source organism: Kuschelorhynchus macadamiae (assembly GCA_030620095.1). Classification (NCBI taxonomy): domain Eukaryota; kingdom Metazoa; phylum Arthropoda; class Insecta; order Coleoptera; family Curculionidae; genus Kuschelorhynchus; species Kuschelorhynchus macadamiae. The sequence goes on from JAUTXW010001609.1 coordinate 73,696, forward strand.
AATTTCTAGGGTACCTCTATATCACAATGATTATTGTTTTACAGGCTGAATTTTAAATATTTTACTAAGCCGCCATCTTGAATTCGTACCAAAATTTTACCAGCTGATTCCTGCATAATACCTGATTTTTGTGCAAATTTTGAAATAAATTGGATAAGTAGTTTTTTAGTAATAATTTTTTTAACATTTCACTAAACCGCCATTTTGTTTTGCCAAATTGGATTTTTACCAAAATGACCCTTAATTTTTGACAAAAATTTGAAGTGAATCAGATGAGTAGTTTTCCCGCGAACAGACAGACAGATCGACGGAATTGAGCAAACATGTTTTCCGGCATCTAGGGATCCTGAAACGTCAACATCTGAAAAAATCTCGGATGGAGAAAAGATGTAATTTTTCCCAGTTGGATGTATCTAATTTTATATAAAGACGTAAAGCCGGATTTACAGAAACTTTCTAGTTTACTAGTGGATGTAATACTAAAAATTTTACAAGAATTTCTTATTGTGTGTTTTGGTAACTTATCGTCATTAAAATAATGTATATCTCTTTTGATTCTAATGCCATCAAAAGTTGCCAAAATAAACGCTTTCGTCACTCCGCTTTAAAAATTTGCAGACAGTTGTAACTGCACGGTGATGACGTAACGACAGATGCCTGCGAGCAGGGTCATAAGGTTATATATCTACTTACATTTCATGCTGATGTATATTGCTCCGTGCTGCCAATCAATTTTTCTTTTAAAGTGGGTCGGATATAAATATCGAATAAAGGAATATTTATTTTGTCCGTTTGTTTGCGTTAGTGATTGTTGATTTGTATGTAGTCGTTAAAAAAAGTAACAAGATGATTGGTAGGTATATAGTTAACAGGATTAGTTTTGCTATTGACCGATTTATTTTTGACTTATGTTATTTTTTGCTGCAGGCACTAAACCTTAGTACAATTATAAAAATCGGTAAATTTCCTTTATCCGGAACTTCCCTCGTTATGAATATTTCCTTTTATTAAGATAAGTGATCTGTGACTCAGTTTAGTTTCGTACATAATTTGAAGTAAAAACATTTCACTAGGCCGCCATTCTGTTCCGCCGTATTGGATTTTTACCGAAAAGTTACCAGGTCATCCCGATATCACATCTAAATTTCGACCAAAACTGACAGTGGAACAGATATACCAAAGGTATTGAAATAAAAACATGTTTTTTGGCAGCTAAGGATCTAAAACGTGATGATCTGTAAAATTCTGAGATGATGTTTTTTCACAGTTACGCTATCTTAAATTCGTACCAAAATTGTATTAATTCATTTCTATATCACACTTAACTATTGCCCAAAATTTGATATCAATCTATTAAGCGGGCTTTTCAGGCTTATTTTTTAAATATTTTATTAAGCTGCCAATTTATCCGTACAAAAATCTTGATTTTGTGTAAAATTGGAGGTAAATTGAATAAGTAGTTATTAGTAATATCCTTTTTAACGTTTAAATAGGCCGCCATTTTGTATCGCCATACTGGATTTTTATCAAAATATTAACATGTCGTCCCTATATGTCTCTTAATTTTTTATAAACATTTGCAATCAATCAGGTAAGTATTCTTAACTATGCGTCGAAAAGGCAGACCGACAGTCATACCGAAGGAATTGAGAAATCATGTTTCTCGGCATGGGGACCCTAAAACACGAACATCTGAAAAAATCTCGGAAGATGATTTTTTTTCACGATTACAATACTTCCCTTATTCGAGGGAGGTAAAAATATATGAACCAAGCAGACTTATTTCGAAAATACAAAAATGTTTATTCTCAAAAGATGTTTATTTTCAGGTAAGAGGCGCAAAGTCAAAATTTTTTAGATATCTATACATATTATAAAAATGAAAGAAGTTTTAATATTAACTCAACTATCCGTGTTCCACGTTTCAGTTTTTATAACGGGAAAATATCAGAGATGTGCTATGTCAAGGCTCTGACTCTTATGATTGAGAGGTTTATTTGTCACCGTCATGTTTATGTGTTCTTGAATTTATTAAGCATAAGATGGAGTTTAATTACATAAAAATAATGGTTAGACGTATAGTTAACAAATGAAGAAACTAATCCAGTAATTGCATGTTATAGAGAGGTTGCTTGCAAAAAGACGTGGCTGATACGTTTAATGTATTTCAGAGAGTAATAAGCAGACTTAATACCCGATTTATTGAATCTGGTTCCGTTGTTGTGACCCCATTATTTTATCGTCATTTTATTTGTGAATAGTCTTAAGTATTATATATTCATTAGTCTAGAGATAGTTTGACACGTAAATGCAATATTTAGACATACATTACATTTCGGCGGAACCTTCCGACAAAAGCTGCTTTAATGGTCGTTTATTGCAAGGGAAATTCTAAGTAAACAATATGTATTTTAAATTCTATTTCAAATTCTATTTTATGCACGTTCTTCCGCCCCAAATATTATTATACCCGAAAAAACCTATCATAAACTCATTTACACTATGTCGATAAAGCTTGGGAAGGTTCAGCTATAAAAACATTAAAAGAAACCATTGTAGTACAGTAAGCAGTGGCGTAGCAAATACTCCCCAAATTACTTTTATAGACACCTTTTTTAATCAATTTTACAGATACGCCACTGCATCTCAAATTAGGGAATTCATATAAAAATAAGTTCTAGGTAGTCAGTATGGAGCAGGTCAGTCATTATGTCAGTACTATATTGTCAGTAGAATTAAGTCAGTAGACACAGTAAGAGTAAAGATTTGTTAGAAGTAAGAAGTGTCCCTCTTGTACAGAAGATAATAGAGAGATTTGAAACAAGTTGAAGTGTTTACATTTACTACCAGTGCTAATACAAAATACTAAAATTATTAAATCATAACAGTGGTGGCATTCGGCGAGTAATAAAAATATTAAAACATAACATTGGTGGCAGCGGATCTGGATATACTACCCCGTGTTTTCTGAAGGAGCGCCTAGAACGCAGCAGGAATCACACCAGTTAAACCACATCGGTATACCAAAGACAGGAAGTTTCAACAGACTTGGAGGAGCGCCCAGTACGCAACAAGTTTCGAGAAGAAGAAAGAAAACGAGGAAATTCGCCTTACGTTCCAGCTAACTAAGGATGAAGCTGTAAGTTTTTTTCTTTTATTTTCCTGTTGTGGTGACACTATTTGTTTTTTTTTTATATGTTATGCATTTTTGAAATTATATAGATATATTTATTTTGTGAAAGGTACTGCAAATACGTTGTGTGTTGAAAAAGTAATTGAATAATCGACCGTATAACTTATCTATATTTAAATTTTTACCCAAAATTTTTATTAGTATTTAATCTTTATAATTTTAACAAACAAAAAAATGGCTGAAGGAAAAGATGCAATTGATGTATTAAATTTAATAAATTCATTTGACGGCTACGGCGATGGAAATTCTCTTCAATTTTTTCTAAAAAACTGTGACGCAGTAATGCATATTGTGAAAGAAAATGAAAAAAATAAATTAGCTAAATTAATTTTTGGTACTAAATTAAAAGGTAAAGCTCAAGAGGTGACACAATATAAAGAATTTTTAAATTGGGACGAAATTAGAGATTTTCTTTTAGAACAGTTTACGGATAAAAGACCGCCTTCTCATTTTTTAACTCAAATAATGAATATAAAACAAAACTTTAGGGAAACCGTTACAGAATATGGAGATAGATTAAGATACCTGCATAATAAATATAAAGAAACTTGTCATTTAAATTATGAACATAATTCTGCTAAGGTATTAATAGAAAATTTAGAGTCAATTTTAGTAAACACGTTTAGACAAGGGCTAAATGATAAAAAAATACAAATTCGAGTAATTGCTGAAAACACAAGAGATTTAGACAGGGCATTATCATTAGCAATCGAAATGGAACTCGAAAACAACGTTAGAGCAAAAAATTCAAATTTTAAAAATGTAGGTTTTGTGGGTCAGGGAAATAGAAATTTTAATAACCAAAATCCTAAACTTTTGTGTATGTTCTGTCATAAAAATAATCATATAACTTCTCAATGTAGGCAACTTATACAATATGAACAAAATATGGGAAGAAATAATTTTAATAATCCTAATTATCGAAGCTTCAGTCCACAACAACATTTTAACGCAAATTCTTCAAATGGGCAAAATTATAACGGGGAACAACCTATTAATGCTAGAAGTAATTTTTCTTACAGGGGAAACGATAATCATAATTACAATCAAAATACAAATTCACGAAATTTTAACAATAATTATAATGGGAACAATTATCGTCAAAATTATACCAATCCCCGTAGTTCAAACAGACCTCAAATGCTTTCAAAGATACCTCAACAACAGCGACGATACCGTCCTAACTATAATAATGAACCTGTCAATAATTCTCATCAAATACAAACTATAACGTCTCTACCCCCCAGTAGCCTCCAACACAATCTTAGTATTTCTCCTCCACAACCAACTACATCTGTCCAAGAATTTTCGGGAGACGACAACGAAGCCTTGGTTGTGATCAGCCCGCCAAGCGCTTCGTAAAAAGTTCAATCAGTATAAACAGTAGCTGTTCAAATAAGAATCCACTAGAACATATTAAAACCAAACCAACTCGTAATAATTCAAATAATATGTCTCCTAAGTCAGTATTATTCTCTAATAATTGTAAACAGTTAGATATAATTGAAATAACTTCATTGGGCACTAAAAAGTCAGAATTGCAAATTTTGTTAGATACAGGGGCTGATGTTTGTTTATTAAAGGAGTCGATTTTACAAGACTATTCAAAGCTAGATCAAAACTGTTATTGAACTAAAAGGTATAAGTAAAGAACCGGTTTTTACGAAAGGTCTATATAATGTAACAATCCAATTAAAAGATAATAAAATATTAATTCATCCTTTTCATATTGTACCAGATAGCATTCCTATAAAAAATGACGGAATTTTAGGCCGCGATTTTTTGCAAAAATATAAAACTAAAATTAATTATGAAGAAGAAACTGTTTATTTTGAGGACAATTGCTTTAAGATTTTGCCTTCAGAGACTTTAACGACTATACCCCCAAGATGTGAAATGATAACTTATGCTTTGGCCAACGTTTCAGGTACTGAAGGTATCGTAAAATCGAAACAACTTGCTGAAAATCTCTATATAGGTTCTTCTTTGACCAAAGTACATAATCATAAATGTTTAATTAGTATTTTAAATATATCTAATGAACCCTTAACATTTGCGTTACCCAGAGTTAACGTACAACCTATCACTAAAGGTGAATTTGACATTATAGAGCTTAGTCATAATAATAATAATATTGAAAATAATACGAATATAAATTACTTTGAACGTTTAGAAAAATTGAAACATTCTCTCAACTTAAAAGGATTAAATGTCGAGGAAACTAACTCACTTCTAGAAATTTGTGAAAATTTTATCGATATTTTTTATTTAGAAGGTGATAAACTCTCTTGTACAAACACAATAAAACATAAAATTTCTACAGACCCTACTAAGAGACCTATTAATATTAAACCCTATAGATTACCTTTTCAACATCGGGAGGTTATAAAAGAACAAACCGATGCAATGTTAAAGGATGGAATAATTTCTCCGTCTTACAGTCCTTGGAATAGTCCCTTATTAGTAGTTCCTAAAAAAACTGATTCATCAGGTTTACCTAAATTTCGCGTGGTCGTAGATTTTAGAAGAATTAATAAAATAACTGCAGGGGATGCATTTCCATTACCTAATATTACAGATATTTTAGACCAATTAGGAAAATCGCATTATTTTACAACTTTAGATTTGGCCAATGGATTTCATCAGGTTCAAATGGACGAAAATGATAAAAATAAGACAGCTTTTAGTACTTCTACGGGGCATTTTGTTTACAATAGGATGCCTTTTGGCCTATAAGGAGCTCCGGCAACCTTTCAGAGGTTAATGAATGCGGTCTTAAGCGGTCTTAGTGGCATAAAATGTTTTATTTATTTAGATGATGTCGTAATTTATGCTAATAATTTAAAAGAACATAATGAAAGGTTAATTGAGGTATTTGAACGGTTTCGGGAGCATAATTTAAAGCTTCAACCATTAAAATGTGAATTTTTAAGAAAAGAATGTTTGTATCTAGGTCACATTATAACAGATTATGGCATCAAACCTGATCCTTCAAAAGTAAAATGTGTTTTACAGTTTCCTCAACCAGTAAATCAAAAAGAGGTAAAATCATTTTTAGGGCTTGTCGGATATTATCGAAAATTTATAAAGGATTTTGCGAAAATTTCAAAACCTCTTACCAAATTGTTCAAGAAAGATACGGAATTTAAATGGGACCATGCTTGTGATATTTCATTTCAAACGCTTAAAAATAACATTACTTCTCCTCCTCTACTACAGTACCCAGATTTTTCAAAAGAATTCATTATAACTACCGACGCAAGTAATTATGCGATTGGTGCAATTTTATCACAAGGAAAAGTTAATAATGATCGACCTATAGCTTATGCTAGTAGAACTCTTAATAAAGCCGAACAAAACTACTCAACGACAGAGAAAGAATTAGCGGCAATTGTTTGGGCAGTTAGACATTTTCGACCATATGTTTTTGGAACAAATTTTAAGATAGTTACGGATCATAAACCTTTACTTTATGTATTTAACATAAAAGACCCTGGGTCGCGTCTTACAAGATTTAGGTTAAAATTGGAAGAATACAATTTCGAAATTATTTATAAGGCCGGAAAGTTAAATACAAATGCTGATGCCTTAAGTAGAATGATTAAAACGGTAAACGCTGACATGATAACAGATTATCAAAAATTTTTAAATTATCTGCAAACACATATTGTTATTAACACAAAATTAAAAGAAAACAACGCTAATTTATTTCAGATATATTTTTTTTCCCAAATTTTTTAACAAAGAGCAATTTAATATTTTGGAACAAAATAATCATTTAATTTATATAATTAATATTCCTTTAGTTGAAGCACAATTATTCTACCTGTAGACGAAACAAAACAGCAGTTCATAACTTTCTCTGATCTCGAATATAATAAATTTATAAAAATAACGGATGATAAAATGATTTGTCAGGAACAAAAACCAGTTTCATTGGCTCATTTAGTGGAAAACTGTGAAATGAAGTTACTTCAAGTAACAAATAAAATTCCAGAAGTATGCGAAAAACATATATTAAATTCTAATAGAGGTATCTTTATTCAGTTACTTACAACTAATACTTGGCTGTTTGCAGTGCCTTGCCCTGAATCATTAACCATTTCATGTATTAATCAAAATAAACCAGTAGACGTTATTTTAAAAAAATTGCGGCAATATCACCATAGGAAAACAGTGTAAAGTGTATAGTATTTCAACGATGCTCGTGCCTCACGGTAATGCCTTTCAGTCGAAAATATTTAGTGAGTTTGTTCCGCCATTAGAAATTAGTGAGGACTGTTGTGAAAAAATAAAAAATAATAACATTAACCTGACAGAAATTTTAATAAACGAACATTATAAGACTCTTTCAAAGCACATTCCTGAACTGAACATCGCTAGCCATAAACTAGACGACATAGAAAAGCTAACAGAAAATCTTGAAAAAAATAATTTTTTGTCAACATATAATATTTCTGGTTCTGTTTTGTATTATTATTTATTGTTTACAAAATATATTCAAAATGTATAAGAAAAACTTCCTGTTGTGGAATAATACCAAATATTTGCGTAAGGGTAAATCAAACCATTGAACCATCCCCGAGAAGTAATAGATATATAGCTCAGTATACTAGTGAAACTTCTAATAGAATTAATAATGATGATCATCCTGAGGACAATCAACCAGGTATATCATACACGCCTCGCAGAGCTATTGGTCACACGTCCTCAAGACGATCAATTAGATAAGTAATAATATTATGTTTTATTATAAGTAATAAATTTCTTTAGTAGAATCTAAGTAGATTTAGAATGCCTAATTATTATAAAAAAAAAACAGTTTTCAATATTATATAGGTTAGTATAATAGAGAATAAGAACATAGTTCATAGCAAATTTTGTAAAATCATTTCGAACATAATACTTTATATTTTAACTCAGGAACGAAATTTTCTAACAATTTCATTATTATTAAATCTCTCATTTAGGGGGGAGGTGTTGTGACCCCATTATTTTATAGTCATTTTATTTGTGAATAGTCTTAAGTATTATATATTCATTAGTCTAGAGATAGTTTGACACGTAAATGCAATATTTAGACATACATTATATTTCGGCGGAACCCTCCGACAAAAGCTGCTTTAATGGTCGTTTATTGCAAGGGAAATTTTAAGTAAACAATATGTATTTTAAATTCTACTTCAAATTCTATTTTATGCACGTTCTTCCGCCCCAAATATTATTATACCCGAAAAAACCTATCATAAACTCATTTACACTATGTCGATAAAGCTTGGGAAGGTTCAGGTATAAAAACATTAAAAGAAACCATTGTAGTACTGTAAGCAGTGGCGTAGCAAATACTCCCCAAATTACTTTTATAGACACCTTTTTTAATCAATTTTACAGATACGCCACTACATCTCAAATTAGGGAATTCATATAAAAATAAGTTCTAGGTAGTCAGTATAGAGCAGGTCAGTCATTATGTCAGTACTATATTGTCAGTAGAATTAAGTCAGTAGACACAGTAAGAGTAAAGATTTGTTAGAAGTAAGGAGTGTCCGTCTTGTACAGAAGATAATAGAGAGATTTGAAACAAGTTGAAGTGTTTACATTTACTACCAGTGCTAATACAAAATACTAAAATTATTAAATCATAACAGTGGTGGCATTCGGCGAGTAATAAAAATATTAAAACATAACACCGTGTCAGAACGATCTAGAGTTGGTGGTCCAAGAAAAACAATTCCAACAGAACAGCAATATATAACGATAAGGGCTAAAAGAAAACTATGTCTTACTGCTATTGGCTCATATTTTTATTTCTTGAGTGATAATGCGAGATCTCACAGAGTCGCTCTGGTTCACAATGCCTAGAATGGATATGCTCTAAAGACCTGAAAACATTTCCCCAACTAAAGCCGTTTTATCCAATATCTGGAATTAAATACCACAAAAGCTGTTACTAATGCACGAGGAGAACCACCCCATATTAATTAATATAAACATATTTTCAAAAACGTGATTTTTATGTTATTTTCCAGTTTTGTAGCATTTTATTAATTTTATTTAGAATTATATTTAAATTTTCACAATTCTACCCCAAAAAAACCTTCTCAAATCTAACAAAACCTTGATTTCTCTTAAACTGTATGTATATCTTTTATTATTATGAGGCCAGTGACTAATAGTGATTTTTAATCCTACCTGTGACCGTGTTATAAACTAAACTGTGCAGTAAAGAATTGATCATGGAGACACTTGAACATATCACGGTTTTCAAAAATTAGACGTTCGTTGGGAATAAGAAACGAATACGGGTTCCTATCCGAGTTTAAGAATAGATAGGTTCTACCAGCAATTTAAGATTGTTTGAATTTAACTTCTCGAGTTCCGGAGAAAATGTTACAACCCACAGAAGTTTTGCAATACTTTCTTAAAACCTTTGTGAGCTTACAAAGTGTCCATTACTACTACTACTACCTTTTGCTTCGAACTGTATGTCACAGAAAAGCTCTTTCCAGCATTGCCTCCCACTATCTAAAAAATCTGAATAACTAAAAGCTTATAGGCATTTGAAAAAAAACTACACGTGAATTACAAAGCCTATTGAATTTACCAACATAATAAAGATGCAATTAAAAATCTTTTTAAACTCTCAAACAGTTCTCCACTATTTTGAGACTTTTTGGATCGAAATAAATAATACAGAAGAACCTAATTGTCAATTAAATATATATATATATATATATATATATATATATATATATATATATATATATATATATGCCTACTTGAATGTATTTTTATTCACTGCGTTTGACAATATAAAGTTTGGCACACGAATCAGTCTATCATAAGAATGTAAGTAACTATAGAAATGTATGGAACGCCGTTTTACTTTTTAGTCTGCTATATGCCCGGTATTAATTTAAATTGAATGGCACTTCATTATGGCAATTTATTTTATAATATTATAATAAAAATGTAATTTTAACTGAATCCTTGGAACATCTAGTGCTAAAGCCTTCATATAGATTTTTAACAATCAATTAATTTGATTTAGCTATTAAAATGTATGTCAGGATATTTGGATGGGTCTTTACAAAATTAATTCAATTTTCATTATATTATTATAATTAAAATGCATTTTTTTTTATTATAATATAATTTTATTACTTACAAATTTGTTGATATCAATATTTATCCAATATTTAACGAGTACCTTTGTAGTATTTTGTGGGAAACAATATAGCCGATTATCAATTTTTATGAATGGTATTTTCATTTACAGCAATTTCTAAGATTATCTATTTTCATTGAAACCAATTTCCATTGATATCAATTTCGATTGAATACAAGCACCTCGAATGCATTTTTATTATCGGAAGTTTCGCCATCTATAGCCTCCCAAAAGAAATATAATGTGTTTGCGTGAGTGTGTTCGATAACTCCAATTAATTTGCGAATGTGTCGTCATACGAAAGAGAAGTCTTCGCGCTCAAAAAGGTTTGTAAAATTCTGGAGCTTCTCTGGTCTGGTATTCTGTGTTCTGAAGTATGAGCCGACTTCTTTGGTTTGCGTATTGCGCTAAGATTGGATTGCATTCTAATAATCTTGCTTGCTGATTTTCTAATATCATTTGTGCAATAAACGACGATGATACGGACCGAATTTAAACTCGTCTTTCTCGCGCAAGTACGTCACATCTATGTACAGCGTTTGGGAGTCAAATAGGCCGTAATGCATTATCATTTGAAAACATTTGTAGAATTTACGCTTCAATAAAATGTTTTTAAAATTATTAAACTAATTATTTTGAATCTAAAGATTTTATTTTCAATACAGTTTATTACGTCCTATCTGTGCAGTTGCAGGCAGTAGAAATCGAGATTGAAATTATAATCGATAAACAAAAGTGACAGATATAAGATATTTCAAATTTCCAAAATAATACATTTTCAAAAATGTGGATTGGTGCTTACCGTCAAGCTGTTAAGATAAATTTAAAAAATGGTAATTTAGGATATATTTACTATAATAATAGAACAATATGGTTTTAGCTACTTGTATAGGGCACTTTTGAAACTGGTTCGTATTTTTCAATTGCAAGTAAAAACTAAAAATGTCAATAGACGGCACTAGTGCAGCAACTCAAGTAACAAATGTTATAAAATATGAATGGAAGTTTCCCCTGCAATTATTTTACTTGCAGCATTCTTAACTTTTATTTTAAATTAATTAATTATTTTAATCAAAATAAATATCACGAATCCTCACGATGAGCACTTTAGATAATCTGATATTTGTAAACCTCAATTTTATTTTCTTGCTGAATGCTGAAGAGACCGGCGTGGGCATACCGTTGTAAGTGTATCGTGGTGTTAATCATAATTTTATAAACAATGAGTATTAAAAGGCGACTCGCATGTTGCGTTATAGAGGCTGCTTTTCTAGAAGCAACAAGGCCGAATTAACTACTTACGATGGTTGGGGCTCATCTGGGCGAGGCAAAGTTTTGCGATGACAAAAAACGGTCAATGGGTTTTACGTATTTGGGGGCCCTTCGGCAGCAACTCAAAATTTACATGATGACAAAAAAAAGAAAAGATCTTCAGTTTTGTATTTCGCGCGCTGATGTCTCTCGGGGCCCCCACCACATATTTGAGCCTTACGCGTTGTGGCCTTTTCAATCATTAAATCCCCGCAAAAACAAGACGCGCAAGCTCTGTGCTGGGGCCACTGCCGACGCGACGGCGGGGGCCTGAGTCAGTGGCGGGCCGTTAGTATATGAAGTGGGAGGGCGAAGGCAAAAAATAGTATTCGCATGACGTGCGACGTCGATGGTTCGGCAAACTACTTTCAACACTTCGAGATTTTAGTTTTAAATAAATTTGTACAAGCTATATTGTCACAGATTACAAAACAATCTGTGAAGTAACACTTATTTTCTCGGTTAGTGATAGTGTCTGATTCTGATGTTAATGAAAGGTTTATAATTTGAATCGGCCATTGAATTCGGATTTATTTTTTAATTTATCATATATATATATATATATATATATATATATATATATATATATATATATATATATATATATATATATGTATACAACCATTATTGTTAAGCCCCCGTTTATACAATGATATAACAATTTCAATCAAAAAACACAACCTTTATTTTATTGGTAGGTGTAAAATAAAGCAATGAACGTTCTTCCAGCAAAAGCTGAATCTGATTTTTTATCCAGAAAGCTATTTTTATGTTTTGAAATCTGAAATGCGTGTTTAAACGTTCTATCTGTAGCACCTCCACTTTGAGTTTTTATCTATTTTGTTTTATGATATATCTTACTGTAACAGTGTTGCCGTATCTTCTTTTAGTTCCGAATTTCTGCTATGAACTTTTGTTTTTTAAATGGGACGCCCTATATTTGTTTGTTATTTTGATTTACTATGATATTGTAACTTCAACCATGACGTGTCAAACCAGAACCTTCGTATATCAGGGTGACTAGAAATTGCTTAGGCTTAAATGCATATTATGCCTTTATTTGCCGATTTTTTAAAATACTGCATATTGTTGTGGGGGGTATAATTATATATTACTCGCAAAGGCTAACCCGAAGAGCGACATTAAAAAAAGATTTTTTAGAAAAAATCGTTTAATATTTAAATGGGCGTAAAAGATGTTTAGTGAATAGACAGATAATTTTATTTTTCTCAGGGTTCTTGGAGGTAAGTTAATAGTTTTTGCCAAATCACAGCACTCTAGATTGAGAAATAAAAATTAGTTAAAAAATAGCATTCAATGTGAGAATTACATATGGTTGTACTTGGAATATCTCAACCATTGAGGTAGTATACCGGAATGGTCCCAACGAATGAAAACACGCAAACATATACAGGGTGTTACAAATTTGATACAATGGCAGTTAAAATAGAGCAAAGTTGCGCAATTTAACATCGAATAATAAGTAGTTGACAAAGTTAGACAATTATGACTACCTCCGAGGATATAGGTACGTAAAATACCGAAAAATCAGCTATACATATTTTATTTTTTTCAGGCTGCATTTGAAGAGATATCACAATATAAATTTTATATCTTTATAGCTACTTTCCATTATCAAGAAGATGGTGCACATAGATTTGAAATCCGACGATTCTTTTTCGCGGTCAGATCAACTAATTTTTTTTTAGATAGACCTGCTGTTTTTTTAAAAGCCCTTGATTTCATAATATGTGCGTGAGTACCAGAATGTAAAAACTAAAAATAGAAAAAAAAATCAGCTTTGTAGGTTAAACTTGTGTAACCTACAAAGCTGTGTGTAAAGAGACCTTGTGAACAAAATTACCAAGATAATAGGGCATGAATGCAATGTTTTTGTTTTGGGGTATTCTTCAATATAACATGTTCTGCATTCCAACATACGACAGTTTCGGTTTGAGTACGTGCAGGAGACAAATGCACCCTGCACCCTCTTTCCCCCCGAGCTAATAACCCAAGCAAAAATTACATTATATAAAGCATTTCGGGACTTTTACCTCACAAACATTGAGAACTTTGTTTTTTTTTAGTCTTCATGCTTATGTTGTTCCAACAAGAACCTAGAACTTTTTTTAGTTATCAAATGTTTACCTCCCCCTCTAAGACGGCATTCTAAATGCACCACTGATGTGTTCATTTTTGTAAATCCGTATCTTGATCGACACGCAGCTTTGAAAGTGAAGTGCACATACCTATAAATTATAATAATTACTCACATATTAAACAAGGGAGACAAACATGAAAATAGTGTCCTAATTATCAAATAAATATTGTAAATAAAGATATAGTGATATACCTATACAACCTTACTACAGTTTGCTTTAAATAGGGTGACCACATATACTCTTTTTAAGAGGAATGTTCTCTTTTTCGGGTCCATGTACTCTGGTACTCTTACTATTTCCATAAATACGACAAATATCCTCTATTATGAGAAATCTGGGACAAATGATCTCTATTTTTCGAAATCTGGTGCCATTTTCTAATTATTTTTGTTATTTTTAGTCCATATTATTATGTGTATTATAATTATTATTGAAAGTCATTGAATTCTGCGAAAGTGATAAGACTTTACTTAATTATTATACGCTGGTACCTATTTTTACATTTCGTCGAAATATACTCTTTTCATTTTAAAAAAATCTGGACAGCCTACTTTAAATCACGTTTAAGAAGCCAAAAAAAACTGTGTTAGAGCATGTTGCCGGCACACAGCTTCCAGGAGAAATTGCAATTTGCCATTACAAATTACATTGTGTGGTAATCTGTGAATTATAGCTGGGAAATTCAAAACCTTGTTTTCTTTATTCTGGTATAAATATATAGAATAGCTTGTTTTGGAATAGGATGTTGGGAGCTAGATACGTTCGTTTTAACTTTTTTTCATTATGATCTGTAATTTTGTACGTGGTCACATTTTAAATATAGGGGTGTATATCGTATTCCGCAATGATTTAATAACTAAGTGTTCCCAATCGAACAATAATTAAACACGTTTTAACTGTCATTGATTACCTACGAATATGTTTTTCATTATTCGCATCCGACTCGTCATAACGTCATGCACAACACAGTCTTAATTTTAGATGCACTTTTAAATCTTCGAACGCATGCCTAGCCAGAAACTCGGGTATTTAAAAAATTACAGATTTCTGCTCTTGTTGTTCTTAGTTTGCACTAGATCGCTCCACGTCCGATAATTAAAATTGAAACAAGGTGGCTGCATTCAATGAAAATTGATATTCAGAAGAATCGACATTAATAAAAATTCGAAATCAAAACAATGCATATTAAATAAAACCAGTTACCTTATAACCGCTAATCATTTAAATTCCACAACTCTTATACAATTAAATCTCGTATTAACTTTTATTTATTTATTCAAATGTATATTCAAGTATTTTAATTTCAATGGTAAAGGACCCGTGTTATATCCGTTTGATGTAGTATAAATTACATATAAACGAAAATCAAAATCAAAATAATGAGCATTATTCTATTTACATTTTTAGGGTGTTAATGGAATTGACATTAAAAAGAAATGATATCGTAAGAGATGCTTTAATTTTTTTTGATATGCGATAAAAATAAATTAATTTTTTTTATTACATGAGTTCGTAAATCAGATTTGCCTTCATACGGTTGAAATAAATTAATCTCCACAAAGTCGTTATTGCATTCTAATGTTTTCGGTATTAATATTAATTTAATGCGATCCCGTTTGAAGCGATTACATTTTAATAAGAGTCAATTTATTAAATATTTAAACTGATTTTTGTATATAGCATTTATTTCATACCAATTTTTATTAACATCGATTTGTTGAAATGCAATAACTAAGGAAAGACGCATGTATATAGAAATTTTAAGTAGGCTGTATACGTGTTAAAAAAGGATAAACAACCACTTTTTTGTGGTATGAATTGAAATGGTCTGCAAAGAAATTGCTTATCATAAAAATGTCATTCGGTAAAATCGGTATCCACAAAAATTCGATATCGGAAGAATTAAAAAGAATAAAAATTGTATGCAGGCAGCATCATTTATATGTTTTGCAATTAAATTTGGTATCAAAGACGCGTATGACTAAAAAGTAAAACGGCGTTCCATAGAAATGGTTCAATATTCATTCGTGGTTGGCTAGAACTTTGTATATCCACGAAAAGGTCTGCTTTTAACATACCTCCTCCTTTCATCGCGGCTTTAGATCCGTGTAGTGTACTATAGTTGTACTTCCAAACTGCAGTCACGCCTAAGTGCTAAAAAATATGTGAGAGTTAATGAAGAACATTTCTAGTATTTTTTACCCTTATTACGCCTGTTAGTATTTATAAACTTAAAACTCTTTCATGTGTCTTTAAGGCAAAATGATCATTACTGGTTAGCCTTCTCGTGATAGTGATGCTTTGGTTAAACCATCGAAGTCTTTTTTAATGCATATAAACTGAAATATTTTTTTATATTTATCATATATTTTATATAGTGTAGCATGGAAACTTAAATGCTAAAATGTAACGGTTAATTTTTGACCTCATGTTTAGTGTTTAATAATTATATATAGATCATATTTAAAATCAATAATACTATGTACTAGATGGTCTTTACTCTGCCTGGCTTAGTTGTCACTAACAATATATAATTACATATACAAAATTACACATCATGCTGATTAAGGATTATTATTATTATTATTATTATTTTAATGCCAAATGGCATTCGCACTCCCTCTCTAAATACAGGGGAACATTCACTCATTCCAGATATTTACATATCAAAAGGATTGACCTCTGATAGGACTCTTTCCGTGTTATTGTCATTTTGGTGATGGGGGTTTTTAAGTTACTCATAAACTTGGAAACTACTCGGGTTGTTGCGAGTAGCACAGCCTTTTGCATGGCCTGAAAAAGACGTTCATTAAGGCCAAGCTCCTTGATGTTCTGGAACAAGATTTTTGGGATAATTCCTGTTGTTGACATAATGAAAGGCAGTTTTCGAACTCTCTTCATTCCCAACTGTCTTCTGATCTGTTCCTCTAACTCACAATATTTTCAAATATTTTCTGCATACTTCTGACGTAGATTATGAGTATTCGGTATAGCCACTTCTATCAAAGTTGTTTTTGTTGCCCTTTATCTAAAGTAATAACATCTGGTCTATTTTAAGTGTTAGTTAGGTGTATCAAAATAGTGCGGTATCAATAGCACTTGTATAGATTATTTTCTAAAATTGGCTCAGGGTTGTACATATAACATGGCACTCTTTGTTCCTGCGAGAGCTGTAATTTCTCTGCTAGTTCTTGGTGAAGAATTTTGTCTAATGTGTTGTGTCTCAACTTTTATTCACTCGCACCGAACATCTGACATCCCCCTGTAACATGTTGTATGATCTCTGACATCCATACCTGCAGCTGTCATTTACCACTGTGGCATTTTTCGTTATATTTTAAGTAACTTCTCTGGTTGGAATTACCTGATCTTGTATGGCAACTAGAAAACACTACGTTTCAGAAAACATCCGTCCCGACGTGAGTCAGTAGTTCGACGCTATGTTGTCGACGTAATCCTGACTGACCTCATTTAAATGCCTGCCATGCAGAGGCTTTTTTTTCCAACTCTTCAGTTTCTCATCTACGGGTTCGTGATGAGTTGAAACTTGCTATTCTTTTAGCTGTAAAGGCGTAAAGTGATCCAAATCAGATATGCGTGTTTTTTGTTAAAAATAGCTTCGCAGATTGGTGATTTGTTCGTCTAGCTGCTTTGAGATATCTGTTAATCCTCTTCCGCCTTGATGTCGTGGAATTGTCGTACGTTCTAGGGCACTTCTTGTGTGGTGTTTTTGTGCTTTTCTGAGGAGAGTTCTGATATATCGCTGTAGGTTATTGATGTCAGTGTTGGACCTCTTAATTATCCGAAATGAATAGTCAAGCTAAGAATAAGCATAGGTGTTAATTGCCCTAAACACATTTTAGCTGTTAAGTGTTGATTTTAGCAATTGTCGTATTCTTCTTGTAACCTCGCTTGTCAGTTCATCCTTCATTACTCGGTGATTTATACACTGTTCTTGCTGAATACCGAGATATTTGTGGGTATATCCATGTCGCATTACTTCCATACTCTGACCGTTCTTCAAATCCATCCTAGTAGGAAGAGTAGGATTCAA
This sequence comes from Kuschelorhynchus macadamiae, assembly GCA_030620095.1. NCBI lineage: Eukaryota > Metazoa > Arthropoda > Insecta > Coleoptera > Curculionidae > Kuschelorhynchus > Kuschelorhynchus macadamiae. The sequence continues at coordinate 91,584 of JAUTXW010001609.1, forward strand.
TCCTACTTCTGCACTTATCTAGCCCAAACGTATTGTAATATCTGTAGAGAAATTCTCTAGAATTTTGAGCATCTGATCCATCTCGTTCTTGATAGCTGCCATTAGCTTTAAATCGTCCATATATAAAAGACGGATTAACTTAGTTTTTATCTTGTTGTTCTTTTTGATACTAAATCCATATCCCGTAAAATTTAAAAGGTTAGACAGAAGGTTCATTGCAATTGTGAATCACCTTGAAAAATACTTATTTTTATTCTATTATTATTTTTTCTTTGTTGTCTCACAGTATTCCTGTGGTTGTATTTTATACTGACGAGATTATACCAAGTCAGTACAAAAAAAAACCCAAAGAGAAAGGAAAAAAAAGCTGTTGTGTATGACCGATTTCTGGATGTTCCTGTGAATATCTGTATTAAGTTCTAATTGAGCCAAATGTGGTGTAAACGTTTTTGGGATGAGGCCTGTTACTGATATGACGAGAGGAACAATTATGACTCTTTCCTGTTTCCACAGCCTTTTTATTTCCATTACCAAGTCGGTGTATTTGGCGCTCTGTATTTCGCTTGGATGTTCCCGTCGTTGGGGACAGCCATGTCGATTAAATAAGTGATCTTTTCTTTTTTGGATTGAAAGGTGATATCAGGTCTGTTTTCGAGGATTGTTTTATCTGTGTGGATGTCAATGTCCCAGTAGAGCTTGTCTTCAGTTTCAAGTATGTATGTTGCTGTATAACGGCAGTAAGGGCCTGTGTTCTCTGTTAGTTTGTATGTTGTGGCTAATGCTTGATGAACTACCTTCGCTGCTTAGTTGTGTCACGTGGTGTATTCGGTTTCGGCCATTATTCTACATCCACTCGTTATGTGATCGATCTCTGCTGGGGACATCTCCTGCACCTGTCGTCTTCAATGGTTGTATGCTTGACGATGTGCTTTTGGTAGTTTCCAGTAATAGAAGCCTTCTGTTTCAGGGAACAGCTGCCCTTCTTGTAACCACGTATATGGAAACTTTTTATGTATGTGGTTTTGCTTTATGTGATATTCCTGTCGTCCGTGGAGTGTTTTCGGACCAGGTGTTCATCTTTCCTAGTCATGATTGGATGTGACTGTGTGCGTCTGCTGCGTGGCTCGTTTGAGATAGGTCGAGCGGTGTATAATTCTTGTCTGCCTTCACTCTTGCCTTTTGGAGGTTAGTTTGTTTGTTGTGGAAGAATTTTCTAAGGTCGTAAATTTGTATTTTATTTAGCGATTGTATATTTATAATTCCCCTCCCTCCTTTTTTTCTCGCGATGGTGAGTCTTTCCTTGCATGCGTTGGGATATAACTTCCTGTGTTTAGTGAAATCAGAGTGTATGAGAATGGAAATGTTTTCTATGTCTGTATGTGACCATTTAATGATACCAATCGAATACGTAAGAATAGGTATGGCGATGGTATTAATAGATTTCGTTAGATATCTGGAGTTCAGTTTAATTTTTAGTAGGTTTGTGAGTCTGGTTTTATATTCCGTGTTGAGCTCTGATTTGATATGAGTGTTAATTTTGGTGCTTTGATGGATGCCTTATTATTATTATTATTATTAATATTATTATTATTGTTGTTATTATTATTATTATTATTTTTACATTATGGTTCAACATTCATTTCTCAGATTTATAAATCTGGTAGACATTTAGATAAACAAGCCATTGATAAGTCTATCTAGAATTCTTCAAGTCTCAGGAAAGTTTGCAATATAACGCATTTTTTTGAGTATCACTGCTTTCTGAACATGGATCAACATCAGTATGTCAACATCTAGCTGGAGATCTTCAGGGTATCGTGTAACTAATCTGGGTGTAATTCCTGTAGCAAATATTATGAATGGACTGACATGTACTTTGTCATGTACATGTCTGTGATTGATTTTTTTATTATATATTTTCTCTAGTTACAGGTGGTTATGACTTGATTTCGTATCGTAAGAAGCCGTCTATATGATGCAACCTTGGTAATCTGTTGGTCTTGCATTATATATAGGTGTTTTCGAAGTAGTATTTTTTGTGCCCATTTTTCAATTTGTTGCTACGTGGTTCTCGCTGTTCTCTCTGTGAAATATATAGGGGTGTGTATCCTTCATCTGTTTGTGTAATTGCTGCATGTAGTGTGTGTGTAATATATTGTTGTTGTATTAAATATAATGTTATTAAGATAATTAAATACAGTACATTTTTATTCATTTTAAAGTATTCGCTTATTTCCAAACGGTATTTTTTATTATTTGAGAATGGTTAAACTAACTAAATAGGTGAATATACCATCATTCTACCGAACATTCAACGATTCAACGTATTCTTTGTATGCTAGGTTGCAAATTAGATTATAACTCACAAATTCCAACAAAAATAAAATGTTCTAACTAATGGGGAAATAAATATAACGTTTTGACTTCGGTAGGGTAAAACACGTGGGAGGTATTGCCAGGAAACCAGCGCACCGTTTTTTAGATCGAATGATAAACTTTCATATTTTGCAATTTTATCTTTTTCTGTTCGTTGGATGTTATGGGACAGGTGTATTGGTACTAGAAACGCTTTTCCTTTCTTATATGTCAGTAGTCTATTTAGTCTAGTATAGGTAACTGTACGATTTCGAATATGGGTTGATCGATCCCATTACAAGAGGAAGTCCAGAACGGGCTGGGGCGAGTATTTAAAATATGGCAGGGCTGATTGATCTAATAGGTTATGTTTTACTTTCTCGTAAAGGGAATTATTGAAATCGTGAAAAAATCTAGAGTCCCTAGGTGTCAAAAAAAAAGTTCTCTCAATTCTATCGATCTGTTTGTCTGTCGGTCTGCCTGTTGGCGGCATAGCTAAAAAACTATTAGCCCGATTGATTTCAAATTTTGGTCAACAAATAAGGGACGTATCGGGATGACCCGGTAATATTTTGGTACAAATCCAATATGGCGAAACAGAATGGCGGTCCATTGAAATGCTAAAACAATTATTACTAAAAAAGTACTAATACAATTCACCTCAAATTTTATACAAAAATCAAGAATCATGAGAAAATCAACTGGTAAAATTTTGGTACGAATCCAAAATGGCAAAACAAAGTGACGGTTTGAGAAAATATTTAAAAAATCACCCTGAAAAACTATTTGGATTGATTTCAAATTTTGCCCAATAATTAATTATGAGATAGACTGGTAAAATTCTGGTACAATTTCAAGATGGCGGAACAAAATGCGTCCAAATAAAATGTTTTTACTCGTGGAAAAATTACCACGTTTTACATATCTTTCAGCATCCCTAGATACGAAAAAAAAAGACATTTTATTAATTCTATTTGCCTGTCTGTCAGTCTCTGTGTTCGTTTCACCGTCTGTCAGTTCGCAACATAGCTTAAAAACTTGACTTCAAATTTTGTTCAAACATTAAGTGTCATATGGGGATGCCCCGATAATACTGTGGTAAAATCTAATATGGCTGAACAAGATGGCGGCCTAGTGAAACCTTAAAAAACTATTACTAAAAAACGAATTATCAAATTTACTTCAAATTTGCACAAAAAATCAGGTGTTATTTAGGAATGAACTGGTAACATTTTATATGAATCCAAGATAACAAAACAAAAAGGCGGCCTGATAGAATATTTAAAAAATCAACCTGAAACACTACTTATTAGATTATTTTCAAATTTTGTGCAAGAATTAAATGTGATGCAGATATAAACTCGTCAAGTTGGGGTACAATTTCAAGTTGGCAAAACAAAATGGCGGCCAAATAAAATGTTTAAAAAATTAACATAAAAAAATCTTATTCAACTGACTCTATTTTTTGCAGAAACATTAAATGTGATATTGGTATAAACTCGTATGAATTCAACATTACGGAACGAAAATAACGGTGTATGCCTACGTAAAACTACTTAATTAATTTGTTAGAAACTGGTAAAATATTGGTAGGAATCCAATATGGTGAAACAAAACTCGCCCAATATAAATGTTTGGAAAGACAGTATATATGTGTGACTAAATAACTGTATACCAAACTAAACTCGATCACACTTCACTATTCCCAATAAAGGGAGAAGTGCCAGGCTACGGAAAGTTACCAATTTTTTATGATAGTTGTTGGTTGTTAGTGGTCGGTGCATAAGCTTAGCAAGTTGATTTCATCTTCTACGTATGCTCTATCTTAAAGAGTGGGACAGGCAGCAATAATATCTGTCTATATTTATGGATAGCGTCTAATTTTAAGATATGTTTCTCATGAATGGCCATTAGCAATCTCTGCGTATCAATACTTTCCGACTTCAACATCTAATATTTAGGATATTTACTATGGATGATATGATCTGACCAGTCTTCTTTTCAGTTTTGCATTGTTGTATGCTCAGATTATTACTATTGGTTTTATTATTAATCTTACTATTGTTATTGTTATTATTATTATTGTTACTATTTATAACACTCTGTTTCTCAAAAGTACAGGATTTGCGGACGCCTATTAATATTATCTTTTTCCTATTTAAATGAAAAGAAATATGCTATCAGTTAACTCCTTGTATATAGAAGAATATAGTTTTGGTAAAGACCATACCAACATTCTTTCATTATAAAATTAATTTATGTAAAGTGTGTAATCGAAAATATATGGTAGTCAATTGAAAAGAAGGCCAGTGTAAATTTTGTATTTTATATTGTTTATATTATATTTAATAATATTGGAAAAAAAATTTAGCGTTAACCTATCACGGTTAATTTTTGATGACCTGTTTGGTGTTTAATAATTTAAGCGTTTCACCACTGCCTGACAAAAAAAAAATGAAAATAATACCATAAGTAATTTTTCACCTGGCATCATATATTTACTAGGTGGTCTTTAATCTGCGTGACTTAGTTGTCACTTAGTAATACAAAATTACACCTCTTGTTGATTAACGCTTATTACTATTATTAATACTTACGCCGAGATCCTGGATATAAGTAGCCAGCAGAATAAATTTGCCTAAATGATAGTTTCTAAAAAGACATGCGATATCCTGTCGGGAGTATTAATAACAGACACTTACCATATTTTGAAAATGTTCACAGTAATATTGCCACATAATTAAAATTCATGAAATGAAACATAATATGATGTTTTTTTCAGGCTAAATTATACATAAATAAAGGTAGTGTGAAAATATATGCAAACAGCAAAGGAGGCCCACCGGCAACGCAATGCGTATAAGCCCTATATTTGGGGTTCAGATAAATGGACCGTCTTTCATTCGAAAAGTATTCAAAGAATATAAAAACGCATATCAGTTTCAATTTTTATTTCCCTCGTGAGAGCGAAGTATTTTAATCGTGAAAACTCATGGTCCCCTAGATACCAAAAAACATGTTTTCTTAATTCCGCCGGACTCTGTGTTGGTCTGTCTGTCTGTCTTAGTCTGTCTTTTTGCGGCATAGCTAAAAAACTGCTTATCAGATTGACATCAAATGTTAAGGGTCACATGGGAATGACATGGCATTATTTTCGTAAAAAGCCAAAATAGCGGAACGAAATGGCAACCTCGTAAAATGTTAAAAAATTTTTGCAAAAAACCTAACTTATTTCATTTACTTCAAATTTTGTACAGAAAAAACTTTCTTATTAATTGATTTTAATAATTTTTTAACAAAAGTTAGTTAGGATAAACTGGTAATATTTTAGCACAATTTCAACATAGCGGAAAAAAATGGCGGTGTAATAAATTTTTCAAAAAAAATCAATGTAAAGAAATACTTATTTAATTGACTTTAATTTTTTTACAAAAATCAAATGTGACATAAGTAGAAACTGGCAAAATATTGGAACAAATCCAATATGGTTGAACAAAATGGCATTTTGGATCTTTACTGGTTCTTTCTTTTTGTTGTAATGAAGATAGGTTCTTTGTTTAAAAATCCTTAAAATATTTTTTTCTGGATAATGGTTGTCTACTAATTTTAAAGAAACAACTTATCTTCATTACAACAAAAAGAAAGAATCAATAAAGAACCAAAGTACTAAATACGTGGCACTACGGCACATACATAACATATCAGAAAAATTAAAGTATATTCTTTCAAAACATAATATAACTATTTGTCATAAAGCACAAAATTTAATAAATTCTCTGAACACACCATTAAAAAGTAAAGTTCCACAAATCAAGAAATCAAACGTAATTTATTCAATTCCATGTTTAAATTGTCCTAAGAAATATATCGGTATGACAACACAATTTTTAGAAACCCGTATCAAAGGCCACAAATATACTAAAATGATTCTACTGCTCTTCATAAACATGAACATACAACAAAACATAAGTTTAACTTTAACGCAACCGAGATTTTAGCCCAAGATAGAAATTATTATAAATTAACAATTAAAGAAATGATCGCAATAATAAAGGAGAGCCAGGCAGTAAATAATAAAAAAGATATTAGTGGTTTAAGTCAAATATATTTCAACTTAATTAACTTATCGAAAAGTAATACAAATTCAAAATCTAATCCTCTCAACCCTGTATAAATTTTAAACAGGAATTGAACTTGCGTCTGTATATCGATTAAAAATATTAATATTTGTTTTCACAGGTGCAGGGCATAGGCACAAAAACAGCTACTTCGCTGGTGAATTACACTGTGACTACTGGCTTTCGTTGGGAGCATTAAATGATAGTATATTTTTATTCCACGTACACCAACGTCATAACAAGAATATGATCGTTGTTTGGAACATGTTCTGCACAGCAGACACAATGATCCATTTTTGTCAAACGACGATCGCGATTTCGCTCATATTAGAGCTCGTTAGGCCGCCATGGACTAGAAAGCCCCGTGTAGGGCATAGGAACAAAATGGAATCACAAAAACAACTAGTCCGCTGGCTAATACCACGACCGGCATTGAATTACACTGTGACTCCTGGTTTCGTTTGGAGCATTAAATGATAGTAAATTTTTATTCCACGTACACCAATATTTTATTCAAAATTTTAATATCGGAAAATTGATTTTTAACTGGATTTTTTGACAAAACTCTTTGAGATAGAGAAACGAAATTACTTTTTTACTAACCTTTTATTTGCATACAAATTAGCTTTCAAAAGTTTGTATCTTCAAAAATCACCTATAGAACTCTTTGTTTTTGTGTTATTAACAAACAAAAATAAATTAAATACCTGTCAAGTTTTAAACTTTATCATTTTTTTTTGTTTAATACTAATAAATTAACCATATTTTATTTTTGGAATTTTAACTTAGAAAAAACAAAACACGGTATTGAATATAGTATGCCTTGGAGTATTAAACAATAGACAGATATAAATATGAAAAAGAAATAATTCAATTTTTTTCAAAATTTTAATAATATGCGGAAAAATTTACACATAATAGCTAGAAAGATCAGAAAGGTGATAACAAAACAAAAGCTAGTCATAATTAAAATTTTTGAAATGGCCGCCATTTTCTTCATAGCACCTTGTACATTTTTCTACAATTTTTGAGGCAACGTTTTGTTTTTGTCTCTGCGATATTTTCTAGAGCGTTCCGCTGAAACACTTTCTTAATGTGGACACAATAAAAAACATCTAGTAGCGTGAGGTCCGGAGACCGGGCCGACCATCTCATTCGTCCCTATCCAGTGGTTTTCAAACGTGCGATTTAAATAGTCACTAACAATATGGAAATTATATAATAAATATACAATAATTCATTCGTCTTTCAAAGTCATTGTGTCCTAGGTACTGATGAATTTGATATTTATAGGATTTGAGCCCATATTTTTAAAAGATTTTTCTAACACTCTCTCGACTAATTCCAATTATTCAGCAATCTGACGTAAAGATGAAGCGGATCAAAATTGAAATAAGCCGGTACATTAATTTCAGCTTCTTCACTTATAATAAAACATTCCCGCTCGTTGATTGTGCCTTTCGCCCTTTTTAAAGTATTTTACCAACCATGGAAAATATTTATCACTCGGTTGAACACGGTCTGGATATCTTTGTTGATAAAGTCTTTTGGCTTCTCTTTTATTTTGGTTTACCCTAAAGTTTAAGTAAAACGAAATAAGTTTCTCACGACAGTAGTATTTCACGCCCCGACATGTCTTCTGCGGGACCATACAGCTTAATATATTTTAATTGCTGGAGTAAGTTGCCATACAATTTCTTGAGACAATAAAGGCAAGGTTTTGTCTAACTTGAGTTCAAATTAGAAATTAAGAGGTAAGTTATACCTAGTATATAGATAAATCAGTTTTCTTGGAAGCATTTTAATTTCAAAGAAAAATAAAACTCAATTTTATTTGGCAACGAGCAAATAAAGATCAAATTACCTCTGGGTTCGCATTGAGATCGCGAAAATTCGTACATTAAAAGATTTAATTAGGATTCTCATTAGCCGAAGACGACGCTAAACGTTCGGTTCGTGGCCCGTCGTGTTTTTCCATTTTTACAAATTAGCGGGTGTTTTTTTAATTGGCCCTTCTTATTTGCAATTAAGGCCGACTACGTTCGATGATCAAGATCCGTTTAATTGCGTATTAAGAATTCTTTCACACATTTTGCCGAATTTTTATTACCCTTTTGTAATTAAATCAACACTATTTAGGATGCTAATACACCATTACCCGAGTGTGGTTTACCGATAAAAACTTTCGAATGTAAAGGTATGTGAAATTTGGGCTGTAAGTGCATTCCGAACTGTTTTCAGGAATTTTATTTTTAAGTAATATGAATGTTAAAATTTCCATTTACTGTATAATACAATAAAGAGGAGTGACAAAACAAAAATCGTAAATAGCTAATCAAGAATCATGAGAAGCTTACCCGATTTCACCGCCAAAAAATTAAGTCTGCTAGATTGAAAATGTTCTGTTCTTAATTTCAGTTCAGAATTGGTAATATATATATATATATATATATATATATATATATATATATATATATATATATATATATATATATATATATATATATATATATATATATATATATATATATATATATATATATATATATATATATATATATATATATATATATATATATATATATATATATATATATGTTTATATATGGATATATATATATATATATATATATATATATATATATATATATATATATATATATATATATATATATATATATATATATATATATAGATATAGTAGAAAATGGATTCTTTGGAATGACCGCTAAAGCAATGGAATTTGGCTAACCATAGACACGTGTTTCTGACTTAAGTTCTTCATCAGTACATATATATATATATATATATATATATATATATATATATATAGTAGAAAATGGATTCTTTGGGATGACCGCTAAAGCAATGGAATTTGGCTAACCATAGACACGTGTTTCTGACTTAAGGTCTTCATCAGTACAGTCAACTAGTTCTTGCCGAGTTATATATTTTCTACTTTTGATTTACTACTCTTGGGTTATGAGTTTCGCCACAGGTGGCTATATGCTGCTCCGGGGTAAATAGACTATCAAGTCCGGCGAAGATGTCGGATGTTCTCTTGGTAATCACAAATATCGGTATTGCTCCTGTTGGTGAGTCTGGTATTGTTTTGTGTATTTATTTTGGCGCTAGTTGTACTCGTCTTTCAACTAGTTGACTGTACTGACGAAGACTTTACATCAGAAACACTTGTCTATGTTGATTTTCAAATGTATGTATAATTATTTATTTTATAGTAACACTGAGGCAATTACAAAATTTGGCTAATTATATAGTAACTGATTTGAACACAGTGTTCCGTCACCATCCTGTCGAATAACTCTACGAGTTGGATTTTTCCAAATTCACATATCATACACTTCATAAAAGAAAGTTAATAGAATCTATATTAATAGGATGACACTATTGGAAGTGACATATTTTGAATATATAATCATTTTTAGTTAGTAAGATACTGGCCTTCTTTATTAATGAAAACAACAATTCTTTCATTTAGAATAAAATATTCTGTTTTTTTGGTTTCTTCTTTTAGTCCATTTTACTCACATGGATTCTTTCTTGTATAATATCAATTTAACACTTTGAGAACATTTGAACTATTAGAAAGCTTCAGTTTACATAGCTTTTTGTTTTCATTTATCCAAGCTGCTTTTCTTTATGTTTGCTTTGTATGGAATGTTAAACGGACATTTTGCTGATGGTTTTTCGTTATTTTAAACCCATTAGTAATCTGAAACGAAATTAAACATTATAATATTGCAGTTAAATATAACTTTTAAAATATCAAGACTTTTATGTAAATTACATCTTACATACCTCAATATGTTTTATTCATAATTCATTTGATTACATTTTGTAAAGTATTTTTAACCTCTCTAAATTAAGACAAAAGAATTTTGTTTTCTTTACAAATATTCGGAATTTGTCTGCCTTTTTCTTCTGTCACTATGGTTTCATTGGTCTCTTATTTTTCGGCATCCAGCCAGCTTTCCATTCTCGTTACGATTTTGGTTCTGCTCAGCGGCAGTTCGCCACACTCTTCGGGGTACACTGAATATTATCGGGTTCTGACTCCCTTCTACTAGTGGCGCCAGCAGTGGACTCCATTGTGATTGTTATGGTCTTTTACGGCGTTAGGTTGATATAAGTTACTTCTGAAGTGAGGAAGAATGATGGAGGGGAATGTCAAACTTCTTCGAATTTTCTAGACTTGATTTTCTCGCCCCTTTCTATTGGCTCTCCTTGGAGGTGCAACTTGTGTCCGGCTTTATAAAAGTGCCTTAATGGACAACTTTTTTACAATTACTGAAAGTAGGCCTAAGTAATTTCTTTTAAAGTGCAGTGCCATTGAAAGCCTAAGGCCTATTTCATGTTTCAAAATTATTTTACAAAACAACTCTTAAAAAAAACAAAGGTGATCATTAAAATTTGACAGTCTGCACTATACAGTGTTTTATTGAAAAGCTCTCCAAATCTTTATTTTGTCTGCATTTAAATATCAATATAGATTTCTACCTAATTGAGTCACAGTCAATTAGGTGGCGCCCCTTTTAATTTCTAAAAGTGTACCAGACAACCTGCAACCTACAGCTCCCCGAAAAGATGACTGGCTGCCGCTCGCATGTATTGGTAACTTTTTAAGGACTTTACGCCATATGGTTAGCCAAATTCCATTGCTTTAACGGTCATCCCGAAGAATCCATTTTCTACTTTATATATATATATATATATATATATATATATATATATATATATATCATCATCAACAACAGCCTTTTCATCCACTGCTGGATATCGGCCTACCTCTCGCATATACGTGTGCTGTGTGTCTTAGCTGTAATTTACACAGGTATATGGGACCTACAGTTTATCGTCGAATCTGAACTGATGGAGCGCGCAACCACCAACCCATCAGAAGGCGAGCGCATTATGTATTCTTAACAAAGTCTGCCTCAGCTCAGAATCGAGCTAGGGACCTATATATATATATATATATATATATATATATATATATATATATATATATATATATATATATATATATATATATATATATATATATATATATATATATATATAAATATATATATATATATATATATATATATATATATATATATATATATATATATATATATATATATATATATATATATATATATATATATATATATATATATATATATATATATATATATATATATATATATATATATATATATATATATATATATATATATATATATATATATATATATATATATATATATATATATATATATATATATATATATATATATATATATATATATATATATATATATATATATATATATATATATATATATATATATATATATATATATATATATATATATATATATATATATATATATATATATATATATATATATATATATATATATATATATATATATATATATATATATATATATATATATATATATATATATATATATATATATATATATATATATATATATATATATATATATATATATATATATATATATATATATATATATATATATATATATATATATATATATATATATATATATATATATATATATATATATATATATATATATATATATATATATATATATATATATATATATATATATATATATATATATATATATATATATATATATATATATATATATATATATATATATATATATATATATATATATATATATATATATATATATATATATATATATATATATATATATATATATATATATATATATATATATATATATATATATATATATATATATATATATATATATATATATATATATATATATATATATATATATATATATATATATATATATATATATGTATATATTATTTATTTTATATACTAATATAAAGTTTACAAAAGTGGGTGTACATACTTTCTTGCACAATATAGTCCTTGGTAAGATGTAGACATATTAATGTATCGTCTAAAGTCCGTAAGGACCTGTGCGTTGTTTCCTAGTGTATTTATACACTTTGTTGAAAAAAAAATTATCTCAAACTTATTTTATTTAGCGACAAATAATTGCTTGTAAATACCCAGAGAATCTGCAGACCGCCAACGAGCTGGAAGAAAAGAAACGAACAACAAAATAAATTAATACATTTCTTTAGATTATTCAGTATACATCTCGTTAAACAAAAGAAGATGCATTCTTAACATCAATTATATTATATATAATATAAATAAAAGTATATTATAAATAAAAGGGTCGTCCCTTTGCTAATATCCACGGTTTAGTTTTTTTTCTTATAAAGGATTTTAGAGTTTATATTTTTAACTTCATTAGGAATCGTATTGTATAGCTGTGTCCCCAAGAAGTACTTCTTTGAGCTATAGTTTTAGATGTTTTCGGGATTCTAACTTGTTTATCTCTATTTCGGATGAGGTACATGTGATTCATTTGTTGTAGTTTATTCTTATGTATATGCTGTTTCATTAAAGTGGATAAACGATAATATTTTCTGATGTCGAGCATGTTTGTTTCACAGAAGAGTGTAGCACTAGAATAGGTGAATTCTTTGTCAAATATTATTTTTAACGCCTATTTATGTGCCCTTTCCAACTTTATCAGAAAATTGTTTGTTACATCTCCCTGAGCTAAAACACTATAAGTCAAATGTGATTCAATTAATACATAATATGGCATTTTTAGGTAAGGTATAGAGAATACTTTTTTAAAATACTTAAACTTGTACAGCAATAATCTTATTTTCTTTGAAACATTATATTAAGCGATGTTCCCACTTTAAATGTGAGTCAATAAAAATCCCCAAGTATTTTATAATTTTTGTCATTTGAATGTGTGTACTAGAAGGGGAGCAATTATTATAAATGGTAAGAGTTTCATAGCGGGGTAAGTTTATAATATAAGAACTGAAAGGTACGAAAAAAGTTTTTGTAAAATTAACTGCTAGCTACTTGCTACTAAAAAATGAAATATTTTACCCAATCCTTGTTCGGCTTTCTGATTCAGCCTGTCGCAATAATTATTCACAAAAAAGATGACGTGTCATCCGTAAAACTGACCACATCTCCCACGACTTCCAACAAAAAAAAAGTTGTTCAAGCAAATATTATATAGCACGGGTCCCAAAACTATCCTCATAATACTCCAAACTTTACAAATCTCAGATTACTAAATTCCTTATTGATTTTAACGACCTGTGGTCTTTCCGTCAAATAGTCCCTAAAGAGATTCAATGGCACCCCCCTAAGACCAATGCTAGTCAACGAATTCAGCAACTGCGCATGTTTGACAGTATGAAATGCTTTTGCAAGGTCAATGAAAACGGCCATGCAAGGTTTTTTTCTTTCTCCATGAGTTTCCAGGTTTCGTTGTTTAAATTATCTTTTAGTCTAAAGTTATTCAAATATGTTTTACATGTATAATCGTTATTGCATTTTTGTTCTGGATAGATTATATGGAATAGTTGTGAGTAATAGTCAGTTACGTTATATATATATATATATATATATATATATATATATATATATATATATATATATATATATATATATATATGAATATGACAGTATTACATTTTAGGTCAGACATAAAGGGTGTTCAAAAAATACGAAAAAGTGAATTTCAAAACCTACAAATTTCACTGAATTAAATTTTTGTGACGACAGGATACTACTTTTCCAGAACCATATTTAAAAGCTGGAGTTGCCTGCCGTTAATGTTCTATATTTAAAATGTTAAAAAAGAACGGACATAAAAAACTAGTTCATCTTAAACAATTTTGTAATAAATTTCGGAAACAAACTGTAAATATAATTCGTTTATTTTGTCAGCGTAGCATGTAGTACATGTGTTTATGCAATACTTAGGGATAGACATGATAATTCTTCGAGGGTAGGACCACGTAGTCAGTCGACAAATATAATTTTAATATTAATATCGTTTATCACAAATAACATATTTTAGCACCAACACCAAAAACTTAAAATTTAAAAATTATAAATTGCTTTTTAATTGTCGAACTTTCGATTACCCGTTTTTACCCACAATATTGTTGAAATACCTCGAATTTCCGGTAATTACCCGCAAATCGGCTCTTTGAGGAAGGTCATGAATATTTGCCAATTTTTGTCAAAGCAACAAAGAATTTTAATCAAAGGTCTCATTTCCTTAATTGAAATCGCAGAATATTCTATATTCTAATATCCAGCCAGCTTTCCATTCTCGTTACGATTTTGGTTCTGCTCAGCGGCAGTTCGCCACACTCTTCGGGGTACACTGAATATTATCGGGTTCTGACTCCCTTCTACTAGTGGCGCCAGCAGTGGACTCCATTGTGATTGTTATGGTCTTTTACGGCGTTAGGTTGATATAAGTTACTTCTGAAGTGAGGAAGAATGATGGAGGGGAATGTCAAACTTCTTTGAATTTTCTAGACTTGATTTTCTCGCCCCTTTCTATTGGCTCTCCTTGGAGGTGCAACTTGTGTCCGGCTTTATAAAAGTGCCTTAATGGACAACTTTTTTACAATTACTGAAAGTAGGCCTAAGTAATTTCTTTTAAAGTGCAGTGCCATTGAAAGCCTAAGGCCTATTTCATGTTTCAAAATTATTTTACAAAACAACTCTCAAAAAAAACAAAGGTGATCATTGAAATTTGACAGTCTGCACTATACAGTGTTTTATTGAAAAGCTCTCCAAATCTTTATTTTGTCTGCATTTAAATATCAATATAGATTTCTACCTAATTGAGTCACAGTCAATTAGGTGGCGCCCCTTTTAATTTCTAAAAGTGTACCAGACAACCTGCAACCTACAGCTCCCTGAAAAGATGACTGGCTGCCGCTCGCATGTATTGGTAACTTTTTAAGGACTTTACGCCATATGGTTAGCCAAATTCCATTGCTTTAACGGTCATCCCGAAGAATCCATTTTCTACTTATATATATATATATATATATATATATATATATATATATATATATATATATATCATCATCAACAACAGCCTTTTCATCCACTGCTGGATATCGGCCTACCTCTCGCATATACGTGTGCTGTGTGTCTTAGCTGTAATTTACACAGGTATATGGGACCTACAGTTTATCGTCGAATCTGAACTGATGGAGCGCGCAACCACCAACCCATCAGAAGGCGAGCGCATTATGTATTCTTAACAAAGTCTGCCTCAGCTCAGAATCGAGCTAGGGACCTATATATATATATATATATATATATATATATATATATATATATATATATATATATATATATATATATATATATATATATATATATATATATATATATATATATATATATATATATATAATATATATATATATATATATATATATATATATATATATATATATATATATATATATATATATATATATATATATATATATATATATATATATATATATATATATATATATATATATATATATATATATATATATATATATATATATATATATATATATATATATATATATATATATATATATATATATATATATATATATATATATATATATATATATATATATATATATATATATATATATATATATATATATATATATATATATATATATATATATATATATATATATATATATATATATATATATATATATATATATATATATATATATATATATATATATATATATATATATATATATATATATATATATATATATATATATATATATATATATATATATATATATATATATATATATATATATATATATATATATATATATATATATATATATATATATATATATATATATATATATATATATATATATATATATATATATATATATATATATATTATATATGATATATAATATATATATATTTATATATGATATATAATATATATATATATATATATATATATATATATATATATATATATATATATATATATATATATATATATATATATATATATATATATATATATATATATATATTTTTTTTTATATACTAATATAAAGTTTACAAAAGTGGGTGTACATACTTTCTTGCACAATATAGTCCTTGGTAAGATGTAGACATATTAATGTATCGTCTAAAGTCCGTAAGGACCTGTGCGTTGTTTCCTAGTGTATTTATACACTTTGTTGAAAAAAAAATTATCTCAAACTTATTTTATTTAGCGACAAATAATTGCTTGTAAATACCCAGAGAATCTGCAGACCGCCAACGAGCTGGAAGAAAAGAAACGAACAACAAAATAAATTAATACATTTCTTTAGATTATTCAGTATACATCTCGTTAAACAAAAGAAGATGCATTCTTAACATCAATTATATTATATATAATATAAATAAAAGTATATTATAAATAAAAGGGTCGTCCCTTTGCTAATATCCACGGTTTAGTTTTTTTTCTTATAAAGGATTTTAGAGTTTATATTTTTAACTTCATTAGGAATCGTATTGTATAGCTGTGTCCCCAAGAAGTACTTCTTTGAGCTATAGTTTTAGATGTTTTCGGGATTCTAACTTGTTTATCTCTATTTCGGATGAGGTACATGTGATTCATTTGTTGTAGTTTATTCTTATGTATATGCTGTTTCATTAAAGTGGATAAACGATAATATTTTCTGATGTCGAGCATGTTTGTTTCACAGAAGAGTGTAGCACTAGAATAGGTGAATTCTTTGTCAAATATTATTTTTAACGCCTATTTATGTGCCCTTTCCAACTTTATCAGAAAATTGTTTGTTACATCTCCCTGAGCTAAAACACTATAAGTCAAATGTGGTTCAATTAATACATAATATGGCATTTTTAGGTAAGGTATAGAGAATACTTTTTTAAAATACTTAAACTTGTACAGCAATAATCTTATTTTCTTTGAAACATTATATTAAGCGATGTTCCCACTTTAAATGTGAGTCAATAAAAATCCCCAAGTATTTTATAATTTTTGTCATTTGAATGTGTGTACTAGAAGGGGAGCAATTATTATAAATGGTAAGAGTTTCATAGCGGGGTAAGTTTATAATATAAGAACTGAAAGGTACGAAAAAAGTTTTTGTAAAATTAACTGCTAGCTACTTGCTACTAAAAAATGAAATATTTTACCCAATCCTTGTTCGGCTTTCCGATTCAGCCTGTCGCAATAATTATTCACAAAAAAGATGACGTGTCATCCGTAAAACTGACCACATCTCCCACGACTTCCAACAAAAAAAAAGTTGTTCAAGCAAATATTATATAGCACGGGTCCCAAAACTATCCTCATAATACTCCAAACTTTACAAATCTCGGATTACTAAATTCCTTATTGATTTTAACGACCTGTGGTCTTTCCGTCAAATAGTCCCTAAAGAGATTCAATGGCACCCCCCTAAAACCAATGCTAGTCAACGTATTCAGCAACTGCGCATGTTTGACAGTATGAAATGCTTTTGCAAGGTCAATGAAAACGGCCATGCAAGGTTTTTTTCTTTCTCCATGAGTTTCCAGGTTTCGTTGTTTAAATTATCTTTTAGTCTAAAGTTATTCAAATATGTTTTACATGTATAATCGTTATTGCATTTTTGTTCTGGATAGATTATATGGAATAGTTGTGAGTAATAGTCAGTTACGTTATATATATATATATATATATATATATATATATATATATATATATATATATGAATATGACAGTATTACATTTTAGGTCAGACATAAAGGGTGTTCAAAAAATACGAAAAAGTTAATTTCAAAACCTACAAATTTCACTGAATTAAATTTTTGTGACGACAGGATACTACTTTTCCAGAACCATATTTAAAAGCTGGAGTTGCCTGCCGTTAATGTTCTATATTTAAAATGTTAAAAAAGAACGGACATAAAAAACTAGTTCATCTTAAACAATTTTGTAATAAATTTCGGAAACAAACTGTAAATATAATTCGTTTATTTTGTCAGCGTAGCATGTAGTACATGTGTTTATGCAATACTTAGGGATAGACATGATAATTCTTCGAGGGTAGGACCACGTAGTCAGTCGACAAATATAATTTTAATATTAATATCGTTTATCACAAATAACATATTTTAGCACCAACACCAAAAACTTAAAATTTAAAAATTATAAATTGCTTTTTAATTGTCGAACTTTCGATTACCCGTTTTTACCCACAATATTGTTCGAAATACCCGAATTTCCGGTAATTACCCGCAAATCGGCTCTTTGAGGAAGGTCATGAATATTTGCCAATTTTTGTCAAAGCAACAAAGAATTTTAATCAAAGGTCTCATTTCCTTAATTGAAATCGCAGAATATTTATTCTTTGAAGCTTCCATAGATATTTTTAATAAAAATTTTAAGTATATTAAAAATCATAAATTTTAATGTTTGTAGGTACAAAACCCAAAATGTTTAGGCTAGTCGGTGACATATTATGTGTTTTTCTTTATTCTTTTGTCTTTTGTACGTGGAAAGTATTATAGTCGTTGAAAATCGCCTTTTCCGCCACATTTTTGCTTTTAAGAATCCATAGTACAAAAAAAAATCTTTTTTTTTTCCATTTTCTTCAGTCCGTCCCTGAACGGCATAATTCAAAAACTTACTTAACCAACTGACTTAAAATTTTGCTTAAAAGCCTAAGAAACAACAATATGATATGATATGAACAATATAATATAATTTTGCACAAAAAAAAACAAGTGTAGAAGAAAGGTGATGGTAAAATTTTTTATTTGAATCCTATATATACAATTTCGTATATATATATATATATATATATATATATATATATATATATATATATATATATATATATATATATATATATATATATATATATAACGAGACGATGGCCTAATAAAAGGTTTAAGATATTGGTAAAATTCCATTTGCTGCAATAAAAATCTTCTTTTACTAATTTAATATACATGTACAAATTGTGCGATTTGTCACTTCGCTTAATAAACAGAAAAAAATCACTACAAAAAAAGTTAAATGTTAATGTTATTTATAGATCGTTTTTCTCTAATCTCCCCGAAGTTTTTTCATAAGGCTACTTTTTCTCAGTGAAAGTGACGTATATTATTAAATTACTACATGTGAAAATATACTGGAACATTCTTCACTTTCCTTGATAAAAATAAGAACCGATACAGTGGGGAAGTTCCGGATAGACAAAATTAACAGATTTTTATTCTTGATTGCATCTAAATGTATGTTATAATTCTGATTAGTTAAATAACTTATTCAAACTTACTTATTGGTGGGTAGTCCGTAATACAATGAAGTAATTTACATTTTATATTTTTAATTAAGTGTTGCAACTATCTTATCAGTGAATTGCTTTCAAATTGTTATTGAATATACTTAATTCACTTTTGTGTTTATCTTCATCGTCGATGTAAAAAGTAACCAACCATTTTACCAATAGTTAATCAATAAATCCTAACAGATAAACACAGGCGTACATATATAAATAATTTTTAATGCGATTCTTATCTACGAGATGAACTAATAGATAATCAGATAGTTTAAATTCCTTTTTTATAGTACCCACGCCTCTACATACCCATCGCGATAAGTAGAAATAGCGTATGATTTCTTTTGGATTTTACCATAGTGGGACTACTTAATGGTCAGTAAAGAACTACCACTCTAGGCTTAAACGTATTTAAAACCAAATTTAGCCATCATTACAATTAAACGTTGTATGTATGTTCATCACATGTTGTCGAAGCTCGGATACCAAAGTCATTTTTTGTCATTATTCTTTTATATGCTTTGCCAATATTACGACATTTTCACAGAATTGGGAATTCAATCAAGTTTTTGTGCCGTTAAACTTTGCGGTCGATAGGAAATTACAAAACAAGTTACATACCTTAAACAGGATTTAAACTTACAATAAGTTATTTCTTTGCGAAAAATATATGAGTGGATAATACAGGGAAGTTTAAACTTAAAAGCGTTTTTGAGTTTAAGTTTTATGGATATAATCTGATATGAGTTATAGTATAGTGGAATAAAACAACACGAACGTTTCTGTAAAAAAAACTGTATATTTGAGCAATATTTCTTTTTAAAAAGAAAAATAATTTAAATCATTTAAAAAATATTAGGAAACAAAACAATATATATAAAGGAATCCGAAAATAGGGAAAAATGAATAAAAAAAAATAATTTTTAAATGTTATTAGGGCGTCATTTTTTACACCATATTGTATTGAGACCGTCGTTTCTAGCAAGACGTGTTATTGTTTACTCTTGTTTTGATCCAAATTCTAAAAGAAAAACCTCAAAGAATATTTTCATAACGTGTGTGCCAAAAAGTGATCTATTAATGTGCTACTTTTCAATTATCAGTGACTCAAAATTAGTCTAAAACCCTTTAAATCAAGCGATCTAAACTTACATTTGTTCCAAATAGTGTCTGAAGATTTAAACTATTCTTTTTTGTTGTATTTGATTTACACCAAGTGCAAAAGTAAAGTGATAATTACTGAGAAAAATGTAAGGTGACTTAACAATTCAACAACTTTTTGATATGTTTCCCAGAAAAGAACACTATGAAAAGTGAAATTTTATTAAGGTTCGGAAACATATTAACCAAACTAGCGTAAGGATAACTATTTTTGAGGCACATAATAAAATCGATTAATATAGAAGTTTTGAGTCAACATATTCTTATATTTGAAATAAAAAATCCAGAAATAAGTGCTCGAAAATACAGTGGTAAACTTCGTCTGAAACATGCTGTAGATCACTATTACTCCTGATGATTTTTTTTAGTCTTGTCAAGACTTGCAAAAGCTTGGGCAGCAAAGTAGAACAGCAGCTGAATTAAATACTCATCCCACGTAAAAGTCCGCCGGTCACACCAAACAATATGCAAAACAAGGAATGGACGTTTGTTTTAGCTTCGGCTGATCTGTTTGGCAAGGTCGAGATACGGACGATGCCAACATTTTAAAGAACCTGAAGAGATATAAATTTCTCATGCATCTAATATTCAAGAATTCACGGAGACTAAATTTTAGACTTTAAAATTTTTACTTCCCTCGTAAAAGGGAAGTATTTTAATGGTAAAAACATCACCCTCCGGGATTTTTTCAGATTTAGATTTTTACGTTTTAGGGTTCCTAGAAACACGGTTTCTCAATTCCGTCGGTCTGTATATCTGCCTAACTATCTGTCTGTTCGCGGCATAGCTAAAAGACTACTTACCCGATTGACTGCAAATTTTGGTCAAAAATTAAAGGTCATATGGGGATGACCTGGTAACATTTTGGTAAAAATCCAATGTGGCAAAACAAATATTAAACAATTATTACTAAAAAATTGCTTATCAACTTTATCTCAAATGCACGAGAATCAAGTTTATGTGGGAATCAACTGATAAAATTTTGGTACGGATCCAAGGTGGTGGAACAAAATGGCGGATTACTACTAAAATAAATTAAAAAATATATACACAAAGTCTAGGTCTCAGTCGGAAATAAGTTTATAAATTAAGAATAGGTTACATGTTTCGCCCTAACGGGCATCATCAGACCTAAAATAAATATACATTACAACGGAAAATACAATTAAATAATATATAACTTTACCATAAACAAATTACATTTTACAAAGTACATAAAACAAACATAACCAAACAAAGAAACAATGGAATACGAAACAAGGCCATGCTTGAATAACCAATCAGAGACGTCGATATAAATTTATTTGATGAGAGGCGATAGGTCAAAACGAAAAAAGAAGAGATTGTTCAGGATGAGCTTGACTAACTGTCGTAAAGTAAATGCGTAAAGAATTGGTGAAAATGACAGAAAAGACTTGAAGGTTATGCAAAATAAAAATATATAGTTATTGTTTTGAAATATTGTTAAAAATCAAATGAGGCTCAAAATTAAACACTTCATTAACGCAGGTAAGGATAGGGCTCTTTTTAGCTCTTGTTATTTCCATCTTTCCAAAAGATCCAACTTTTACATTTTCAGATATGGAAAAACGATGTTTTGAGGATAACAAATGATTCGCAAAGGCAGATTTTGTATTTGAGATAGCTGTATTTTGATGTTTTGTAACCAAGCTGAGGTGTTCCTGGATCCTTGTCAAAATTTTTCTACCCGATTGTCCGACGTAAATAGCAGGACACTCTCCACAATGAAGGAAATAAACTCCAGATTTCTCAAGACTATCCTTTTTGTTTTTGATTCTAACTATGTGTTGTTTTAAAGTATTGTTTGTTTTAAATGATATGGAAATATTAAATGACTTAAAAAATTTAGCTAAATGTAGAGATATATTTCCAAAGTATGTTAAAACCCTGAATTTGTTTGTAGTAATTAGATTATTATGTATTATGTTATAAGAAAGATTGTATTTGTTCATAAATTTATAAAAACGTTTGTTGAATGTTTTCATTGGGAAACCATTGTTTAAGGCAATTTCCCTTATTGTATCTTATTCTTTAGTAAAAGCAGCTTAGGATAGTGGTAATTTAAAAAGTCTGTACAAAAACGAATTAAAAGCTGCAAATTTGTGAGAAAATGGTGAGTTAGTTGTAAACTGAATGATATTATCAGTACATGAGGGTTTTCTATATACCTCAAAACTAATTTTGTTATCATTTCTAATTAAAAGAAGGTCCAAAAATTCTATTCTTAATTTATAAACTTGTTTCCGACTGAGACCTAGATTTTGTGTATATATTTTTTAATTTGTTCATTACCTGTTACATACTCTTTGAGATAATATAAATTGTAGTAATAAATCAAAATGACGAAACAAAATGGTGGCTAAATTTAATATTTTTAATCTCGAAAAAATCATCTTCTTATATTTTACATATCTTCACGTTTTAGCATCCCTAGATGCTATTATCAATCCCGTCGTCCCGTCTGTCGGTTTGTCTGTCTGTCTGTCAGTTCACGGCGTAGCTTAAGAACTACTTATCAGTGTGACCTCAATTTTTTGTCAAAAAGTAAGGGTTATATGGGAATGACCTGGTAATCTTTTGGTAAAAACCCATTATGCTGGAATAAGATGGAGGCCTAGTGAAACTTTTGAAAGAATATTACTGAAAAAACGAGTTATCCAATTCAAATATTGCATAAAAGTCAAGTATTATATATGATATAGGGCGGCCTCTAAAAATATTTAAAAAATCAGCCTTAAAACACTACTTATTGTATTAATTTCCAATTTTGTGCAAGCATTAAGAGTGATATAGAGATAAACTGTTAAAGTTATGGTACGAATTGCACATGACCTTACAATATGGCGGTGTGGGTTAATATAAAAAGTACTTATTGAATTTATTCAAAATTATGCCCAAAAATTAATTGTGGCTTAGGTAGAAAATGGTTAAATATTGGTAGGAATCCAATATAATCTAACAAAATGGGAACGGATAAAAATGTTTTAAAAGACAGTATATATGTGTTGCTAAATGACTATATACTGAACTGAAACACTTCACTATCCCTAATAAATGGAAAGGGTCATAACGGTCATCCGGGTAAAGAAAATTTACCGATTCTTTGAATACTTCTCCAGAAGTGATAGCGCTTTTCGAAGTATTGGCTAAAGGGTAATCAAATTCAGTTTTTTAATGTAGAAAATTATAAAATAGCAACTAGTGTATTTGTGTAAGAAATTCATTCAATTTCACTATCGTTGATAGATATAATGATTTATTAATTGAAATAAATTTTGAATTTTCTGTTATCAAGGTAACTAAAATATTTATTACATATGTGTACTCTAGTCCAAATTGCTATTTTTTTAATGTTTTGATCAAAACTTGGAGACCTTCTCGTAGTTATTTTTAAAGGTGTTTTAAATGTAAAAATTCTAGTGGAATTTAAAAAAAAAGGCGTGCTTCTTTCACTCTTACCTATTTATAATCTAACTTATTGAATATCAGAACCCAGGACTGTTAGATTTCAGTCAGCGACATGTAGGTATGGATAATATTTTTACAAATGTGAAATTTGACGATTTTAATTGCGGTCATTATTGCAAAGTTTTGACTATACACCATCATATGCAATACTCCATTCTTAATATGCCGAAGAATTTTATGTAAGGCTAACCTAAATAATTTTAAATCCCATATTGAAAATAACTTGGACCTTGGTGTATCATTATCCGTTCATGACAGTTTTAACGAGTGAGTTCAATTTTGCTCAAACAGCTACCTAGCAGGTCTCTCTCCGTAAGGTAAAAGAAAAAAGTAAAAATGGTGTTATTTAAGGTAATCAAAAAGTCGTGTAAAACCCTTACAATAATTAAGAAACAACAAAGATCAGCATTTTCAAAACTATGTTAAAACACGTATTAAAAAAAGCTATAGGCTTAGCAATGCGGAAAAGCTTAAGTCAGGAAATATTTATGTCAGGAAACAAAACAACTGCCTAAAATTAGGTCATGTAAAAGCACTTTTTAAATCGGGGAACATATTACTAATTGCCGACCAATCTCATTAATTCCCTCTTTGGGTAAACTAATGGAAAAATTCGCCTTCTTAATTTGGTTCTAAAATTTAAAATTTTAAGTAGGTCTTAGTTTGCTTTCTTGAAGAGGAAAAATGAAACTTGACTACAATAGAGGCTTTGAACGTCGTTTTTCAGTGTCTAGATGGCGATGATTGTGCTACGGGTGTAGCATGCGATTTTAGAAAGACTTTTCATCGCGCAAATATTGATGTTTGCTCGAACATATTGGATGTCTTTGCAGTGGTGGTCATTCTACTTGACTTTTCTTATTTTAGAAAACAAAGATTTATTTCAGCTTTTACAAGCAAGCACTCTCCAACAAACAAATAATTACTATAATTCTGAAAAAACACAAATGTGCTTTTTTTTTTCAAAAAAAAAAGACAATTTTTTTATATGGAAAGTTCTATAATACAATTTCTATGAGATAAAGATTATTACCAATTAATCTATTAAAATATGAACTCAATTTTTTTTTCTGAAAGAATATAATACTCCTTACATGCATTTTTTTCAGATAATTGTCTCTAAAACTGATAACTTAGGAGCTATGCATATTTGGTTTGTTCTACTTCTTGTTAAAGTACAATGTTTTCAGTTGTTTAAATTAGATATAGTGTTCGATATAAAGTTTTCATATTGATTCTTGCATATTTATTGGGTAAGTCATTTAATTTAAGACAGGATTTATCTTAAAAACGATGCTTTCTAGAAAAAAATGTTTGAAATAAAAGTTGTTTGTTGTCGAGGGAAAAATAAAATGGCAGGACCTGTTTTTGACCTTGACCTTCATTTTAAGGTGATTTGTGGTCAATTTTGTTTTTTCTTAATGGGACACTCTGTATATTATTTTATTTTTGGATTCTACGTAAAATTCTAAACATAGTTTATGTAAAATGTTCTATACACAAATTCAATTGTCTTCAACATATTGACGTTCTCGATTTGATATCTTGAACACTTTAACTAGGTGCAGAATCTAAACTGTTTGAATCAGAGCAAAATGGTTTTCACTTCTCCGTCTTAGTTTTTAATTATCTATCGCACGAGGTGAGCTTCCGGTTTAACCGGAAGTTCGGAATGAGTTAAACTCGAAGTTGATCTCATGCGATAGATAACCAAAAAGTAATATTGGAAAGTCCAAACCATTTTGCTCTGATTCAAACCATTTGAATTTTACAGCTAGTTAAAGTGTTCAAAATATCAAGTTTCAAACGTCAATATTTTGAAAGTAATTAAATATTGGTATAGAACATTATACAGGGTGTCCCATTACAAAAACTCAAATGCCCTTAAAATTAACGACAAGGTCAAAAAGAGGTACTGCTATTTTGTTTTCCTCTCGACAGCAAACAACTTTTATTTGAAATATTTTTTTTTCTAAAGACCTCGTATAGTATATTATTCTGGTGTATATCATCATTTTGGAATTATATTTACTTACGTACCATTGATTCTCCTCTTTATCATAATTACCTTGTGCAAACATTATAGTTAACTAGCATTACCTTTGGAATTTGATGGTGGGGTACAAATAATACAGTCCTCGAAACTCAACTTATTATACCGGAAATGTAGTTAAACTACCTTGGTAATGAAGGACAATAAAAATATTTAATAGTGTATAAACTAATAACTCTATACATGTGTGCAAATCCTGGTATGCATAATGTCTACTGAAAAAGTTTTATAAAAATCGTAAAAGTCTACCTCTTTCTATAAAGAAATATCAAATAAGCTCAGCCTGTATCTATTAAATGCAGATCTCATATTTTAAGCATCCCTTAATGCTTTTTGAAACCCTGTGATCCTCTTTTATGTTAGTTAGTGGATCAAAGTCAACGTTTGTATTTTTGTTTCAGTTATAACAATATTTATCCTCAGCGTATTATTTTCTAAAATACTTATGTATGCCTTTTGTTTTTACTTGGACAACACTACAGCCACAAAGTCTAAAAGTTTGCATTATTGATTTGCTTGAAGATGTCTAAACGTAAGTTCTGTGGTTACACGACATTAAGTATAATTATTCCACCAAATTCGTTGCACTGTTTAGGACCTTTAATCAGTATTCTGGACTCTCCCCATATCCATCGTTTTCTAAAATGGACTAACCCAACATATAGATTGTCTAAAACTATGTCAATGTTTTGTATACTTGACCAATCTTATTATGACTAAATAAAATACAAGAAAAAGTTGGTATCGCATCAAATCCTGAAGATTTTTTTTGCCTTTATGACATTAAATCCCACTAGTAGAAGTTATCGAAATTTGTTCTTACAGTCCTGAATCGTCAGTGCATGAGATTCAAAATGGTTAAAAAAGACTGTTTTAAAATTATACTGAGCTGTGAGATGAGAGAGTTAAAACTTAACTGATGCACTTAGAAAAAAGATACTGTTGTGATATGAAGAACGGAGATAAACCAGATATAAAATTGGATAACTATAAGAATTATTTTTAGCCTCCTCGGGAAAATCAGACTATAAAAATTTCATCCGTAGAATAAAAGCGTGTGCAATTTCTTAATTTAACAAGCCTTTTTAATGTTTAAAAGAATAACCAAAAACGAAACTATAACGCCATTTAATTTATTAATTTTTTTATTAAGAAGCATAGGAAAACCCTTTATTTTAATATAATTGAAGAAAAATATGTAGATCAGTTGATCAAAAGAACATCTACCATTCAATTCAAGGTAAGTTAAAAGACCTTGGGAGATATCTATAAAATATCTTCATTAACTATAACTATAAAATAACATCATTAACTAAAATAGCCATCATGACGCTGTGCTTTTATCTTCTGTGAATAATATAGGCAAGTAACAATAGAAAAACAATTATTTAATGAGGTTGTTTAACCATATAAACAAAAAGTTGCTCGATTGTTCTTCTACCTTGCTACTGTAATCCGCAAAGAAGCCTACCACAACCATTGTTTGCCAAGATTATCCGTCTGCTTTAGCCATAATGCTCGCGTGGTAGTATTGTTTTACTTATTATTATACCACCGGTCGTTTAAGACTTCGACTTTGCGTAACTTGATAAAATCTGTACCACCCACTTTCATATTATTTTATAAGGTGGCTCGTTTGTACTAAACGTCAGTACGCCTCCCACTATATTATCTGACAGATCAGCCTTAAAGATGCCGATCAAATGTGGGTGAGACGGCTTTTTGTACAATTCGATCAAGATAAAGAATTGCTGATTCTTACACAAATAAAACTAGTCTTAAATTAGCTATAGAAAATAATGTCACTTTGAAGATGCCTTGTGGGTAGGTTTAGTACCTATTTAAAAACAATTTTGGCTGGATTAGTAGTAACTTGATGGTAGGTATTGTAAGCATGAAGAAGTCTCTATTTATGATTCTTCAGGTGTCTTTAGCTATGTTCACTGCATAGCTAAAAATCTACATAACAGGTTAATTTTCAATTTTACACTGAGAACAAGTCTGATATAGGCATAATCTGGTCAGATTGTGAATTAATCCCTGCAATATATCTTTTCTTTTAGGTTAAAATAAGACCTTTATTATAGACGATTATAAAATGTCGGGAATAAAAGTGTCTTGTTTTTAAATTATATAGGTTATAGTACTATTTCTCTGTTGAATATCTTTAAAATATCAAAAAAACTTATCATTTTATTACTTCCCTCGTAAAAGAGAAGTATTGTAATCGTGAAAAAATAACCCAGTTAGTTATGCGTCGTAGAAAAAAACTTAAACATCAACCGGCTTGTTACCTGTTTTAAAGCATTAAAGTTCGAAGTCGAGGTCAAACTGGTGTAGTGTCAACCTTTGTTAATCGTTGGCGTAGTGTATTGAAAAAAAAATATGAAGTAACAGAGTTACTAGAAAGCTAGAATATTCTAATAGACATTATAAACAATTCTGCAAGTTAAGTATTTATTAATAGTTGTTGCTAACCTTAACCTCTAATATGTCTAGAGGGCCTTACATTATGCAGGTTTATTTGCTTTTAAATTAATTTTTAGGTAGATATCGATAGACATTTAGAGATGAAAATTATTTGTTTATTCACCCTTTAAACATATCTTTATAAGTTATATTTAAACCATCATAGCAATACGTAGTTCAGTTATTATTTCTAAATACTCTTATTATACCTATTTAAAAGTGATGCCAACGAGTAAGCAAGCAAATTTTACATCAGATAGTATTTTTTTTTCACTTAAGGATTTTTCAAAATTCGTTATTAAAGCTGAAATATTATTTAGAGATTATTTACAATTAATAACTGTGCCTAAGTCCAGATGTTAGTATCCAGTTAAAATAGATGATATACAGGTATTTTTCTTAAGCAGTAAAATAACTTACCTGCAAAACATCTTTGGAAGTAAATAATTATTAAAAATGCAGGGATGCCTAGAGTATACTTCTTATTATATACTTTGATTTATTTATTTCTTTAAAACCACACAGCCAATTTAAAACAAAAACAATTAAGTACAGGGTTATTTCTTATATTTTGACATACAACTACGGCCTCCCCAACTTTTATATTCAAAGTTTTGATCTATACTAAGATGATTTGTGAAAATGATTGTTCTAATAAAGTTTTAAACGAAATGTAGTTTTTTTTTATTTTTCAATTCTTGCATTTTATGGTTTTTTTTTTAATTTTCCTTGGAATTTCAGGATGTTCGGTTGAAACGGCAAATGATACCAAACTCCGCTCATTTTTTAAGTGTTTAGTTTTTATCATAATTTGTTTGAATTTTAATTCTGAATAATTATGATCTTTTCCTGGTATATCCATTTGGAATATGTATATCCAGGCTGGAATTTCCAAGACCAAGGTTTACTATTTTACCGGACTAATGTATTAAAAAAAGTCTCCCAAAAAAGTGGACGGAACATGACCGAAAAATGTTTTTCAGAACTAAAATTATATTCAATTCTTATCTGCATATGCGTTCATCATTGTAAGTCATAAATATGGTGTTCAATTAATTTTGAGTAAACTTTTAGAATCCGTAGTTTCTATAATTCCAAATTTAACAAAAAAAATTTGGTCAAAAGTTCTTATAATATTAATAAATAGCACGTAAAAAAACTCAGCTTAGTTTTTTTATCTTAAGAAACATTTTTGTCATGTTGACTTTATGCCAGTTCAGTTAAATGCACTGAAGCGTTCAAACGGACAACTTCACTTTTACTGGAGGTAAGTGGCAAAGCATTTCACAAGGTAGGGAATCAATTAATTGTTCTAGAGATTCCCAAGTTTGCATTATGGAATGTATTGGGAAAACTTTACGTAAGTTTTAACAGTTTGAGTACGATAATATACAAAGGAGATTTCACGTCTTTATCTTTAAGCTCTAATAATTTTCTGCGAAGATAGGGAATTTAAAGTATAAAACATATATCCGCTGTTCAAAGTGATTTTTTGAGGTCAATGTATCTATAGTTCATTTTTGTTTTATGTATCGAAGTTGCTATAATAGCATAATAAAATTTACAATCTTGTTTTTGTGTGTTCGATTAAAAAAACCGCTCAGTCCATTTGATGTTTTAACTACCGAAATAAAATGCGATAGTATTATTACTCTAGTTTTAAAAAAATCGGTAAATTTCCTTTACCCGGGAACTCCCTCGTTATGAATTTTTCTTTTTATTAGGAATAGTGAAGTGTGACCCAGTTTATTTCCGCACATAGTCATTCAGTAACAGGTACATACTGTCTTTTCAAACATTTTTCTTGAGCGCCATTTTATTTCATATTGGATTCGTACCAATGTCTTATTAGTTTCTACTTGATTTTTGGGTATAGTTTAAAATAAATTGAATAAGTAGTTTTCACACTGAATTGTTAAGACCGCCATTTTCTTCCGTCATGTTGAATTCGTACCAGTGTGGACAATATATGTATCGAACTAAATTGAATCACACTTCTCTATTCCTAATAATAGTAAAGATTCATAAAGAGGGATGTTCCGAGTAAAGAAAATTTACGGATTTTTTATATATGTACATTTTCTACGATAATTTTAGAAACATGGTTTTGTGTAGTAAACGTAGGCTTAAAGACGCTTGTTTCTATGGTCTTTGCATCATCAACAATGACAGGTGGTAAGTACCAAGACCTGAAACTATATATTTTTCATCGGAAAAAAATATCCGGCGTCATTCCCTGAGGGCCCGAACATGGCCCTCGAAAGCCAGGATGTCTCCGTCTCATTATTTTATGGCTTGTCTGTGTGTATAGGCTATCAATGTTTGTGACCTAGAGGTTGCGCCGTAGCGACATGCCCGCCCTAAGGTTTTCACTCCTGAAAAGGAATGGCGAAAAGAAGAAAACTCCCTGAAGCCTATACCAATGCGTTCAGTCAGTCCGTTTGTCTATTTTGGTTTGTTAATGGCTCCGCAGACAACAAGCCTGCTGCCGGAGTTAGGAAATAGACGCTAGATGGATTGGTTCCCCCAAGACATAAAAGCGGGCTCGTGAATGAGCCAGGCTCTCAGGTGATTCGTTTCTGCAAGCCGATTAACGGCCTTTGGTACCTTTCTGTCTAAATATCTATATCTGAGCACTTATAGAAGTAAAATGAACTCATTGGTTTTTGTATCAGTTATTTTCTGTGGTAGAAATTAAAGTCTGGAGTAGTATTTAATCTTAATATTACACTTTTACAGTAAAAACACCAGTTTAGTAAACAATTTATTTTTGTAATAATAATACAATCTTAATTCTAATAATTGAAAAAAAAATAAGAAAATTGACTCCTCTGATGATTCTGCTGATGCTTTTAAAAGACATGTTTTGATAAAATTAACTGATTTTTTGTACGGCAAATGCTGCTGATTATGAGATCAAAAAATATTGGGTGCATATGAATGAAATCTTAATTAGGCTTTGTTCGAGATATTGTTTGAATATGATTTTTTAAATATATTTGGTATTTTTTATACATGGCTCCGGGGATATCTTCAGATAGTTATCCAATAGTATATATAATATTCTTTATTACGTCATCATTATGTAATAGTTTTTATTATTATATTTTTATCTACAATTGTATTTATACAGTGTCTAGAAATTCCATTTAAATAGTTGGAAGGTTATTCTACATATGGAAATAAAAAAAAGATCCTATGAACAATTTTCGTTTTCAAGATACAGGGTGTTAAAATTTATTTTTTATTCTTTTTTTATTCTAGATATGTTTAGTTTAAATGTGGCCACGACAAACAGTTATTATTGTGCATAAAATGACCATAATACATTTTAGAAAATTATACAGGGTGTTACTTTTTGTAACTCCTTTGACCGTCCAAAAAAAATCTGTAGCCACAGAAAACTCGTTTCTGGTTCTACTGGACTTCCTGCTTTATTTTACAAATTTAATGTCCCTTCGATTTTTTTTATATTACCGTTTTGTAGGAACTTTGAAAAGAGGTGTCTAAAAACATAGACTTTTTAATGGTTTTCAGCTTTAGTCCAATAAGTAGGGAACTTTCAAAAGTTTAAGGACAGTTATATTTGACATAATTGTTCTTTTTGGTGTCCTAAATATTATCTTGAGTTTTCGACTTTGAGCTGTTGCCGCCACTCCTGCCACCTTGGAGAAAGTGATCTGAAATTTTTTTTTATAAAAAAGACAGTTTCCGAGATACAAGAGAATAAAATGGAGTATTTATTCCAATTTGTCAAATTGTCAATTGCACAGCACCATGTGGTAAAGTTAAAGGGGTAATATTACAATTTTTTATATTTTAATTTACTTTTCTGTCGATCTGTCTGTCTGTATAAGTCAAATTTTGTAAGCCAAATTTGACCCACAGTCACATTCCCTATTGATTTTATATTTTGCACAGATCTTATATTAATAAATAATTTGATGACCTAGAACTTAACCGTGGCCTTGATCATTTTTCAAATTACCCACTCTTACTTAACCTGTTTCTTCTATTCTATTTGTGTTTTTTTACACGTATATAGGTTCTACAACCACAAAAGTCTAAGATAGACTTGACCTTACCCATAACCGAGATTATGTAAAATTGATTTTCATAGGCACTGCTTTAAAACTGCAAACGTATGTAAGTCCGATGAGTTTGACGATCTTAACCTGGACCGTGGCTTTAATCAGTTTTTTAATTTAGCCAATTACGCTGAAGCTATTTCTGTTAAATTTTGTGTACGTATACGGGTCCTACAACAATTAAATACTAAGAAGAGCTAGACCTTAAACGTGACGTTGATTATGCAAAACTGATTTCCATAGACTTTTGCTTGACCTGCTTTTATATATATATATATATATATATATATATATATATATATATATATATATATATATATATATATATATATATATATATATATATATATATATATATATATATATATATATATATATATTTGTTTTTTGTTAGGTCCTTGCAAAACGATCAATCACGTGATGTTCATCAAAACATATTAAATGGAATTCTTCTCTTAAACCTAAAGTCTGAAGATTAGAAATTCCATTATATATGTTCTGATTGAAAAGTCAATATTTTGAAACATGTGACTCAAAGGAAAAGTAACGTTTCATTTTACAAGGACCCTAGTAGTTGTAAGGTGGGGGAAAAGCCCAGCAGCTAACCCCGGTCCCACTTATCTCACTCCACTTCTCCCGTCCTTCTAATGAAAAAGAGCATCTTGCCCCAGTCGTGTTGTTGTAATTCGTCCTTGGAGAAGGACTCAACGCCGAAAGTATGTAAGATGTGAGGGATCCTCCTCCTCTGACCCACATTTAGGAAAACAAGGTTTGTCCGCTAACTCTAGCTGGTACATGTGCCTGTTTAGTTTACAGTGTGTCAAAATGCCAATTAGGCCCCCCATCACCTGTCGACTCCTTGACATCAACAAAGTTGCCTTATATCCGCATGGGTTGGCTAACATTTCTTTTCCCTGTCTACAGTAGTTTGTCCTTGACCAATTCTCCTTTGTCTTTCCAGACCCATGTATTCAAGGCCTGCGAGCAGTATTGTGTACTTATACCCAGGCAGAGTTCTGGGCCTGAGAATTGGAGCGTCGATTCATTTCTAGCGAACTCATCAGCTCTCTCGTTGCCTTTGACACCATTATGCCCAGGGAGCCATTTTAATCTCACCACCTTTGTCATTGCTAGTTCACTTAGTGCATCTCTGCATTCCAGGACTAGAACTGTGTTCATCTTGAGCTTACCGATAGCTACCGGTATATATATATATATATATATATATATATATATATATATATATATATATATATATATATATATATATATTTATACATATATGTATAAATATATATATATATATATATATATATATATATATATATATATATATATATATATATATATATATATATATATATATATATATATCGTTCACCTCGCCACCCACAAGCTAATAAAAGTTAGTATAATCACCAGCCCGAATGTGATTTTAATATAATAATTTTATGTTATCTATATTGTACATACTTATTCATAGCATAAACAGAATAATAAATATCAGGGTTATCAAATTGTTGTATACTCATGAAACCTTTACATATGTACAAAATATCAAATCAATTGGTTAAGTGGAAGGAGTGCACAATTAGCTAATAAGATTTGAATCAGATAGAGCGACAAGTAAATTTAAATGAAAACTTTAACTCTAATATGATAATTACTATTTCTCATGTAGGTGTCATCGAAATTGACATTGGCGAAAAAGTGATTTCTAGCTCTTTTAATCCAAGAGGCGTCCAAGGAGCTTAAAATTTGTAAAATAAAACAGGAAGTTCAAAGTCCTACACTTTTAATTTTTTTAATATGCTCAGTTTGGCATCTTTCCCGAATCACCCCAATTACTTACTACAAATTTCATTCAAATTTGTTATCACGGAGTAATCGGTGTAAAAGGCTTTTATTTATATTTTGACGTCTAGTTACAGCTTCTATATATATATATATATATATATATATATATATATATATTTATACATATATATATATATATATATATATATGTATAAATATATATATATATATATATATATATATATATATATATATATATATATATATATTCACCTCGCCACCCACAAGCTAATAAAAGTTAGTATAATCACCAGCCCGAATGTGATTTTAATATAATAATTTTATGTTATCTATATTGTACATACTTATTCATAGCATTATATTATTTTTAGTGCATTAAAAAAAAGGAGTATTTGAAAAGATTTTTAATGCTATTCACCCGATAAAGCATTTTCATAATGCACTCCCTGGCGGAATTTTCTTGTCTCGGATTTTCTGATCTTGCAGATGGAGCACATTGAACAACATAGATACATTCTTGAGAATTATCCTCATTTCCTTCGTCTTCATGTTCTACACATCATAATTTATTAAGCACATATATTAAAATAATGTTTTTTCATTTTCGTAAATTTACATGCGCGACCACACAGTCTTTTATATCTGTTATTGGAATAAGATCATTTTTCTCCCTTCCTTCTCCAGCTTTTAAAATTAAGTGACTTGTCGTACTATAATTAAACCTGGTGGTAGGTCAGAAACGAATAGAATTGTTATTTACTTAATTGTTTTATGATATTTGTACACAAATAAAAATATAAATAAAAATCAAGTGGTGCTCGATCAAAATCGAATTACAAGAATAATGTTTTAGGTTATCCAACTATTGCATATTTATCGGACTTATAAATGTACAAAATTTTAAATCTGTAAATCAAGCGAATGTTAATGAAAATCAATTTTACATAATCAAGGTCACACTTATGGCCAATCTTATCCTAGTTTCTTATTGTTGTAAGATCTATATAGGAACAAAATTTGACAGAAATAGGTTAAGTAGAACAGGTTCACTTAAAAAATGTATCAAGGCCACGGTCAAGGTCGAGATGATCAAATTCATCGGACTTTCACATACGTATAACATTTTAAAGCAGTGGGTTAAGCAGAAGTCGATGAAAATCAATTTTGCATAATTAAGGTCAACCCCACAATTTTTTATTAATGTATGACCTATACACTTGTAAAAAAATTAACGGAAATAGGTTAAGTGAAAGTGGTTGATTTGACAGAATAATAAATATCAGGGTCATCAAATTGTTGTATACTCATGAAACCTTTACATATGTACAAAATATCAAATCAATTGGTTAAGTGGAAGGAGTGCACAATTAGCTAATAAGATTTGAATCAGATAGAGCGACAAGTAAATTTAAATGAAAACTTTAACTCTAATATGATAATTACTATTTCTCATGTAGCTGTCATCGAAATTGACATTGGCGAAAAAGTGATTTCTAGCTCTTTTAATCCAAGAGGCCTCCAAGGAGCTTAAAATTTGTAAAATAAAACAGGAAGTTCAAAGTCCTACACTTTTAATTTTTTTAATATGCTCAGTTTGGCATCTTTCCCGAATTACCCCAATTACTTACTACAAATTTCATTCAAATTTGTTATCACGGAGTAATCGGTGTAAAAGGCTTTTATTTATATTTTGACGTCTAGTTACAGCTTCTATATGGAGATATTAATAAAAATCTTCAAATACAAAAGTTGAAGAATTTTTCTTCTACTCTCTTTTAAGAATTTAAAAATCTTCTATAAATTGTTAAAAATAGAAAACAATACATAACCTATTTTTTTAAATGGGTCACCCTATATACCTATTACGATTTAATTAAATGGGTCTTTTGATACTGATTATAAATATACCAAGTTACCTTTACATTTAAAGACAACCGAGGAAATTGACTAAAATCATGCCTTAAGACGCAATGCGTTAGAAAGATAGAGAGAACTCTTCTAAACGTGGAATCAATAAGAATTAAAAACACACCGCCTCTTATAGCAAGCCATTTTTCAATTTTTTGGGCTGTATTTAAAGATAAAAGTATGAAACCTTGTATATTTTTAATCAGTAAAAAGAGACCCATTTAGATTCCTACCAATACTTTACCAGGCTCTACCTATGCCACACTTGATTTTTTGGGCATAATTCAAAATAAATTTAGTAAGTAGTTTTTACATTGACACGTAGCGCTATTTTGTTTTGTCGTGTTGGATTCGTACCAGTTTATACCTATATCAAATTTAAGTTTTCTGCAAAATATAAAGTTTTAGGAAATTTTTTTTGTTGATTTTTTAAACATTTTATTTGGCCGCCATTTTGTTTTGCAATCTTGAATTTGTACCACAACTTTACTAGTTTCCCACTATAACACACTTAATACTTACACGAAATTTGAAATTAATTTAAAAAATAATAGTAAATGACAGACCTAGAAACAGACAGATCGACGAAAATAAATTTTTGGCCTCTAGAGACGCTAAAACGTGAAGATGTAAGTAATGTAAGACCTGGTGATTTTTTCACAATTAAAAGCCTTTCATTTGGCCTCCATTTTGTACTGTTATCTTGAATTTGTACCACACTTTTACCAGTTCTTCTTTGTACCATAGTTAATTATTGCACAAAATTTGAAAACAATCCATTAGGTAGTTTTTCAAGCTCAAATTTTTAAATACTTTATTAAGATGTCATTTTGTTTCGCTATCTTCGATTCGTACCAAAATTTTATTTTCTCGTAATACTTGAAGTTTTTGCAAAATTTGTGGCAAATTGGATAAGTAGTTTTTTAATAATAATTCTTTTAACATTTCACTAGGCCGCTATTTTGTTCACCGTATTGGACTTTTACCAAAATATTAACAGGTCATCCCCGTATGACCCTAATCTTTTTGCGAAAATTTGAAGTCAATCGGAGTAGTAGTTTTTTAGCTATGCCGCGAACAGACAGATCGAAAGACAGACAGACAGAGCGACGGAATCGAAAAAACATGTTTTTCAGCATCTAGGGACCCTGAAATGTAAAGATCTAAAAAACTCTGGGCGGTGATTTTTTCACGATTACAACTCTTAACGAGGGAAGTACTATAATATATTAAAGTTATTTTTATATAATTTTTTCATAAATAATCTTACTTGAGTTCATCAAATTCTGAGATACAGTATTTGTAAATTATTGTACATAAAATCCACCGAAAAAAAATTGCAGAAGCAATAACAATTCTTTTTTGTTTTACAAATTTTCACACTTTTTATAGAAGCTTTTTCATTATTATTTTAACTGGAAAACACTATTAATGGAGTAGGTACCTCTAAAGGGGCAGTATAGCTGTTTGAAGTAAATTTTTAGATACCCTTGTTTTTTTATCCTTTGTATGTAAAAAAAAATCACTTTTCGAGATTTTTTCAGATATTTACGTTTCAAGGTTTCTAGCTGCCGAAAAACATATTTTCTCGATTCCTTCGTTCTCTGTGCCTATTTGCCTGTTCGCGGCATAATTAAAAAACTACTTATCGTTTGGTTTCAAATTTGGTCAAAAATTAAGGTTCATATGGGGACGATCTAGAAATATTTTGGTAAGAATCCATTATGATTAACTAAAACGGGAGCCTAGTGAAATATTAAAAAAAATATTGCTAAAAAATTATTTATCCCATTTACCTCATGTTTTGCATAAAAATCAAATATTTTGGTACGAATTCGAGATGGTCAAGCAAAATGTCGGCTTAATAAAAAACTCATCTTAAAAAATGTACTTCACAAGCTTGATATCAAATTTTGTGCTGGAATTAATTGTGGTTTAGAGATGAACTGACAAAATTTTGATACGAATTTAAGATGGCTGAGCAAAATGACGGCCAAATAAAATTCTTTGATAGTGAAAAAAAAATCTTCCCAGGTGTACGTATCTTCACGTTTCAGCGCCCCTATATGCCAAAAATATGTTTTCTTAATTCCGTCGTCTGTCTGGTTTAGTAAAATTTTGATTAAATCTACCTTAAATTTTACACAAAAATCAAATGTTATATACATAGGAATGAACTGGTAACAGTTTAGTACGAATCCAAGGTAGCAATAAAATACCTTATAAAATGTTTACAATACCAGCTTGAAAAACTACTTATATTAATTTCAACTTTTGTGCAAGCACCAAGAGCGATATAGGGATAAACTCGTAAAATTGTGGTACAAATTTAAGAAAGCGAAACAAATGGCTGCCGAATAAAATGTTTAAAAAAAATCATCTTGTTATGTTCAGTTGTCAATCAGTTAAATTAATTAAAAATCAAGTGTGGCATAAGTAGAAGCTGATACAATATTGGTATGCATCCAATATGATGGAACAACTCTACCTTGTCGAGAGTTTCGTCAGTGCGGGATCTTGGAGTAATAATTGATCCCTTACTTTCTTTCTCCTTACCTATTAAACATAATGTCTTCAAAGTCATAACTGACTTTAATAATGTCGATGCCATTCGGCTGCTGTATTGCAGCCTAGTAAGACCAATTCTAGAATAAGCATCATCTGTATGGAATCCTAACTACGCTTGTCATATTCACAGGTTAGAACAAGTCCAACGTAAATGTTTAAATGTATTTAGCTTTTAAATCAAAAATACATTCACGTGATGATTTCAGATATGACTTTGAACATTTACATAACAAATTCTCTCTCCCACCTCTGATCACTAGAAGAAAACACAAGGATCTAAAATAGTTAATTTTAGCGTAGATTACTCAATGTTGCTTTGTTTTATTGGTCTTACTGTACCATCTGGGCATATCAGATAAACTTCATTTTTCCATTAGCCCTTCAGGCGTACCAACGTTTGCTCCAACTCATTTGTGCCCCGAACTGTTAGGATTGTCAATTCA
This sequence comes from Kuschelorhynchus macadamiae, assembly GCA_030620095.1. Taxonomy (NCBI): domain Eukaryota; kingdom Metazoa; phylum Arthropoda; class Insecta; order Coleoptera; family Curculionidae; genus Kuschelorhynchus; species Kuschelorhynchus macadamiae. The sequence goes on from JAUTXW010001609.1 coordinate 131,332, forward strand.
TTACCGAACGAGCTGGGCATCTTTAGCAACTTTTACTGCACTTTTATAACGGAAAGATACATAACAAGGGAAGTTAAAGGAAATTTACCGATTTTTTTTATTTGCTTTTTAAGACAGCCTGTATATATTGCGTCTTAGATTCTAGCTTACTACAGAAAAATATTGATTGCGAAATTGCTGACTTATGAATTTAATTTTGCATATAATGTTTTTTTTTCAGTTTAACGCGGCTTCTGTAAACTTTCCTCTACGAGGTTTGAGACTCCTACGTTCACTATTTAATGCATTAGAGTAATATAAATGCAAATTAAACAATTTAGAATGAAGTTAAGAGATTTTCTAAATAACATAGTAAAAAATGTATTTTTAGCAAATGTTAGTAAACCAGGTTTTTCGAAATTCGAAAATTATATCATGCGCCAAATACACCAATCTTGTCTGCGTTTGATATTCTCTTGATATTACTCAAATTAAAAGTTACAAAGACTAGTAATATTTGTTCTTGTCAGCAGAACATAGAAAAAGTTAAATAGCAATACAAACAGATCCACACTCAGATCCACATATCGAAAATCTGTCACAATATAAGGCTAATAATGTGTATATTCATTCTCGTAATGAATATATTCTTATACATCTTTATCGACAGTAAAATATTTTAGAAACAAGATGTAGAGAGATGTTTCTCAGGTGATAAGGTTCATTACACGCTATTAGCTAAGTTCAAAAACATCTGAGAACATCTGATTGAGTGCTGATTGTATACACGAAGACACATCAATTTTCCATTAATTATCTTATGCTGTGTCGTTATAAATACGATCTCTTAAGAATACCACGTCAGTAAGTTTCATGGTCAAATTTATAGATGTCAAAAGGCGATAAAATTATATAGGGTGAGCAAAATAATTTTGTCAAAACAAAATTAAGTAATACACATAGGAGTCATATGATTTAGAAATAGTTAAGGAGTTAATAATATTATTTTATGAAATAAAACATGCGTGATTGAAGGTTCATGTTCCATTTTTTTTCTAAATCCCCAATAAATTTGAAATTGGCAGCGTTGTGAGTATACGCCACTATACGCCTAAATCAAATAAACCACCAGGTTTTTTAGACTTTATAACATTTTAGATCAAGTTGTTAAGGCCATCTCTGTATATAGTGCATATGGATGGCTAGGAAAATAAAAAAGCCTTCAGTGCATAACTATAGATTAATTATTTTATTTTTATATGAAAAATCTGTAAATCGTGTTTAGCCGTTATGCGTTATGAATTCTCTCGCTCATCAGTTTAGTTCCGCACATATAATTATTTTTAAATAAAGATATATATATATATATATATATATATATATATATATATATATATATATATATATATATATATATATATATATATATATATATATATATATATATATATATATATATATATATATATATATATATATATATATATATATATATATATATATATATATATATGGCGCTCTAAGATATTGAGAATTTTTGAAATATAGTATATTTTCGAAAATTCAATATTTTATTTTTTTCTAAATATCTCAATACCACTAGATGTGGCTCCGGATTTGATATCTTTATGAAATATACATAATTTTTAAAAATAAAAAATCCTGATAAACAGGCTCCCGTAAAGACATATTTACTAAATTTGGGTGCAAAATCTTACTGGAAGGAAATGAGGTGAGGCTGCCTTATCTGTAACGCTGAGGTGAGAACTATATATATATATATATATATATATATATATATATATATATATATATATATATATATATATATATATATATATATATATATATATATATATATATATATATATATATATATATATATATATATATATATATATATATATATATATATATATATATATATATATATATATATATATATATATATATATATATATATATATATATATATATATATATATATATATATATATATATATATATATATATATATATATATATATATATATATATATATATATATATATATATATATATATATATATATATATATATATATATATATATATATATATATATATATATATATATATATATATATATATATATATATATATATATATATAATAATGTGTTTTTATTCCGGGTGTACATGTTCACTACTGTCGTTCTGAAAAGAACGGTTTTGCTGACGTTTCGCCAAAATCACATTTGGCATTTTCGAAGCTTTCTTGTTTTATTCTCTAATCAATATAAAAATATATATTTATATGCATCATTGCTAGTTAAACAGGTCTTTATGTGTTTTCTTTGAGCTATTTTTTATCAAAACTATTGCATTAGTGGTTTGCCATTCTTTCTGATACGCTAACTACGGTCCACATTTTCAAGGCGAGTTTTTTTTTGTTCTGCCTGTTACGTGATGCCAGCTACCAGTATAATTCGAAAGTTCTTATCAAAAAGGAGCAGTGAAATGGTTCAGTACCTGCCTATGTACATTTCGGAGCAGGTTTTCGAAACGTGTACGGTGTGTTTTTTGTTTTATTTTCATTAATTGATAATCAATCGACATTTCGCCTAATTGGCCTACAAGGTGGTCTGACCAATGTCCTTTACGAGACTAATGTACGGTAATAGTATAGCAATTTCAGCAAGAGTTTCGTATTTTGGTTTTATGAGATCTCAAAAGGCTTTTCATGTATGCGTTGAAATCAGTTAGAATAAAAATGAAAATTAATAGCTTTGACTTAAATTCTTGAAATTACTAACGACCTCCAGGCTGGTTAATGTTTTAAATTTACAAATTAACGTATGTAAAAGTTTAATATGTCATACGCGCTTTTAACAATTTAGAGACTAAATATATAAATATAATAAATTAATTAAATATTACTATCAGGTTTTTGTAAATGTTACTTTCTTTTCCTTTAATTACTGGTTTAAAGTTTATTAGTAGGTATACATAGTAACATATTTAGGTTTTTTTTAGAAATATAAACCAAAATATTATTTTACACACAAGCAAAAAACAGTAAAAAGAAATGGTTTAGTTTCATTTTTAACCAAACAATATCCAAATCCAAACGTTAAGAAATCTGTCAAAATAACTTCGCTGTAAGTAATATTCTATGATTATTATTCGACTACCTACTGCTGTAAAAAGTGGATATAACAAATAATAAATTAACTTAAATATAAATAAACTAATATGTATTTTAGTTTTACCTTTTTTTTCCACGTATCGCGGGTTTTTGTAAATATTACTGTCTTTTCCTTTAATTACTGGTATAAAGTTTATTGATAGGCGTAGCTAGTTTTTGATTTTTTGGGGTCCCCTGACCCAATTTTTTACATTCAAATTTCTAGTTTTTTTTGAGAAATATATGTCATTTAAATGAAAATATTGTTTTATTGATTGGTCAAAAATAGTAAAACGGAAACAGTTTAGTTAATTTTTAGCCAAAGAAGATTCAAATTCATACGTTAACAAATCTGCCAAAAAATAACTTTGCCGTAAATAATATAATACTATGATGATCCAACTACTGCTTTAAAAGATGGATATATTCACTTAACGCTGCCAGACTGCGACTTTAATGCTAACATTGTCAGGAGAAAAACACCAAGAGCGTATTATTTTTTTAAATGAATTTTGACCTACTATTAGGTACGTCCCTGGTCAAAACAGTAAACTTTTAGCTATCGTACTAATGCTTACCTCATGCATGGCCAAATAACTTCCCTCGTTATGATTCTTTCCTTTCATTAGCAATAGTGAATTGTGGCCCGATTTAGTGCAGTACAGAGTCATTACTGTCTTTTCAAACATTTTTATTGGGCGCCATTTTGTTCCATTATACTAGATTCCTACCAATATTTTACCAATTTCTACATATGCCACACTTAATTCTTTAGCTTAATTTCAAATAAATTTAGTAAGTAGTTTTTATGTTGATACACGTCTCCATTTTGTTAGATCATGCAAAATTTAAAGTCAATCGAATAAGATTTTTTTTAACAATAGTTCCTTAAAGCCGCCATTTTGTTCCGCCATCTTGAATTCGTACACAACTTTACCAGTTTATTTCTATATCATACTTAATGCTTACACAAAATTTGAAATTATTCTAATAAGTAGTCTGATTTTTTTAATAATTTATTAGACCGCCATTTTGTTTTGCTGTCTTATATTCATACCAAAATGTTACCAATTCATTTCGATGCAATACTTGATTATTGTGCAACATTTAAAGTAAATTAGATAATTAGTTTTTTTATTAATATTTTTTTAACGTTTCACTAGACCGCTATCTTGTTTCGAAATATTACCAAGTACATCCCCTATAACTCTTAATTTTTGTCTAAAATTTGAAGTCAACCTGATAAGTAGATTTTAAGATATGCTACGAACTGACAGACGGACAGATAAACCGATAGACGGACAGATGATAAAACATATTTTTTAGCATCTAGAATGCTAAAATGTGAAGATTTGTAAAACTTGAGAGGGTGATTTTTCACGATTACAAACTTACTTATCTTGAATTAATACCACAGTTTTACTAGTTCATCTCTATACTACAATTAGTTATGATACATAATTTAAAATCAGTTCATTAAATAGTTTTTCAGGCTGAATTTTTAAAAATTTTATTAAGCCGCCATTTTGTTACTCAGTCCTGGACTCATACCAACATTTTACCAGTTGATTCCTGCATAATACTTGATTTTTGTACAACATTTGAGATACATTGAATAAGTAGGCTTTTTAACATTCCTTTTTTTTACATTTCACTAGGTCGCCACTTTTTTTTGCCATATTGGATTTTTACCAAAAAGTTACCAGGTCATCCCCATATGAGTCAATCGCGTAAGTGGTTTTTTAGCGATGTCGCGAACAGACAGACAAACCGACGGTATTGAGAAAACATGTTTTTCGGCATCTAGAAACCCTGAAAAGTAAAGGATCCAAAAAAATCTCGGAGGGTCATTTTTTCGCGATTACAATACTTCCCTTTTACGAGGAAAGTAAACATACCTCTTTAGCAACCCGCATTTCAATCATTTAACAACCTAAAATTGCCTCTAAAAACGTTTTTTCTTACCTTCCCATATTTTAATCTTTTTGCTAGAAGAAAAACGTTGTTTTTTTTACTGACAACTTACTAACACAGGTACTTACCAGGTCAAGCAAAACCCCATTTGCTTAATTTTGAACACCATTCAGGTACGCCCAAGGGTACGCCCCTGATTTATTATATAATAAAATTTAAGAGTACTAGCTTTATTGTCAACAACTTTGTTTTTATCAAATTGTAATAAGGATGTTGTTGCAGTTGTAAAATGCATCATTTGCCATCATTGCCGAAAACAATTGGAGGTATAGTCTTATTGTTCAGCAGAAATTTCGTGAGGATGTTGAGTTATTCTTTTTAACGAATGTTTTGGCCCACCAACAAAACCTTATTTCATTGATCTAAACACATTTTGAGCTAGCCTCTGACTAATAAAGAATGAAATACAATAACAAATATAACAATAAACTTATTTTGTGGCATTACCTTAGGGTCAAATTTTAAAGTAAATGAAACTTAGAAGATGAAAGGACACTATAGTAAAATGCATAAATTGATAAAATGAGGTTTTCTCCTAGATGCCACGAAGAGAACTCAAGATTTCAAAAATGGCTGGCGGGCTTTTCGAGGCGAATTGGTGCCCCAAAAAAGAAATATCTTAAGTAGTTGAGCGTTCTTAGTCAACTTTAACTACACATTTGAACGGCTCTATGAGAAAGTGACTTTTTCGTGTTTTGAGATTTTGTAGATTTTATGTTTTAATTTAAACTGGAAATATTATGAGCAATTTGCACATAGGATCTTTTTAATAAAAATTACACAATAATTAAAAACGTCTCGTAACATTTCAAGTTTTCCACGTGCCGTGTATAAGATATTCACTATTTTTTACTTTACATACAAAAAAAGCATGTTGAAGTAATGACGTCGTCTAATATCACTTAGGTACTGTTTTTAACTAAGGTCACACTTAGGTAGCTTTTGCACAGAAACCAGCATGACAGATAGGAATGACATATGACACTTAGGGATCTTTTATGTGAAAACTAACAACAGCAATCGAAAGCAAATGAAAATTAACTCTAGATGGCGCGTTTAGGTTAAAACAGCTAAAATGTTACTTAGGGACTTCTTGCATAGATCCCTTTATTTATTATTAGGACCATTTTACTTATTATGTAAGACAGAAGTATTGTTATTATTCAATTGACTTTGCACAAACATTAGATATGATATGGGGATACACTGGTAAAATTTTGGTACGAATTCAATACGACAGAACGGTTTAAGGAAGATTTTAAAATATTACTATAAAAAACTACTTGTTTAATTTATTTTAAATTATGTTCAAAAATCAAGTGTGGCATAAGCAGAAACTGGTGAAATATTGGTATGAATCCAATATGATGGATCAAAATGGCGCTCAATAAAATTGTTTGGAAAGACAGTATATTAAATGACCATGTGTGGAACTAAACTGGGTTATTCTTAACAACTCCCAGTAAAAGGAAATATTTTTCAAAACCAGGGATTTTTCGGGTGAAGAAAATTTACTGATTTTTAATTAAAATGTTGAAAATGTATAGCTACAAAATCAGACAGACTTAAAAGATAATTTTTGGTAAAACTGGGTTATCTCCTAGAACAAATAGGAAAAATATTCGAAAATAATGTGGGTATATGATTCTAGTGACAACAGGCAGAGAAATATAGTTTCAAACTAAAGCATTTTGCCTAGACGATCAAAAATGGGGATGTTTTAAGGTAAACTGAAAAGTGCAAAATTAATTTTAATCAGATTTTTCAACGTGTAATTGTAAACTTTAGTGCACAGCAAGATCACCCTGGTATAACGCGCATCACATATAGTAATAATAAGAAAAAGTATTTTATATAATCTTCATTTAATTTGTCGATTTTTTTATCGCAATAAATTGATATTTAATTGCTTTTTTTACTTTCTAGGTTTAATTGGAGGGTAGTTTTTGGTTTAAATATTTTACATACTAAATTCCAAACAATTATTATTGCAAAAGTTAACAAGAATTCTTTTAAATTAATTAAAAAAGCATTACCTTTAGTTATTTAAGATTCTCAAATTTAAGAAAGTTCTATCTTCTCGATTCGCCTATATATTATATCAAATAAGTCGCCGACATCGGTATCTAAAAAAGTATTCTTTACGCATCTTCCGACACGCATAGAAATAGTACTTTTCCCACAAAGGACGAGGAATTCAAATAGGCTCACGACTTCCATGTACGTCGATCTTTGTCGCATACATCAAACTGTGAGAGATATCTCGCAAAATACGCAAAGCCTCAGATATCATCCGACAAGTGAAGAATACCTACTGAACTTACTTTGATTGGTGTACGACTGGCGTAAGAATCAGATAGTGTTCGCAAAGAAACGTATGTTCCCGCGGATAAGTCTTGATTAACAATTGTTTAAATGCCTAACGTCAATCTCGAAAAGACAACTAATGCCCAAAAAAGGCCGCAGTGCCTCCCAAAATGGAACGGAAAATAGTTATAGGTTTAATGGGAGTAATATCTTTTGAAAGCCACTCCGATCAATCTGTTTTTAATGTTGTTTTTACTCGCATACTTTAATGCTTAACCAGCGTGAATTATTTGATTCGGATTAGGAAAAGAATTTCAAAAGTTGGGTTAAGCTGTTAAACTTCCTTATCTAAAACACTTTTTTATGGTATTTTATTTATGTCTAGTGAAGTTATTCTAGGACTCGCATCTCCTTTACAGGAAAACGTATTAAACTGACTTAGAGAGTAACATTATAAAGTCATCAAATATGTGGTAAACGTCAGATAGGTATTCCGTTTTTTTTTAATTGCTTCTGAAAGGTGGATATGTTTTTGATCGAAAAATAAATCTGAAATAATATTTAGAATAAATATGTGTAAGCTGAATGTATTTCTACATATTAAAGTTTAAGTTATTTTTCTATATAGCAAGGACGGACCTGATTTTGAATTAGACAGCTGTATTTTTCATATTGCTAAAAATACTTCATTCTCAAAAAAACGTGTCAAACGGTATGTCTGTGTCCAAAGTAGTACGGCCTTTTTGTTAAATCAAAGTAACATGCAATACTTATAGATCTACGAGTAGTATGCATTAAGGAACAATACGAGTGTATATGACTATGTAATATAATTTTATAAGTTAAAATCGACCTAACCTGATCATTGGTAAGTTTCGGGGCATTTTTAGGGCTTGTTTGAACTTATTTGTATTTACAGAACGATTAATTTGTAATTAATTAACTCATATTATTTACCGGTTGCAGTATATCCTGGGGCTTGACCTATCTATCAGTCAAGTCTCCAGCTTACCGATACGAGGATGTCATGGTGATCTTCTACGCATATTTCAGTTCTCAGAGTCCAAACCCGAGATTCGATCTGAAGACTAGCTACAAATTATAGAAAACTAAAAATACTAAAAATAATTAATTCAATTTACCTCAAAATTTTAAAATGTGGTCTTTAGTTATGGGCTTTTGAGGTACCCGTTGAACGACATTGAAAACTATCTACTTTGTGGATGTTTCAGGGGAAATTCTACCCCCGTCATCAGCAGACTAAAAAATAAAAAACTAAGAGAAGTATAATTTTAAAATCATGGTATTCGGTTTGCATTAAAGTTTTCTGAACTGCTCCATACTAACTATCTTGTTTCGTGGTTCATATCTTATTTATCTGACACAGGCTGTGATAGTTTTTGTTGGATTTTCTTGAAAATAAAGTAATATATTAAGATCCCTTTCTTCATTAGCAGTTTATAAAACATAAGGGATGTACTGCTCTTAGTTTTTTATATTTTCGTCTGCTGGAGATGGGGGTAGACTTTGCCTAGAAACGTCCAAAAAAGTAGATATTTTTCAGTGTCGTTTCTCAGGTACCTTCACAGTGGATTCAGAACTAAAGACCACAGATTAACATTTTGAGGTGAATTGAAAAATTTCTAATTTTCTATACTTTGTGGCGTAAAACCAAAAAATAATTTTTCTTCTTAGGTCTTGTATATATAAAAAGAAAACGGCCACAAACCCTTACTTTCATTTTTAGTTTTTCTAGTCTAAACGTTTGTTTGTAGGAGTTTTTCGGTTTAGCCAAGTAAGGTATGTAGAATAAAAATAAACCTTATCTTAACAACTAGGACATTTTAATCATTATTATTTTTGGACATACTTTATTTAACTACTTTGAATAAATTTTATTCCCCTAATAAATTGGTATTTTTTAAAAATCTGTATTTTATTCTAACTATTTATCCAATTATTCGAAAAAATCAATAAATTACTTATATACTTTGTGACTTCGTACGTGGAAAAATGTAATTTTCCAAATAGGTGTATCTCAACAATTGACATAAGGATATACTATAGGAAATGACTCGGAATATCACAGGTAAAAATAGTTATTACATAAAAGACTCATTTACCTTTAAACATTTTCTAGATACATTAGCAATGCCTCCAAATGAACTCACAGTTAGTGCTATAAAAAGCAAATGGAATATCTAAACAAATTTTACAACTGTAACTAAGCTTGAATTCTTAGAAGCCTTAAATCTTATAATGTCAAATAATTATTTTCAATACAAGAACCAATTTTAGAAACAACTTGATGGATGTGCTATGGGCTCATCTATTTCCTCTACAATCGCACAAATTGTTATGGAATACCTAGAAGAGGAAGTTCTCGAAGAATCGAATTTTAATATTACTTGTTTAAGAGATATGTGGATGATTGTTTAACATCAGTTCCAGAAATTAAAATAGAAGTACTACTTCAGATCTCTCTTGAAGTTGATATAGCAAACAAAATAAATTTTCGCTACCTTACTATAATTACACAAAAAGAAAATATTTTAGAAACTAAATGGTTTACAAAAGAAACTTGATCTGGACGACATCTTAATTTCAATTCTCACCATCCATACAAACAAAAACGAAGTGTTGTGTTAGCTGACCGTGCCATATCTTTAACGTCACCAGAATATCGTCCTGAAGCCCTTAATAAAGTAAAAGGGACCTTGATTGCTAATCATTTTCCGGAAAAACTGATAAAAAAATTATCAAACAAAGGACTTATGTCTACTATAACAATCACAAAGAAAACGTAAGACAAGATAATATGCAAAAAATACATCGCAATGCCATACACATCTCAGTTATCTGAAAACTTAAATCATATCTTAGGAAATTATAACATAATTGTGTCTCATAAAGCTCAAAACTTGATACGCTCGCTATTTACAAAATTAAAAACTAAAATTCCTAAAAATAAAAAATCCAATCTCGTATATGAAATTCCTTGTTTAAACTGCCAGGAAATATATTGGTATGACAATGACAAAGCACAAAGCACGAAATTAATTTTTCTGAGACCAGAAACATTGATGAAGATTATTTGTATCAAAAATTAATTATCAAAGAAGTGATCCATATAAAAAAAGAAAAAATGCAAAGACATTAAAAAATGTAAGTCAAATATACCACAATTTGATATTTTAGTATAGCTTAACTTCTGCTAAGCCGTTATTTTTAAAATGTATATATGTATATATAAATATAATATATATATATATATATATATATATATATATATATATATATATATATATATATATATATATATATATATATTATATATATATATATATATATATATATATATATATATATATATATATATATATATATATATATATATATAATATATATATATATATATATATATATATATATATATTGTGATGTCTTTATTTTTGCCCCTCTTCAGATATCGTCAACAAATTTAGGAGTGCAAATCTGTATCTTTGGCTAACAAATAGTTCAGAGTATTAAACAAAAATATAACTTGAATAATGCTATAAAATGTGAACGCACAATATTCGAGTTCACTGTAGTTGCATTTCTCCTTGTTCACGATACATTTCCGCTCGTTCAATTGCTTCTCTCAACACGTTGTGCAGCATTTAAGGCGTAATACTTTTAAATCCACGTACAATCCTTTCTTCTAATATTTCAAGAGTGGCTGGGGCTGTTACATAGACTCTTTCTTTAGCATATCCCCAAATAAAGAAATCGAGAACAGTGAGAATCGGTGAACGGGCGGGCCACTGTATTGGGCCACTGGTTGCAATAACTTTACTATTAAAATGTTCAATTAAATAATTAAGAACTTCTCTGGTATTGTGAGGCGGTGCTCCAGCTTGCTGGAAGTAAATTCGGCGTAAAACTTCTAAAGATAGATCATTAAGATGTTGCTCAATTTCATTCTGGAGAAAGCATAAGTACCTAACCCCTGTTAATTGGCCTTGAAATAAAATTGGCCCAATTATTCTGTTAACAACGACACCAGCCCAGACATTGACAAACCTTTCTTGAAAATTTCTTACTCTCATTTCATGTTGATTTTGTTGGGCCCAGTGTTTTGCTTGTTAAACACACCATTATTAGTAAATCTGGATTCGTCAGGAAATAAGATAAAGTTGATACAATTTGGGTCAATTCTACAATTTTGGAACAACCAATTACAAAACAATACCCGTCTATCGCCATCGTCAGGATACAAATGTTGGTGTAACTGGTACTTAAAAGCTCGATATTCGTGTTTCTTTAGTGTTTTTCTAGCTGATTCAGGACTTAAACCCAGTTCGTAATTTATTTTTCTTAAAGAAACAGTTTTATCAACTTCAACCATAGCAAGAACGTTAATCTCCATTTCTTCATTTCATTCATTCTTGTTGCCTAAAAAGATTATCGAGATTTGGAAAATACTGATGGACTGGATGTTGCCGATCGGGATATCTTTGAGCATTCAACTCAGCAGCATTCCTTTAATTTTTATGACATTCTCCAAATATTAAAAACATATCTACTTTTTCACTTTGAGTATACATTATTTTGACTCTTGAAAACAAAAATAATGCTGAAAATCAAGAAAAATAAGGCAATCTTATGTCTACTCAGAAAGAATAGGTAAGTGTAACTGTCAAAACAAAAAATCCTACTTAATTTCCAGCATGGCTATCCATAGCACACTTGGTAAAAGTAAATGATTGATTATCGAGTATTTTTCTTAGTAGGTAATATTTAATTTTTGAGCTTATTTTTAATCCAATCGCAAAAAAATTAGTACCGTTAGATTCGCAAAAAATCCTATATTCAAAAAGTGATTAAAAGGGTCGCCAGTTGAAAAAAAATAGTTAGACACAAAAATTTGATTTAATCAACTTCTTTTATTCCTAGCTATCAGACTAATCACTAAAACTTTTTTATTATTTTATTATTCGGTCATCATTTCAGGTCCTTAGATTATTTTGCATCCGGTCATGCTCACCTAAGTATAATTTTAAAAATGGCTATAAAAAATCAAGCGGGCGAAAAAAGTTTTTAAAATGTCACATTCTGATGCAGAATTGTCTTAAGAATCCAAAAATGTAAAAATATACAGAGTGTTCCTTTTAAAAAATCGAAAGTGGAGTCATTTCCCGTGAAACCGGAAGTGACCAGAAAGTGAAAAATATGCGAAAACTCTCCTCTTTATGTACCACTCACCTATACCAAATTTCGTTTTGATACATTAAAAACTTTAAAAGTTATAGCCTGTCTAATAGATTTGTTGACACCCGGTATATATATATATATATATATATATATATATATATATATATATATATATATATCTATATATATGAAAATGAAAATATTCAAATTGTTAATTTCATTTGCCAGTATATACGGAGAAGTACTATGTGTGCTAAAAATCAAAAATCTTTTTTATTTTTACTATCCCTTCGTATCTCTTAGAAGATTTTAAAACCCATCTTGAATTAAAAATATGACCTGGCAAACTTATTCGTCCGTTGTCCCTTTAAAGTCAACTTATATACTTAATGCGCCCCGGTGTTAATTGAATATTACCAAGCGGGAGTTCTCGTCTGCCCAATATGAATTATTTCTCTCTTGCCTTTTGATATTAATTTGACATGGTAATTAATACTTATGGGTTAACATAAATTTTAACCGACCGTTATAGAGCGCAGCCTAAAGTATAAATCCTGCGGCTTTAAAGATTACGCTCAGAAAACATAGCTTTGATTTCATTTTGGATATCCTGTACCGCGGTAAACCTATTAAATAGATTTAAGATTTGTTGGTTGATGTTATTGGTATCTTATCATTTGACATGATTATGTATCAAACGAACTCGGACTACTTTCCAGATACTTTACAGCTATAAAGGCCCACCATTTATTCGTCGTATAATAGGTTAGGTATATGAGGCAGCTACTTTTTATTTGCGATTACTAATTTTAAGATAATGGAAAGGAATGTAAGCCTGTAGGATACCATGGAGTTTTGGTATTTATCATGGTGAATCTAGTACAAACTAAAGGAAATCAAATCAACGCGTAAATGGTAAGTAAGCACATTTTTCTGTATTATACCGCTTCTAATTAAAAAAATATGAAAATAATTCTTAAATTCATGTTTTCCTTATATCTCGGCCTAAATTACCCATGGTTATCATTATTTCGAACCTTAATCAAAATTCAATCGACTGTTTTTTAAGTTTCGGAAACTTACAGAAGTCAACATTTGAAGAATTATGTTTTGCGACCTATACAAAAGTGACTGGTAATTACCTAAAATCAAAATTTAAATTAATTAATTACAACAAAAAGGTGCCTACTATATGGTCACCATTTAAGCCTTAACTTCGACACCATTGGGGTTTTGACTATCGACAGATACGACAAAATTTAAGAAAAATTTCATTGTGTTGTTTTACAGTGGAAAAACCTCTTTCGTCAACTTGATACAAATTTGGTTTTCGTAATAAATTGTAGCATATACATTTGCTAATATAGATTTGTATTACAAACTTATATATTTAAATGTTGATTTGATTAGTTTTAACGTAATTTAAATAAATTTGGAAGTAGAAATAACTGCCAAGTTTCATTATATTCACTTTCTAAAATATTATTTATAACCTATGTTATTTTTTTTTGAGATTCTTTTTACAACACAGTATATCGCAATTAGTTGAAAAGTATTGTTTAAATTTTTGTAAGTTCTCTTATAGAAGAATACTTTGACAGTAAATACCAAATCGTTTTCTGATAAGGTTTTTGCTGAGTTTTTGGAATTTTATAAAATTGTATCTAATAATTAAACTCTTGATTATCGGGTTGATTTCTCAGAAATAAGGTATAATATATACTGTACATAAATACCTAAAACACAGTAAAACATACGTATAAAATACCCTAACTTTCTACATATAATTTAAAAATTTCAATAAACACATAACAGCCATTGTTTATATTGTAAATAACTTGAATGTCAATGTTTGGAGTCATTTTGATCGTATTCTGTATAATCAGGTAGAAATAATACATATCTTTTTTACTTCATTTCAATCTGAAGGTAATTTTTCAAAACCTGGGTTCTATACCAACTTTATAATTTGTGTGATCGTTGATATATACTTAACATTAAACAGGATATAAACATATTTTAGATCCACTACTTAACACTTTTAAAGTTGAGCTGACTTTAGCAGATTGGCAGGTTATTTGAAAATGTCAGAGCTTCTGGTAATAAATAAAAAATACAAAGAGTACATATTTTACTTAAAAAAATCGGTAAATTTATTTACCCGGAACATCCCTCATTATGATTCTTTTCAATTTGTTAGGAATAGTGAAGTGTGACTCAATTTAGTTCAGTACACTGTCTTTTCATTTTTATTTGTTCCATCATATTGGATTTCTACCAATATTTTACCATTTTCTTTCTACCTATGCCACACTTAACTTTCGGGCATAATAAAATAAATTAAATAAGTAGTTTTTACACTGACACATACCGCCATTTTGCTACGTCATATTGAATTCGTACCAGTTTATGCCATTCTCACATCTAATTTTTCTGCAAAATCAATTGAACAAGATATTTTTACAATGATTTTTCAAAAATCTTATTTGGCCGCCATTTTGTTTCGCCATCTTAAATTGAAACCCATATTATCAGTCTTTACCTACTCCGTTGGCCACCGCAGATAATTCCCAGATATTAAGTTTCTAAGTGGTTCTCGTTAACGATCCTCTTATTATGTTAAAGTTGCATATTATTTAGGGTTAGAATCCAGTAAGAAATAAAAGCCCTTTTTTTAAATGTCGACGCTTCGCAACTTTATTGTTGCATCCTCAGGACACATAGACTTTATATACTACATGAAATCCACATTATCAGTCTTTACCTACTCCGTTGGTCTGCAGATAATTCCTAACCCCAAATAATACACCACTCTAACAATAAGAAGATCTTTAGCAAAAACCATTTAGAAACTTAATATGTAGGAAATATCTGCGAACCAACGGAGTAGGTAAAGATTGATAATATGGGTTTCATGCCGATTCTATATCTATGTCCTGTTTGTTTACTGGACCCTAACCCCAAGTAAGACACCACTCTAACATAACCACGAGAGGATCGTTAACGAAAACTATAGACACATAATATCTGGGAAATATCTGGGGACCAACGGAGTAGGTAAAAAATGATAAAATAGGGTTCCTGCAGGATATATAAACTATATATATATGTGCCCTGAGGATTGAACAATAAAGTTGCGAAACGTGGACTATTTAAAAATAGACTTTTGTTTTTTTACTGGACCCTAACCCCAAATAATACACCACTGTAACATAACAGCAAGAGGTTTGTTAACGAAACCCATTTAGAAACTTAATATCTAGGAAATATATGCGGACCAACGGAGTAGGCAAAGACTAATAAAATGGGTTTCATGCAGGATATAGGATCTATATGTGTCCTGAGGATGCACAAATTAAGTTCCGAAACGTCGACAATTTAAAAAGAAACTTGTTTTTTTTACAGGATCCCCAAATTTTGGCCAAAATTAGAAGTCATTCGGGTAAGTAGTATTTAAGCTAAGTCGCGAACTGACAGGCAGACCGACAATAGAGGGAATTGATAAAACATGTTTTTTGGCATCTACGGACGCTAAAACGTGAATATAAGTAAAACCTGAGAGGGCGATTTTTTCATGATTACACATTTTTTATTTGACCGCAATTTTGTTCCCCATCTTGAATTAGTAACTAGTTTTACAAGTTGAGCCATATACCACAATTAGTTATCGCACACAATTTGAAATAATTAAGTGGTTTTTTGTTTTGTTCCGCCACCTTGGATTCGTATTAAAATTTTACCTGTTGATTCCAACATAATACTTGATGTTTATGCAAAATTTGAAATAAATTCGATGAGTAGCTTTTTCATAATATTTTTTTTTAACATTTCATTAGGCCGACCTTTTGTTTTTGCCATACTCGTCAGTCACAAGTCAATCGGTAGTTCTTAAGCTATACCGCGAACTGACAGAGAGACCGACAGACGGGCCGACGGAATTGATGAAACATATTTTTTGGCATCTAGGGACGCTAAAACGTGAAGATATGTAAAAACTGAAAGGGCGATTTTTTTCACGATTAGAAACATTTTATTTGATCGCCGCGCCATCCTGGATTCGTACCAAAATGTTACCAGTTGATTTCAACATAATACTTGATGTTTTTTGCAAAATTTCAGATAAACTGGATGAGTAGTTTTTTAATATCTTTTTTAACGTTTCACTAATCGTCATTTTGTTTCGCCATATTGGATTTTTACCAAAATCGTACCAGGCCATCCTCATATGACCCTTAATTTATGACCAAAATTTGAAGTCTATCGGGTAAGTAGTGTTTAAGCTATGCCGCGAACTGACAGAGAGAAAGACCGCCGGAGTTGATAAAAAAATATTTTTTGGCATCTAGCAACGCTAAAACGTAAAGAGGTACAAAACTAAGAGGGTGACTTTTTCACGATTACAAACTTTTTATTTGGCCGCCATTTTGTTGGGCCATCTTGAATTAGTACCACTATTATACTATCCACAATTAGTTATGGCACACAATTTGAAATCAAACCATTAAACAGTTTTTTCAGGCTGAATGTTTTAATATCTTGTTAAGCCTCATTTTGTTCCGCCATCTTGGATTCGTACCAAAATATTATCAGTCGATTCCAACATAATACTTGATGTTTTTGCAAAATTTGAGATAAATTGGATGAGTAGTTTTTTAATAATAATTTTTTTAACATTTCATTGAGCCGCCATTTTGTTTCGCCATATTGGATTTTTACCAGGTCATCCCCATTAGACCCTTAATTTGTGACCAAAATTTCAAGTCAATCGGGTAAGTAATTTTTTACCTACGCCGCGCACAGACAGACAGACAGTACAGACATAGAATCTGACGGAATTAAGAACCTGTTTTCCGTCATCTAGTGACCCTGAAACGAGAAGATCTGAAAATCTTAGAGATTGATTTTTCACGATTACAAGCCCTATTCTGCGGCTAGACCGTACAGGCTCAAGTGTTGAATGAATTGGAAAACTTGTAACTTTGGGAAAAATTTTGTCTGTGGGTAGTAAGTTGAAACAATTTAAACTGCTTTTATCATCGTTTAATGATTTAGCTGTATCCTGATCCAAAGTATACATTCGATTACGACAAACTAAGAAGTCTCATTCGGTTGTTGTGTATTTTCTAATGGTATTTGTTATAAAAAAAATAAACGAAATGCATTAGAGAACTTTAAAACATGTACTGAGATAAGAACCACAGTTTAAAGTTGAAAAAGAAAAGAGTAGATCAATATTTTTAGTTTTTGCTTATCAAAGAGGCACGTCGCTTCTGTAATTATTCATTGATATTTCGCTTTGGCCGTTTACTTTTATCATAACCATGTTACATATACCTGCCTTAACAAATATGGATAAAAAAGAAGAAAGAAAAATTGTTGGCTCTCAGCACATTTTTCTAATATATATATATATATATATATATATATATATATATATATATATATATATATATATATATATATATATATATATATATATATATATTTATATATATATATATATATATATATATATATATATATATATATATATATATATATATATATATATATATATATATATATATATATATATATATATATATATATATATATATATATATATATATATATATATATATATATATATATATATATATATATATATATATATATATATATATATATATATATATATATATATATATATATATATATATATATATATATATATATATATATATATATATATATATATATATATATATATATATATATATATATATATATATATATATATATATATATATATATATATATATATATATATATATATATATATATATATATATATATATATATATATATATATATATATATATATATATATATATATATATATATATATATATATATATATATATATATATATATATATATATATATATATATATATATATATATATATATATATATATATATATATAATATATACACTATATTAAAATGAAATTTTGGTTGGTTAAGTAATACTTAATTTTACATTTTCTCACCACGACAGCTTTGCTATATTTTCATTTATTTTTGAATTTCTGCAAATAACTTTCCCTCGAAAGAGGCAAGTATTGTAATCCTAAAAAAGCTACCCTTTCAGGTTTTTACAGACCTTCATATTTTAGGATTCCGTCTGTCTGTCCGTCTGGCTGTGTGTGTCTGTATATATATATATATATATATATATATATATATATATATATATATATATATATATATATATATATATATATATATATATATATATATATATATATATATATATATATATATATATATTATATATATATATATATATATATATATATATATATATATATATATAATATATACACTATATTAAAATGAAATTTTGGTTGGTTAAGTAATACTTAATTTTACATTTTCTCACCACGACAGCTTTGCTATATTTTCATTTATTTTTGAATTTCTGCAAATAACTTTCCCTCGAAAGAGGCAAGTATTGTAATCCTAAAAAAGCTACCCTTTCAGGTTTTTACAGACCTTCATATTTTAGGATTCCGTCTGTCTGTCCGTCTGGCTGTGTGTGTCTGTATGCGGCATAGCTAAAACACAAAGTACCTAACCGATTAACTTCAAAGTTTTTATTACTGCATTAATTTCCAATTTTATTGAAAAATCAAGTCTAATACAAAAATAAATTGGTAAAATGTTCCGAATCCATTAAGGCGGAACAAAATGTCGGCTTAATAGAATGTATATAAAATCAGTGCGAAAAACTGCTTATTCGAATTGAATTTAATTTTAGAACATACATCAGCTGTGACCTAAGAATAAACCAGTGATGCGAATACGATATAATATGGCGAAATAAATTTTGAAGACAAATTAGCATAATTTAGTGATCAGCAGGTAACATTTTTCCTACGGAGCTGACATGACGCAATAAAATAGCGACCTAGTAAAAAATCAGATTGGTACAAATGGTATTTTAACATTTACAAGAAGTAAGGGATCTTGACTTACCTTCTCAGTAAATGTGGACATTAACCGGTCTTAATTATCACATTTTAATCATAGAGGGTGTTTTGCTTGCTTCTTTGCTTCATTAAAATGATACACTGTTTCCTATGCAATTATATAAATAAACGTTATTCGAATAATGGAAAATAACGTCTCAATTACTGATCAAAATCGTTGTAAACAAGTATAATTGTATGTATTATACAGAGTGATACGAATTAAAAGTCAATTCAATAAAAATCTAATAAGCCGCATGATCACTGTCTGCGTCTATCATTGCTTGATATTATCTCTGCATCCTCAGAACACTAATAATATCCTGCGTATCTCATATTTTCAGAAGAATCTATTTTAATTAATTCCCATAAATATTTTGGTATATCTACTAACCAAAAAGGTTCAATATAGAATTGTTAACTTGCAGGCTTTGACCTCCCTGTCAACAATATTAAATTTTTACGGCTACTTTTAATTGCTGACATAACCTGAAGACTAAATTAACATGGAAAATTCCAAAGCAATTACTGCATGATTTTCTTGAAGCACGTAAATAAAACAGTTTTTGAAACCAACCAAAAAAAATTAAGTTTCTTTGCCTCTTGGTCATATTAACAGACTTTTTTACGAAACCTCGTTAGTTTATTTAGAATAAAATATTTCGAAAAGAGCCGACGTAAACACGCGACCACATGAGTGTGTTTACAAAATATATGAAACTACCAAAATATTCAAGAAAAAATCCACAGCGGCCAAAAAATACTGGAATCAAAAAAATTGCAGGTTTTAATTTGCTTGTTAAATATTATTTTATATTGTCATCAATATAACTTCCCTCGTTATGAATCTTCCCTTTTATCAGCAATAGTCAAGTGTGGTCTAATATAATTCAGTATATAGTCATTACTGTCTTTTCAAATATTTTTACTGGGCGCCATTTTGTTTCATCATATTGGATTCCTACCAAGAGTTTAGCAGTTTCTACCTATGCATGCCACACCTGATTCTTGGAAATTATTTAAAATAATTTTTTTTGGTTCGTCATCGTGAATTCGTACTAGTTTATCCCTATATCACATTTAATTTTTCAACAAAATTTAAAGTCAACTGAACAAGATTTTTTTACGTTAATTTCAAATGTATTTTGTTCCGCTATCTTCGATTGGTAGCACAGCTTTGTCAGTTTATCTCTATATCGAACTTAATACTTGTACAAAATTTAAACTTAATCTAACAAGTAGTTTTTTTCAGGCTGATCTTTTAAATATTTTATTATGCCGCCTTTTTGTTTTGCTATCGTATATGCATACCAACATGTTACCAGATAATTTCTATGTAACCCTTGATTTCTATGCAAAATTGGAGGTAAATTAGATAATTGTTGTGTTTTTTTAGAAATAATTTTTTTAAGGTTTCACTAGATTGCCATCTTATTCTGGCATATTGGCTTTTTACCAAAATATTACCAAGTATACCCCATACGACCCTTACTTTTTTACTAAAATTTGAAATCAATCTGATTTCTGAGTTTTTAAGATATGCCACATTGGATTTTTACCAAAATATTACCAGGTTATACTCATAAGACCCTTAATTTTTGATCAAAATTCGAAGTCAATCGTTTAAATGGTTTTTTAGCTACGCCGCGAACAGACAAACTGAGTGTCAGACAGATGTATAGACCGACGGAATTGTGAAAACATATTTTTCAGCAAAAGTAAAGACCTGAAAACATCTCGGAGGGTGATATTCTCACGATTACAAACTTGCCTTTTACCAGGGAGGTAAAAATGATAATGCCAGCATTAACTTTAGAACACGAATCTATAATTCATACTGTATTAAGGGACACAGCATATATAAGAGTTATTGCTGTAGAATTGAGAGTAAGTAAGAATACAGTGATCTCGCGCAAGAAAAAAAAATTAAGAGTGCGGGTGCGCTAAACAAAGGGCGAAGATACCGAGCTTGAGAAATTTCTGATAGAACATCCTTTTAAAGCAGACTTAAACGCAAAAGAAACCAATTACTCTAGAAAAGCAAGACTTTTCGAATAGGAGCGTCAGATGTATACAACCGATGTGCTGTTAGGAAAATATTTTTGACTGATAAAAATAAGCAGAGAAGAGTAGAATTTTGTAGGCAATATCTCAACTAGAATAATTTATGTGAAAGAATAATATTTTCTGACGAAAAAACATTAAATTGTGAGACGATGGAAAAACTCGTGACTACATTAAGATCCCTCGACATTTGCACCATTTATACAAATTTCAACGTTGACATAATTTACACAGTTTCTTAACTTTCAAGAATTTTTTTAAGGTGCTAAATGGTTTGAACATCAAATAAAAATATGAAAGCTTAAAATCAGTCAGATGCGTATATAATACAACCGCCGAACCGCAGGGGGCTGCAGTGGCATATGGCAATATTTTTATAAAATATAAAATATAACAGGTAATTAAAAAATATATGTTTTTTTTTGCGAAGATATGCCATTCTCGAAAATCACACCTTTATTCCAAAATAATACGTATCAGTTTGACATATAATAGATTTTTTGAGTTCATAGACAAACTTTCAACTGAATTGAAAAAAAAAAGAAGAAATGTATATCTAGAACTAAAGAAAAAATGTATGCAGACCTGTATCAATAATCAATTATTTATAATCGACATTTCTAGATACTAATCTAGTTGGCCTTAATGACAATAGAATTTGAGTTGTTTAATGAGCTAGAGGGAATATAAATTATTCAAGCTTTGTTATACATTTTCTGTCTTCTGCGTGGGGTCACTCCAATCGAAAGTTATGTGTATAAAGGCTTAAGTTGAGGTAGCCCAGCAAATTTTCAGATAAGTTGACTTAAGGCCATTTTTCATAGTTATATATTTTGGAAAGTTAAATATGTTCTAAATAAAATATCTTTGGTAGAGCTAACCGTTTTTTGTTTCCTTGAAATCTACGACATATACATATAAGAAAACCTGACCGTCACCATTACTTTTAAACGCAGTACTACGTGACCACTCAATCATTTGTGGAAGATTAAACTGCGTTTATCGATTTAGTAACCTGCAGTAAACAATATAAATGATACAAGGTTGCCGTCATTAAGCGTTCTTATTTTCAGCTACACAATACGCATTAACAATTAAACACGGTTTCATTTTGCAATAATCGACAAATTACTCAACAGGTCCCACTAAAATCAGACCACGCAAAAGTAGGTCCCCAATGAAATTGCTTGTCGGTAAAAAAACCAACCAATGTGTGAAAACACTGTTGGGAAAGTATTCGTTAAAAGTAGTTGGGGGTCCCCTCCAGCCACTGGGGATCGGACACAGGTCTAGGAGGAATTGGCGCCGGATAGTCGCGTTGGTCGGTTCATTTTCACTTTATGCGATGCCGATCGAAGCGAGGTGTACCAAGATTGCGAGAAAACAATTAATTACCCAGAACATTAAGCAAGATAAAATTAGTTATAATTTCTCTTTTTTTTTCAATAAGCTCAGTTAATGTATATGTATATTGGAAGAAAAATGCGTTCTAGTGAAAGTCAATGTTCTTGAATTAAGTAAAATATTAAACATGACCAGTTTGATACTCTAGTGGAAGCCAGTGTACTTCTTGAATCAATTAAAATGTTAGGCATGGCCAGAATAATTTTTAATTGTAAATTGTAAACGTGGGAAAATTATTCTTCGAAATTTTTGCAGATCTTTTGCGTTTCAAGGTCCCCACATGCCGAGAATCATGTTATTTTATTTCCGTCGGTCTGTCTATGCGCGGCATAGCTCAAAAACTACTTATAGGATTGACTTGAAATTTTGGACATAAATCAAGGGTTACGAGGGGATAGAATGGTTCTATTTTGGTAAAAATATACTATGGAGGCCTAATAAAATGTTATAAAAATGATTATTAAAAACTGCTTATTCGATTCATCCTATTTTGAATTTTTACAAAAATTAAGTGCGATTTAGGGATAAACTGCGGGGTTACAGCGGAACAAAATAACGGCCGAGTTTAAAAAATCTATTTATCCAATCAGCTTGAAATTTTGTAAACAAATCAAGTTAAAATCAAGGATGAACTTAAAAAAAATTAATAGGAATTTTATATTTCGAAACACAATGGTGGCCCAATAAAACCACTAGACATCTGATAAAATTTCATTTCCTGCAATATACCTTTTTTATAGTAGAAAATAATAAATGACATAATTGATATTTTTAAAAATTATGATACACACAGAAAATATAATTTTTAAACGCATATTTTTAGATACTTGCATAATTTGCAATTGAAAAATATTTTGATTTCCTTAATAAAAGGAAATATTCTTTAAGAGAAAAAATCTGTTAAAAGGTTTTGCCTATTTTTTTACCGAAGTATTCAAAACTTACCTCGTAATAAAAGTTTCGTTTTATTAAGGAGAATAAAATATGTATATTACATTTTATTTAATATGTATCTAAAAAATTATTGCCCCACAACTAATTATGTGTATATAAACAGTCGAGTTACGATGGAATTTCCGGGTAAAAGACTAATTTCTCGAATTTGTGTACATGACGTTCAGAATCCCGTTCGATATGTAAAAAACAATTTTTTTAACTTCGGTTATAATGGTACAAAAAAAATTATGGCGTCTTGCTTTTAAAGTTATTATATAAATTTGTAAAAATTCTTTATCTAAAATATATTTTTCGAATTTAAAACCTTTTTACAACATTTATAAAATAGAGTTTTATAATTCTGATAAGAAATTGTATCTTCTTGAGTAAGTTAAACTGTTATTTACTAATATATTTCATTTTAAGTTGTTTTATAGAAACTTCACGGTGTGGAACGTTAAAAAATGTATAAACACACTCTAAATGAAAAACATTTTAAGAAATTGTGTGTCGTAACATGTGAACTAATTTGCCTAGGTACAATAGTTTTAGATTGGCATCTTCAATATAAATAAGTTTTAATATTTAATAATAAGCTTAGCATTTTCGTCCTTCGGGGCCTCATCATCGCACCGGACTTAAAAATATTTTTTAAAATTTTTCCGTTTATATCAAAAGAAGATAGATCACAATTTGAATATTTTTTGCTTAAAAAATATTTTTGTAGATGTTTTTGGTCTAAAACTACAAAACTTTTCAACTTTTGAATCTTCCACTTTTAACCGGGTCAAATTTTACCAAGAAAAGGCCCTGCCTTCCATTAATTCCTAAAAAACTGAAAATGGTTTTTTTACACTTTGGGCATCCTAAATAAGAATAATATGAGGCGGTCGCGATATTTTCAGTTCAGTTTTTGGGTTATAATATCTTGCATGTGCATCGTGTAGAAAATTTGATTTACAAAGTTTAGGAACATTAAATTCTGCGTCGAATGGCGTCCTTAAGCCACTAGACCTGCTAGATAAGGGAAGATTGTTAAAACAATTTCTTTTTTCATGTTTCAATTCACGCCCCGTATGTTCCCGTGGTGGGTCGAGTCTTGGAGCTCTCGTCAGTTATTTTTGTAGTCGATTTTATTTCCAATGACAAAAAATATTAAAACTAATAAGACCTTCTGCTTTTTACAAATTTTATTAAATATATATGAACCAGTGTACAACGCAACGTAAAGTATAGATGATTTACCGGAAAATGCACAATACATTAAAAAAAGATTTTATTTTAGAAATTAAATATAATAAAAGCTATAGCTTCATTCGTTATGCATTAAAATTAAAACCAAGCGCTTTTTCTGATATTATTTTAATATAAGATCGAATATATTTCTTCCACTGTCATTTGGGTTTATTGTCCTTTGGGTTACCCAAATGACGGCGGAAGAAATATGTTCGATCTTATATTCAATTGCTTAAATTTTACGTGTTACAGAATATTTTTAGTTGTTTGATTTCTTAATAGAATCTAAAAAAAAACACAAATTAGGTAAAAACTGGGGCTTTAAAACTAATCTAAAAATAAAAAAATATATAACGGCAAGTTCTTCAAACTCTATTTAATTGTTGTTAAAAGAACATTACACGAGTACAACCCTGTATAAAATACTATTTCTTGAACCTTTTTATGAATTTGACATATTGTTAACGCTGTGTTGTAAATAAAAATAAAAAAAGGTTGAAAAAAAATTTTGTCTGTCACAAAAATTCTCTCTAAATTATTTCATCAATTTTTATCAGGTTATGGACCCAGGTGCAATTATATAAGTAATAGAAGAAAGCTGAAGAAAATATGAAAGATAATCTGTAAAATAAATTGACGAAAAGATGGCAGACGTTACAAAATATTTTTAAAGGAAAATATTGGTCAATATAAAACCAAAAACATACTAAATGTAGGACACAGGGAATGATTCTTAAGATTCACAAAACACTTTTTGTCTTAATACCAGTGATACAAGTAATTTTGATATATTTTCATGGTATATTGATTCAGGTTGTACTAGTCAGATAACAAATAGCAAATCATTTTTTAATAAATATACTCAGATTTAAAATAAAGAGGTCATTTTAGCAAATGGCAAATCTATAAAAGTAACAGGTATAGGTATAGGGTAGTAAAATAGTTTAATTTCTGTAAGAAAATTGATAATTCAAGGATTTTTAGTTAATTTTACCAAAAAAGAATACACAATTTCTAAAAATGGCATATTATTTTCAGTAGATGTCCTTGACTCAAACCCCTAAAAACTCCAATATGTGGAAAAGTTAAATTAAATATAGGACGTAAACAGTAGAGCCATACATGGATAGTATAGAAGATTTGGACATCGCGACCCGTATTTAATAAAGAGAATAATATCATGTCTCTGTTATCAAAAGAATGTCTAAAAATACTTACATGGACAACTGCAAAAAATATATTGTAATAGCTGTACACGTGGTAAGACGACTAAATTACAGTTTCCTAAAAGATCTGTTAGTAGGACTAAAATTGTACTTGAATTGATACACAAGGATTTGTGCGGTCCTACGCAGAACACAACTGCAAATGGGAATGAGCATTTCCTTACATTAATTGATTATTATAGTCGCTATACAGTTATATTCCTTCTAAAATATAAATTTGAGGTTAAAACTAAAATAAAAGAATATGTAAGACGCGTTGAAAATGGGTTTGCTCGTAAATCGAAATTAATTAGAAGTGATACAGGTACAGAATATGTAAATAGTGAAGTAAAAGATTTTTTAAGACAGAAATATACAAAAGTAGAGCTTACAGCACCGTATTGTCCACAAGAAAACGGTGTGTCTAAAAGAAAAAATAGTTCCTTGGTAACCATGGTAAATGCTTGTTGTTAGATACAAATTTAAAAATATATACTAGGGAGAGGCTATTAATACAGCAAGTGATTTGTAAGAATCGATTAGTGATAAGTTCTACAGGGTGTATTCCCTATACCAGGTGGTTTAAAAAAGAACATATCTTAAATCATCTAAGACTATTTGGCTGTATAACCTATACTTTAATACCTAAATGTAAATGCCGAAAATGTAATAAAAGTCAAAGAAATATATTTTTGTCGGATACTAAGAAAATGCAAAAGCTTTTTTAGGTTATTAGATAAAAATATACACACAATCATCATTATTATCATCAATCATATTTATAGTTAAATTTTGTTGAAGATTTTCATAATAGTTTTACAGTATAGCAGAAGAGAAAGAGAATCTTCAAGACCAAACAGTGACATTGAGTTTGGGTGGTAACCAAACCGAATGCAAGAAAATACAACAAACATTCCGGCAGAGAATTTGCAACAACAAATAAGTACTGAAAATAATAGCAATAATGCACATAATAGAGACTGAAACAGCAAGTGAAGAACATATATTAAGGATATCAGGAAGAAAAACTGTTCTAAGAAATTTCAATTTAGTAAGCAGACTGTGGAAGAAGAACTTATCGAGCCAAGAAATTATCAAGAACCAATAAATAGCGCACAAAAACAACAATGAGTGGAGGCGATGAAAAATGAAATCAATTCAACAAAGAGAGCAAAAACATGGACATTAACAAATCTGTCTTCAAATAAATATGATATTAGATGCAAATGAATATCAAAATAAAAGATAATAACAAACAATATAATGTCAAAACGGCTTTTCTAAATGGAAAACTAAATGAGAACTTATATATGAAGCAACCTGAGGGTTTTTTTGAAGAAAGAAATGAAAACTTGGTAAGTAAATTGAATAAAACAATATATGGACTGAAGCAATCTACAAGAATACGAAACTTAACATTGGACAAGGACCTGCAAGAATTAGGGTTTAAAAAAAGCACATGCATATTTGTACATTAAAAAAAGTGCGTTAAAAATAAGGAAGGCATAGAAAGCTCTAGCTGGTTTAATAAATAACATACTTCCTCTAAATAATTTAGGACAGATTAGTACTTACGTAGAAATGCAAATTGAAAAGATCAAAAATGGAGTACATATGTGAAATCAAAAGTCATATATTGAAAGAATCTTAAGACATTTTAATTTGCAGAATTTAAAACATTTAAAATATTGGAAGCTACGAAAATCACACGATTTAAAACGTAAATGGATGTGAAACATTAGTCTGCATTAAGCGAGGGTGTTAAAAGAACAATGCAAGAGTACAATGTGTTGTCAATAAAAATAAAAAAAAAAGAAAATTCTGTCTATCACTAAAGTTCTTTCTAAATTATTTCATTAATTTTGTTATATAAATAATCTAAATTTATTAAAATAGTTTTTATCAATAGTACTAAACATAATAATAATAGCAATAATAATAATTATTATTAAACGTTTATTAACCCAATTTATATTATTAATTTGAATATAAGAGACTTTATCAGATGAAGTTAATTGGCTTGGTTTCAGCCTCATGTAAACCAATTGACTCCACTCATCCGGATTCCAATATAAGTGTTGTCATGCACAGTAAAACCGGACGACTTTGTCTTCTGGAAGCAATTCTGGTCCATTGCGGCTTTAACGCCAGAAGACCGTCTAAGCCGACTCCTTGTACGCGTATTTCCTCCGTTTTTTTACTTACGTTTACGTACCGAATTTCTTACAACCAGTTTCGGCATTAAACAGGAACAAAAATCGAAGCGTCTAACAATCTGTAGGATACTCCAAGAACATTGACCACATAAAGTTGACTTCTGACATTTGGAATTAAAACCACTTTGTAATTTTAATAATATTTTTTAATATCAATAAACTCGTTTTTTTTTAAATATGCAATAAATTTAGTGACTCGCTTTTTATGCCGGTCAGTATATATATATATATATATATATATATATATATATATATATATATATATATATATATATATATATATATATATATATATATATATATATATATATATATATATATATATATATATATTTGGTAATATTTGTGCGATAGCTGAGACAATTTCGTTTCTCAGAAGACTTAAATATCTTTCTCCATTTAATATTTCTTCCATGAAGAAGGGGCCAGTTATTAAATACCGTTCCAAACATTTACTTTTTGGTGATATTGAGTATGACTTTCGCGTATCCAATGATGATTTTTACTGGGCCCAACATCGACAATTGTGCCTATTAACTCTGCCACTTAAAAAAATGTTGATTCGTCAGAGAAAACCATTTGGTAAATAATTGGATTGGCGTTGTAGCGTTCTATCAAGGTCTCAAAATTCCAATCGTCTATCGTAGTCATCGTCAGGGATTTCATGCACCAGTTGCAGTTATTTTGTAGGGATGAAACTTTTCGGTTTTAAAAAGTTAGTCTGCGATTAGTCATATTTCATTGAGCTTTTGCGGATATCCAAAGAAAATCATGGGTCAGTTTACTCCCCAGTCAAAAAATGATCATGCATATAAGAGTATCTCTTAACCAGAATTTTTAGTTCTTAAAATATGGATTGCCATGAAAAATTCAGTTTAAACTTTGGGACATTCTCTGTATGACAGATTTTGATTGCATTGTGTTAGAATTTGTTTCAGTAATATTTATTTAAAAATAAATAATTAATTTTATTGCTTACGCACATAATTCGACTCTTCTCGAGAACTAATGCCTAAATCTATTATTTACATAATTAAAAAATATACTACCACAGATTAGCTTTAATTAAAACTGTGGGTTGCGGCAGTTCTTCATTTGCATATTAGGCAATTATAAAACCTTACTTGAAATGTTTCATAGGTGGATACGCATTATGTAAAACTTTAGTACCGAAGAAAAACTTTCATTAAAATATTAAATGAGATTTGCGATTACTTCTGTTCACACCCGTAAATCTTGCAAATAAAGGAAGTTCGCATTGCTTTGCAATTATACTCTTAGATACATACAGGGTAAAACATATTTGAATCACGCTATTAATATAGGTATAACTTACTAATAATAATAATAATAGAAAAGATATATATATATATATATATATATATATATATATATATATATATATATATATATATATATATATATAGTGTGTAACCAAAATGCGGCACACTCGAAATATCTCAGTTATCGCTCACCTCATTTTAATGAAAATCTGGTTACTTAGGCATTAAACTATACCTGATTCATTGGTAACATCTATAAGTTTACGTTTTTCTGTAATTGATAAGAACTTTTATTTTTTAAATGGAATAATCTATTTTTGATTGCATTTTCGATTTCTGTTTAGAATTATCGATACTTTTCATTGGAAGCAAGTTTGTCAAAGGTTAACCATTTTTGAGAAAAATGGTTTAATATCAATATTTGAATGTACCGCCTATTGAATTACCTGCACAAGAAAGCCAACCTGACAATATCAATTCGATTTACATAGGATCATTTAACTGAAACATAAAGACCTGAAATTTTAATGATGCTGGGTTATAGCAAAAGAATACAAATACAGCAATATTTTTGTAACATTTTTAGTGACAAATATCCTAACAGAAATCTTTTAGCTAGATCTACTGTAAGTAAAGTTCTGAAAAAAATTCGTGAAACTGGAGACGTAAAAGATGCTGCACACTCTAGCAGCGCAACACAGAGTGATAGGGGATGCTTATTACGATATTCAATACAAGAATAAACGATATAGTACAATACTGCGGAAAAATATTCAAAACGTTCAGAACGATATCAGGTTCCTCGATTCTTGTATATGGTCTTTCTGTCCTCAGCTTTAAATCATCGAGGACATTTGGTTTAGCTTTGAAAATTACATTCCTAAGGTATCCTCACAAGAAGTGATCGAGAGGCGATAACTCTGGCCAATCAATTCTATCCCTATGTCCAATCCATCTTCCAAAAAACACAACATCCGGATATTGGCAAACATTTTGAGCATAAGATATATATATATATATATATATATATATATATATATATATATATATTTATATATATTTATATATATACGTATATATATACATACATATATATATATATATATATATATATATATATATATATATATATATATAGAGCGGTCCATCAAAAACGTACCAGAAGGCATAACTGCCAGGAAAAGATCTTGTCGAAAAATATCTGAAACACTTCGGATCAACAAAGAAGCGATCAACAAACAGTGATACATTTTATCTTCAAAGTAGTTTCGTATATTCTAAACAGATATTTACCATAGTTACAATTGTCTCAACAATGTTATCCTTGACAGTTATCTGCCTAGTAAAGTTACCAGCCTATTCATAATTTGGCCCTTCGGAGGTTGAAGTTTGGGCAATGATTTTTGAGTCAAAAGTTGTCCCCGTGACAACCAGGCTTGACGTGTTTCAGATTTCTCTCGACGAGATCTTTTTGTAACTGTTATGCTTTCTGGTACGTTTTCGGTAGGCCAACTTCTGGCTACATGTTTTCTTTAAACTCGTTTTCTGTTTCTTTACTAGTAGCTTTTGGGTTGATTAGTCAAGGTGCTCATAACCATTGATGTTTTGTAGATTGGTTATGGTGTATTTATGCCAAAACGGTATTGAAATTAGAAAATAATGCATATTAGCTATTCGATAAATATAATACAAGGAGATGATTTTTTGCTTGTTCAAACATATCTCTTACTCTTGATCCTCCAATACCAACAAACATTTCTACAAAATCTGCTCCATTTGGATTTACATGTTAGTGGTTTAATGTCATAAGATTGCCTAACAAATGTTTGTTTCATAGCTCACCTGATTGATATAAATTTCGTTGACATCGTGCAAACTCTCTACTTTACAAACATTTTGGGATTTCACTTTAATTATCGCTGGATTTTAATTATTGTTTTATTGCCACATATTTTCTGTTTAATTTATGTGTTGTTCTCTTAGGTTTTAATTATCTATCTCTTGGCACAAATTTCTAATTAGACAGGAAATTTCAAATTTTGACACTGTCTGAAATTGGTGTGCGAAAATAGATAATTAAAAACTAAGATAGGAAAGTGAAATCCATTTTGTTTTAAGTCGTTTCGCAGTTTCAGAGCTTCAAAAGGTAAAAAATGTGAATTTCTATCGTAATTTTCTCGAAAAGAGTTGCATGTAGATATAGCAAATATAACAACACAAAGTATTTAGGATACAGAGCTATAAAAAATTTAATAAAAAACGGGGCATTTTATTTAAAAAGCAGAGGTTGCATCCAGTTTAGGGTAGAAACGGCAACACCGCACAAATAAATTTTTTTAAAAAAGTATGTTCAGTTATGGCGAAAGCTAAATTTTCAAAATATTATATTCATCCGTTCTCCAGACACTTCTAATAGGCCAGTGGGTTTGGCGAACCCTGTATATTTGATAGATATATTAATTTAAGTCAATATTACCTACCATTCTCTGTGCGGTCTATTGGTCTAAAACGACCGACTACTTTGTACTATTTTCGGCGTGGAGTAAATTTGTTTCTATACCTTTAAATTACAAAAGTAATAAAGTTTATAAAATATATTAACGTTTACTCGGCATGTATGAAGTAGGTCAGGTCAGTTGAAAATCAACTGGGAGCCGACTATCAGGCGCCACCTAGAGGGCTCTTAAATTTATGTTATAATGGTACAAATGATTTAATAACCAGATCGACTTTTAAGTTTCTCTTGTTTATTTGGCTTTTAAAATATATTTTTGAGAAAATAAGATTAACTAGATTGGCTTATTTTATCTTATTTTATCAAGCTTTTCACTTTAGGCACATTAATAAATCCTTTATTTTTGAAAACTAAGTTCTAAATCTTACTAAACATCAAAGAAACACAAAAATAAATATATAGGGGAGGCCTCATATTTATTTTCTTATTATGAGGCTAATATTTACTTTGTATTTTAAAAATTTTCTAAAATAAAATATACTTAATATAATGATCGACTAAGAGAATTTGCCTGCAAAAAACCTGCAGAAAAACCCGCTAAAACAGGTTATTTCTAAATATTATTCCGTCAGAATATCAATCATTCTTGACAAAACCTCGTAAGTGATACAACTGCTGAAAATCAATTTTTTTTTAACCAAATTATTGCTTATGATAATCTACACATAATTCCAAAATATTTTTATACTCACTTTATAGTTAGGGATCTAGTAAACGACAGTTTATTCCAATATAATATCAATAAAGCCTCATTTATATCATAAGCACCAATGTGCCATGGACAGATAATCCTAAACGCCATCTGTCATAGCGTTTGTTGTAAATATTGCAGGTGAAAACTCTTATTAAAATAGTGTGTTATAGATTGTTTTAAACGCAGATATTCTTTATTATTGGCAAGGTCACTTAGTAGGACTAGAATAAAGATGTCATTTTGCCCTTAAATAGTTCATTTGCTGGATACCGGGCGTTGATAAATAAAATTTAATTAAGTACAACATATTCATATTTTATATCTTTAACTGAGAAAAATTCAGATTC
Source organism: Kuschelorhynchus macadamiae (assembly GCA_030620095.1). Lineage (NCBI taxonomy): Eukaryota > Metazoa > Arthropoda > Insecta > Coleoptera > Curculionidae > Kuschelorhynchus > Kuschelorhynchus macadamiae. Next base: position 164,865 of record JAUTXW010001609.1, read on the forward strand.
GTTAAAAAAATTTTAAGTTTCTTCGGGCCTTTTTTCGTGTGAGTCTTGGAACAGTTTAATCTGGTTTTGTCTGGTTTTCAAATACTACATTCGTAATTATTTAAAAAACTAGTAAATTATGAAATCAATGGCATCTGATTAATTTTTAATTTAATTTAAAGTATTCTAAAAACACATTCAAAACTAAAGTATTAAGTATATAGCATTACTAATTTATACTAAATACCTACAAACAAGTAAAAAAAGTATAGGTTTTGACGTTACGTCGGTCCTGATATAGAAGAAAAAATCTTTCTTAATTGAAGAATTATATTAGTTTATAAAGATTTTGAAAAATTATGGTTGGCAACGGCTCAACGTGGTAGCTAATAAAAATGGCGGCCAATCTAGGAAATCGAATGTTATTTGTTTAAAATAGTGCATATATGTAAACTCAACGACAGAAATTAAATGTTTTTTAAGGCTTATAATTTGCCCAGTTTTGAGTTTAGATGTTTATACGTGCAGCTGTAGAACATGTAATAAAAAATGCTTATATTTTAAATTAATTTACTTTATTTGGCCAGGCAAAATTCTAGATAATTAGAAAGTATACTAATTTTACTTCGTACTACATTTTTACCAGAGTAAAGGATGCTAAAAAATTTTCGTGGCTAATTGGTCCCTAATAATAACGAAAGCAAACATAAGATGGAGTATGAAGAGTATTTGAAAACAGCGACACCTGTAAACGCGGCTTTTGCGCAATTCAAAGATTTCATTTCTTTGAATGAAAACCTTAGATGTGTTCAAATGTTCGATTCTTGTTTGTTTTTCCATATCAACAGCCGTTAATTAATAAATAACGTAATTTTTAGGAGAAGGTCTCTTAAATATGTCAAGAGTGTAGATATTTTGAGGCACTAACTTTCTCTATACCACAGTTCTTGCTGCACTAAGATGCCAAGCAAACATGATTTTCACCTTAGAGTGCAATGTGCAAACGTAACTTCCTAATATGTCTGAAATTAAAGATCGCATTTCCAAATTTACTCTTACTTCGATACGTATAATCGCTAATAAATAAATAAATTAAAGATAAATAAATATACTACTAATTTTAACTTTTTTACGCCTTATTTTACACAGTAATTATAATATTAATCAGTATTAAATATGCAACTCCTATTGTCATTCAATGAGCGTTCTTAAAGTTTCATTGTCTGCATTTGGTTTAACACAAAGGTGAATATTGTATGCACCTGAAAAGGTGCAAGACAAACGGTTGTGTTAACAATCAAATAGATACAATATCTGTTGTCTCTGTCTATCACTCATAAATCGATATTATTGTCATTAGTATCAAATAAACTATTACCATCAATGTGAAAAGCTTATAGGTTTATAATTTATCATCAAACTAAACCGTAAAACGTATATTTTACGGTTTAAAAATTATATTTACGGGATTACTACTACAGCCAATTTTGCATTACAAATATTGTCAAAAATGTACAAAGGAATTTTGATTGATTATTTTTGTGACGAGTAACATAATTATTGTTAATTAAAAAATGTTGTAAATCACTATATTTTTCTTTTACAGCTTTATTATCAAGATTAAGGAAAATCGTCATCTTCCTAATATAATAGATAAAACATCTCTAGTAAAATTGTATATATTTCTTTTGAACCCATCTGCTTTGTAAGGAATTTCTTAAAATGTATAAATGAAAAAATCCACGATTTTTAAAAGGTAATTTAATAATGATAAGGCATTACGTTAAGGTTTGGAAGCGGTACTTTTTATGCTTTTCTGTGTTTTACATATTGTCCTAGACAAGAAATATCTGATTTAAGTGAAATTTACACTTTATTTTGAAGTAATGCAATCGACCATCAAGACATTAAAATTTATCATTCATGAATTTAAATTTTTATGTAGTTATTTAACGTAGAAAGTTTTCGTTTAAATAAAAGTTATTATATTACTTTCATTCTGATAATAAATAAAATTCACTTTTTCTTCTTCTGTAATGCTATTTTTTATTTTTATTTTTGATTTATTTATATATATATATATATATATATATATATATATATATATATATGACTTACAGGACTATATTCCAGTTACAAACCCTTATAAATACATGAATGAAAAAATCAATATCAAATACTTAAATGATAAGATGCACAAAATAGAATTTGATCCATATGGATCAACAGTAAGTAAATACAAAACGAAAAGAAAATATAAAAAGACGAATAAGAAGCTAGTCGTAAAAATGTCTCTTAATCGCGGCCAGGCTACAATTAAAAATTTCGTAAAAAATTTTGTGATTATTATAACTACTACATATTTGGTTAATGAGTGGAAACTAGTAAATGTTTCTCCTAAAAGGTATCAGAGCTACGGGAGTTTAGGGTAGGAACACGAAAATTTAACTTTTAATTTAATTTAAATATTTCTTCAAAAATAATACTATTATGAATGAGTTCGTATCGAAATAGCTGAGAAAAACACAAGCGTCTTTAGTTCAAGCTGATGGAATGATCATAAGGAAAACCTCTAATGAGATAAGCTCTATCAGCTCTAAACCACAATGCGTTGGCACCTTTCTCTGAACTGGCTCAATAAGTCAATATGTACTTTATAAAAAGGACACCAAATTATTGCTGCTTTAGACCTTATTAACGAGAAAAATTGGTAATGTCGAATTTGTCACTTTTTAGATAAGAACAAATACCTGCGCAATCTCGGACAATGACGATCAGTTCAAGTGGTACATTTTTCTTGTGTATTTGGGAAGACCGTAGAACCTCAGAATCTTGAAGCTGCTTGGCTTTAATGATTTCTTCTCCGCTGGTGGTAAGTTGCATGCATTAATAAAATTGGTGATGCGTCTTTCTATTCTACTTGTAGGGTCTGCCTGTTCTCTCAAAGTTGAGTTACCTTTTCCACGTATTCCATTCTGTTCATGACGACTGTGGCGTTGCCTTTATCTACTGGAGGAACTAGGATGTCTTGTGTTTTCATTTAAGGTCTTCATCGCTGTTTTTTCAGCTGCAGAGACATTCGACTTCCGTAGTTTTGAATTCTTTATGATCTTCGCTGTCTGATACCTGACTTCATCGGCTTGCTGCACTGGTAGTCTTCTGACTGGAGCTTTAATGGAGGATATTATGTACCAGGAATGTTTCTCGATGCTATTGCAAAATTTGGAGAGAAGGCATATTTTGCTTTAGTTAACTGCTTCGACGACAAGTTGAATATTCTGCAGATGTTTCACTGGATTTTTTTCTGATCACAAGTGCTTCAAACTTCTTCTGTTGCTTAAGTGTATCTTCTTGATGTATTTTTTCTGTCTATGATGATGTTGTCCAAAGTTTTAAATATGGTTCATTCAAATCTAAAAGCTTGTTGAATTTCTAGTAGTTTATGGGCGACATTTGTATCTATATCTCGACGTATTGCCTTAATCCTTTCTGTAATTAATGCATTGCTTGCACGCTTATAAATATTCCTAGCGGTTCTAGAAGTAATGTTATGTCTCACCTGTAATGATTTCGGTACTAGATCTTCATCCTGTTCCAGAGATCGTCAAAAGTTTTGGCACCCTCCTAGTTTCCTTCCTATAGAGATTAGGTAACATTTGACACTAACATTTCCCAAAATCCATAATTTCTTAATTGACCAAAGCCGTGAACGTTTCCGTTCTAAATTATTTTTATAAATCATATAATACGGAATAGTTAAAACATTTAGACTTAAAACTCTTAGACTTAGACGTTTTATCCTACAAGCTACAAGTTTTGTCGGTAAAAAAACTTCGATAGGAAAATATATTGAATATTTGGAGAACAATTTTAGGAAAAATGTATCGTTATTTCAGCGATTCCAGATAAAATTCTACTGTAAAGCGCTTGACTAAGTGTACCATCGACTACTTAAAGAAAAACGATTTTTATTGTCAGAATATCCTCGATACTGTTGAAATATTCGAAATTCTTCATATCGATTGTAGATATACCCATTTAACATAAATTCCGGGTGGCTGCTAAAAATGCGTCCGGTCGACAGAGGCAACACTTGTAGTGATAAGATCGTGATAATATCGAAAATGAAAAAAACTGCTAACTTATAAATACACGTGCCAATTTTTTGTCTCAATTGATTATTCATCGTGCATACAATACAAATGCCCCAAACCAGATCTAGTTTAGTAAGTAATGATCGGTTTTCTTTAACTTATTTATACTTATCTTTTGTTTCCTATTTAATACTGCATAAACCATTGGAATTTGAAAAACAAATAGGAGACAAGTTAGAAAAGAATAACAACTTCATTTTTTTTAAATCGAAGGCTGTTAGTTTTATTAATATCTGCACAACTTATTTTTTACTTATTTCAAAAGTATAGCATGTACGTATAAATAAAAGTAATAAAACACAAACAAAAAAATCACCGTTACCCGGAACTTCACTCGTTATGATTTTTTTCCATTTGTTAGGAATAGTGAAGTGTGACCCAATTTAGTTTAGTACATTGTAACAGTATATATATATATATATATATATATATATATATATATATATATTTTAGCAGTTTCTTAATATATATATATATATATATATATATCGATCGTATTGGATTCCTACCTAGGCCACACTTGATTTTTGGGCAAATTTTAAAATAAATTCCATAAGTAGGTTTTACATTGACACATACCGCCATTTTGCTATGTCATGTTGAATTCATACCTGTTTATGTCATTTTCATATTTAAGTTTTCTGCAAAATTTAAAAGTCAATTGAACAAGATTTTTTACATTGATCTTTTAAAAAATTTATTTGGTCGCCATCTTAAATTCATACCACAACTTTACCACTTTATCTCTATCTCACACTTAATTCTTACACAAAAATTCAAATTAATTTAATAAGTAGTATTTTCAGGCTTTAAACATTTTACTAGACCACTATTTTGTTTTGCTGTATTGGATTCACTTCAGAATATTACCAGTTGATTCCTATGTGACACTTGATTTTTGTGCAAAATTTGAACTAAATTGGATAATCAGTTTTTTAATAATAATTTTTTTATCAATGTTCCGCCATACTGAATTTTTACCAAAATATTTCCAGGTCATCCTCATATTACCCTTAATTTTTGACTAAAATTTGAAGTCAATGGAGTAAAAATTTTTAAGCTATGCCGCGAACTGACAGACAAACCGACGGTCTGACCGATGGAATTGATAAACAATATTTTTTGGCATTTCGCAAACGCTAAAACGTGAAGATATGTAAAACCTGAGAGAACGATTTTTTTCACGATACGAACATTTTATTTGGCCGCCATTTTGTTCAGCCATCTTGAATTAGTACCACAATATTACTAGTTGACCCCCTTTAGCACATTTAATTATGGCATTATGGCACACAATTTGAAATCAATCCATAAAGTAATTTTTTCAGGCTAAATTTTCAAATATTTTATTAATCCGCAATTTCGTTCCACCATCTTGAATTTGTATCAAAGTTTTATCAGTTGATACCAACATAATGCTTTGATATTTGTGGAAGATTTGAGATAAACTGGATTAGTAGAATTTGAATAATAATTTTTTTAAAATGTCACTAGGCCGCCATTTTGTTTCGTCATATTGAGTTTTTTCCAAAGTGTTACCAAGTCATCATATATATGACCCTTCAATTTTGATCAAAAATTTGAAGTCAATCGGGTAAGTAGTCTTTAAGCTATTTTGCGAACTGACAGACAGACAGACAGAGCAACAGGCGGACCGTCTGAATTGATAAAGCACATTTTTTGGCATCTAGGGATTCTAAGACGTGAAGATAGTAAAACCTGAGAGAGTGATTTTTCACGGTTACAAACATTTTATTTCGCCGTTATTTTGTTTGGTCATCTTGACCTAGTACCACAATTTTACTAGTTGATCCCTATGCCATAGTTAGTTATGGCACACAATTCAAAATCAATCTATTAAGCGGTTTTTGCAGGCTGAATTTCTAAATATTTTATTTTGTATCCATTTTGTTCCGCCATCTTGGATTGGTACCAAAATGTTACTAGTTGATTCCAACATAATATTTGATGTTTGTGCGAAATTTGAAATACATTGGATAAGTAGTTTTTTAATAATAATTCTTTTAACATATCACTAGGCCGCTATTTTCTTTAGTTGTTTTACCAGGTCATCCCTATATGACCCTTAATTATTTTGACCAAGATTTGAAGTCAATCGGATAAGTAGTTTTTTAACTATTCCGCGAACAAACAGACAGACAGACAGACCGACGGTTTTGAAAAAATATGTTTTTCGGTATCTAGGGACCCTGAAACGTGAAGATATGAAAAAATCTCGGAGGTTGATTTTTTCATGATTACAATACTTCCCTTTTACGCAGGAAGTAAAAATTCAATGCTAGCCCGGTGTTAAAAGCTTTCTGGATTAAATTAATTTTATTTTAAAAATAATGGAATAAAAAATGAAATAACTAATCTAATTTCGATCTCACCTAACAATTTTGACTTAGAATGTACTAGATAGAACTATATCAATGATCACTTGTCAAATGTACCTAGTGTAGCCTCTGTCAAAGTCTAATTAAGTATTATTTTGTGAGGTTGCAATGTAATTTATCAAAATAGAGATTTCCAGGTTTTCAAAAAAGTATCTATATTTCAAGAACAGGTATACTAACAGGGCAGTCTACCAAAAACAGTATACCCCAGTTTGTGCCATTTCAAGCATTAAGTTGCCGGGAACAGTATTATCATAATTATATCTTCAAATTGCAAGCGAAGTAGCTGCTTCTCTCAAAAATCTAAATGTAAAATAAGGTGTTTTGGATTTTCATTTGAAACCTTACTTAAACCTCTGTAAAACGGTACTCTCCTTCTTAACCTTTATACACTGATTGTCGAGCAAACGCATATTAAAAAAGGAAATGTTTTAAAAGCATAACAACAAAAGCCTGCAAGGAAATGTAAACGTAAATAATGAGCGAGCAATTAAATGATAATCCAAACATTCTCAATGTTAATATCAAATATTTGATTCTCAGATAAATATTCATTTTACGTCAATCGTACAGTGAAGTGACATACCTATCGTTATTATGAAAATTCTAAAATAACAATTTTGTGAAGTATATTCAGTACATTCCCAAAAATTAAATAATTTTTTTCCTACCTTAAAATCTGACTGAGATGTATTTAAATTGGTTGGAGAACGCTAATCATCCAGCGTTAATAAACATTGTCGAAAACGATCATCGTTATATAGAAAAAAATGTAATATTTCTGCAGGACGACGCCCCTCTCATTACTCTTACCAGTGTGGTACATTTTTTAATAAAACTTTTCATGAAAATAAATTGTATGAAAATAGTTAATCGAATGGCCCGCAAGATCTTCGCGTATTTTTTTTGGGCGACATTTAAAAACAACCATTTACGCGTCTCAACTAAAATCTTTGGAATATTTACAAAATTGCATTAATAAAAAGTGTCGTCAAATGACCCCACATAATTTTTATGTTCTAAATATTTCAGATAATTATTGCATTTCTGTTCAAATTTGAATCTTGACTATTTTCAAAATTTACAAAATTAACATGTACTTACCAGCTGCATTGTTTAATTTACATTTAATGCTTATGCTGGACAACCAATGGCTCAAATTCAGAAAGGAAGATACTATTTTAGAGGGTAATGAGTAACGTTGAAAACGTTGTGTCTCAACAGTCACGTCCGATTTGTTATTTAAACTTTTTAGGAAAGAAGTTGCGGGCACATGACAAAATATAAGTGAAACCGTGAGTAGTCTCAATTTTATTTGATAAGCGTGAAATAGTGTTTTATATTTTTTTACCCTTAGAAATTGCTTGTTACCCTAATCTTGACAATCGTGTCTGTACGGAGTAAGTAATCAAAATGCAAAATGTTCTACCGTTAACGAACGTATTTCGTTAAACTAACTTAATGGGAACTAATGGGAAAGTTATACAAAAAATATTTTATGAAGGTCACTGTGAACAAACCAATTTGTGTCAGAATGAAGTAAATTAGATATATATGAAAATTTTATACCTCCATTTTGTAATCAATCAGATATTGTTATTCTAACTCGATGCCATAGCAACCAACAAAACTTCCGAAAATTTTTATCGACCTGACTGAAATTAATAAGTAAAAATCTTTTTACATATAATGAAATGTCAACGCCTTGCGACACGACTTTTTTTAGTAATAATAATTATGAGAATATGTCACAAACCTTATAATAAATTAATAAATTTCAAAATAACAAAAAGATATACTTATGTAGGTAGACTTGGATTTCATTTAAGTAGTTACTTAAGAAATAATATTTTGTACTAGCGAATTGAAATATTCCATGAACTCCTCGACTTCTTCTCTTTGTAATGATGAATAATTAAGACTTGCAGTGGTTGAAGAACTGGACCTTAATAGGTGTCGTTGTTTTGTGAAGTAGACATATTATTTTCCCACCAGGTGATTCACTTTCCGCTTAGACATCCTGGAGAACTTCGGCGAAATCATCAGCAACACGTTCTGTATTCTTCTAAACAAATTGTCTTCTAGGATTTGAATCTGACAATTTTCAATTAGTTCAGTAAGATATTTCAGATAAGATGGTATATTTTAATATGGCACACTTCTTTGCAGTATGTACATATTTTTCCTTTTTAAATAACTTTAAGTATATTTCTGCTATTTCTTACTCGGAGCGTTATTGATTGGTTTGATCTGAAAGATTAGTTTTAAGTCGTTTGACAGGCACAGGTTTTAAGTTACATACTTTCGTTCATAAAGATGTATAATTAAAATTAGGAATATATCAATTCCACCAATCTTAGTAATTTCGAATGAATCAAAAATAAAAGAAAAGAGCTCCTTCTGTACATTTCTGACTAAATCATTGTACTAAAATCAGAATTGTATCTCTTCTTTGGGAAAAACCAACTTTAAACGGTAGATATAAGTGTTCTAAAAAATGAGTTTTATATAATTTTCCACTACTTTTAGTGATTTGAAATCCACTATATATAAATAAATATAGCTTCCTTGAAATATGTATCATTTCATTATTGTACTAAGGTTGGTAGTTGTAACTTTTAAAAATAATAGTTAATTATAGTCATTTGACACTTTATAATTTACATTTTTGGAAAGATTAGGACTTAATAAGACTATTCATCATTTTCAACGGCTTAGAATTAAATTGGAATGATAAAATAAAATTTATTGTACACATGTATTACTATTAAAATTGTACTTTTCTTTTCATCTTTTATGAAATTTTCTTGCCGAATCTCCCACGTACTCGAATTAATAACCGAAAATTTTTTCTCACTCACGAATTTTTGCTGAAAATGATCCCTCGTCTTTCGGTAGCAATTCAAGCACTAGGAAGATTATAAGTGAAAATTTAATCCGGAAGCTACTCTGCAGTTTTAGGCGAAAATAAGAACAGCTAAGATCTATAGAACGGCAACAATCAACACGATTTTTAATTATAGTTTAAAAGTATCTAAATATATCTTTCGAGTTTCTACTCCTTAAAGCTGCTATTACTTCTTAAAATGATTAAATTGTAAACAAATTGTATATTGCGTATCCACTGTGAAATAACCATAAAATTGGAATCACGTTTCATTAGCAAATATACATTACTTAATTTTTTTTTTTGGGAAAAAGTATACTTTTGGAAATTAGTGTTTTCCACTGTATATCCCCCAAAACTTTTACATAAAGGATACATTTTCTCGGAAATATTTTGTTATATTTGCATTAATGAAGACTTACATAAACAAACCAAATAGTTTTTGAATATAAATCTATTAATTAAACTAACAAAGTTCCGTATTTAAATTGCAAAGGTACTAGAAGTTAAGTAGATTCCCATATGGTGATGAAAATCAAATAGAATTAGATACCAGTATTAAGTCACGTTACTAATTTTTAGCGTAGGCGGCAAAATATTGTCGATCTGGATTAATCCACGTGTCAAGTACCTACAAATACATCATGCTGTTTGTGCCGCTGTCAACGTTCCTTGTCCAAATACATTACTACATGGTTACGCCTGGCTGGGCTTTAAACGCCCTTGGGTGAACCATAAATACAGCTTACGGATAGGGAATGCACATACATATATGATAAATGTAAATTAAAATATGGCAATTATTTTACTTTACCTTTAAACAAAAATATATAAGTTACAGTAACATAAAAACAGAATATTAGGAGTCCATATAATAAATAATATACATTTAGATCCTTTTAATTATAATTCTATAAATTCTAGACAACATATTATGCTTAAACGACCAATTAAGAAAATAACGACATAAATTCGGATATTGATTGGGTTTACCTTCACTATAATTTTATATAGAACGCTTCAAGCAATTAATTTTAGATGTATAGAACAAATAGATTAGGCTAGATATCAGGTTGGGTTATCCATATTTTAATCCAATTTAAATCAAACCTAGACGAAAATCAATGTAAATATCTTGATTTCGTAAAATTATGGAAATTATATTATTATATATTATATGGGTCATCCTTTATATATTTATATAAAGGGTTTTATAATATTTAGAAGTTGTAGTTTTAATTTAATACATGCAAAGCATTTATATATAATGGCAGAGCAATGAAATACTTTTAAAAACATTTTTTTTTCTGTCAAGCTATTTTAGGCAATTTTATATTACAGGCTCTCTAATAAATAATAATTTGATCAACTGTATGCCAATAAACTTAAATAAAAAATCAAAGTAAAATTCAAGGTCTGTAAAAGTGGTTGAATAATTAAAAATATCCCTAATAACAGATAAAATATATCATCGCAATTTTTCCAAGAAAATGTTTAGTAAAAAAGCTTGTTTTACATTTTTAAATCAATTTTCAACCACTTTCACTTACCTTATACATTTACATTTTCTACACTGGCCTTGTTCTGCAAAAAAAAAGCATATCACATTTTGCCCTAACTACCGCTTTTAAATTTTGTACACATTAGGTATCCGGAAGTCTTGGAGGAAAAACATGTCTTGAATATACGGGTATTAAACCGATGAATTTTGGGTCTAATCCTGATTGTTTTAAGTATTTAATAATTTTCTTTATATTGTTATTTCAAAATACAAGTAATAAACGCAAATGTCAGCAGTGCCACAGTCCTCAAATATGCCGTCAAATCGCTGATGACCCATCAATAGAATTATTCTTCATTGAAGAAATTATTCAAAATTAAGACACCACATAGCATTGAAATAGTATTTAAGAACGAAAATCAAGCAATGTACAATTTATTCTGATATTTTCTGCTACCTCATAAATCCGGACTCTATGAACTCTGAACAAGATGATTGCTTTTAAGCATTGAGTATTTATCTTATTAATCTGAATAAGGAAAACTTTTATTCAGACAGACAGGGATCAGCGACGAGGATGATATTTCCCCTTCAAAAATTCTGGAAGCGGCAAATTAACTTTTAAGCGTTAAATTGCAAAAGGCATTACAAAAAAGTTCGGAACATCGATCAATACAAAAGCAGATAAAAATATATAAAGCGCGATTAGCCGATATCATTAGGCAAGAAATTGATCTATTCGCAAATAGTAGCAGCCACAGTCGTAATTTTCAAAAAGCCTTAGGATTTTAAATAACTATTGTTAAAATTTTGTAAACTTAGAACTTTCGTATTTACATTTACATACATGTTTAAATTTGTTAAAAAATGTTTTCAGTTAATTTCTGCGTTTTAACTTAATACAAAGTTATTAAATGTCATTATGGTTTCTTTTTTTTTATGTGAGATCCCGGGTTTATGGAAGCAATCTCGAAAATCGCACGATTAGGAAAACCGTTCGGGACTTTTTCTATACGTCAAGTTTGGAAATTTTAAGATAGCAGCTGGAGGCCATACTGAAATGGAAAGAACGCCACGTAGAATATCTTTGGAAAGCACTCAATCTTAATTTATCGTTGAAATATGGATATATTAAAATTACCATTTTAAAATGACAACTATGCATGAATGTGACTAAAAGCTAATACACAATTGACATGTTCTTAAAGGTGTGGGTGTTAGATATAGTATTAGTTAAAGCGTGTAAAAAAATTGAATTTTATTTAAAACTAAAATACTCCGTGGAAATTCGGGTACAGTTCTTAGTTCCACCCAAAGGCTTCAGAATTATTTTTCTAAAAATCGAAAAAATATTTTCTTAACTTATTAAGTACCCAGGCTTTTTTAGAATAGTATAATAATGTTTTATAGATTTTTAATTTAGATCTTTGATATTTTTGATAGGTTAACTGCGTGCTCTGTTCAAGGTTATGCAGATTTATTTAAGTTTTCTTCCTGAAAAAGCTCGTGAGGCTGAAGTGTTAGGTCAGTTTTCACAAATATACAATTTGACTCTTAATGCCAAAAAGTCATACTTTTTGCTGTTTGATAACATCAAGAGTCAAGTTTCTAGTCTGCTGAGACTGTATGCACAGACTATATGCGAACAGGCATGTCCTTAGTTTTAAACTTAGGAAAATGGTAATTGAGAATACCATTTATTATCAATATTTCATTGTGGAAGCACGATTTACGGACCCTGTTTGGACGTGGTTACCAAGAATCGGGCCCAGAGAATGCAAGGCACTTGTGGTAGGTTTGTGTTTGAACCAAGGAGGTTTGATCCAATTTCCGCAAACTTAAATATTTTGGAGTGGTTTCCCATGCCCAAATTATGGGAAATTCATTTAATAACCTTTACTTAACGAGTATTGCTTACAAATAAACAATTATATTTGCGCCAAAAACTTTACTACAGGTCAAAGTTACACGCTGTTTCTATTAAGAACAGCGATATGCTCTCTATTCCTAAATTCAGAACGGTGATATTGCAACGCAGTTTTTTCTATGTTTCCGTTAAATTGTACACTAGTGTAAAACCCTGCCTTAAACACTCCTCTATGCGATTTATAGGATTATTTGTCTGAATATTTCAGGAGTTATTATATTACTTGTTGCGCTTCCGTTTATAATTGTTTTTAATATTTTTTTATCTTTATATAATCGTCCTTTCATTTCTTTTCTGACCTTAAATTATCACATTATCTTGTTTTATTTGCTAAACGTCCTTGATAATGATACATTTATCTAGGTATATTTCACATTTCATAATTAAGAAAGAAAAGTACAGTCGTTATCATAGTAAAGGGGTTTAATAATTATCTATAACAAATGTATTAAAGGCTTCGAATCTATAGGTAGGTTATTCTTATCACTTTTAGTCATATTTTCATTTATTATGTAAATTCATTTACAATTAACTTATATGTAAAAATATCTAGTCAGCTAAATATCGCCCAATTATGTATGTATTTGACAACTGATTAATAAAAGATGATTATTATTACAATTATTATATTATTTTTCACAAGAATTTATTCACCACAAAGTACCTACCATGTAAACGAAATCGTCATACATGCCAAGAGTAAGACAGTTTAAAATGAAGTTGATAGAAACCAAATTCAAAATAATTTTAAAAAATTCAAGTATTTTTGAAATTTATGCAGAATCTGATATAATAAAGAAGAGTGTCTGAGCTTTCAAGAGTTTAATTGGCCATCAAAAAGGTTACGTATGTGGGAAGTTAAGTAAACAAGGCTTTTTTATAGAATACGTTCGGAAGTAGTGGTACGATGGTGATTAAATATACTATTCCAAAAACTGCTATAAAAGCTTTAAGATAATGATATTTTCCTAATATAAAAATTACTTAACATCGTTGCTATTTTTTTCTGATGATGACCACTAAATAAACATTTTTTTTTTTAGTTTTAATCAGGGTAAAATAACATCAAGAGGAAAGATTGCAGGGATGACACACTATCAATAAAACACGAGAAATTGGTGTCGAAGGAGTCACAAATGTAATTTGCAAAATGAAACTACACAGAGTGGGAAATTAACCGGACTACTATTATATTCATATTTTGTTATCTAACTTATACATTTATTTAAATAAAACATACCTTGGGATATGTCTAGATTTTTTAAGCCCGCCTATCTCTTGATATCACCCTAGATCCCCCACTCCTATAGAAATATTTCAATCAATGATCCACTGAATACTAAATTTCTGGAAGTTTTTAGGAATTAAAATATATAAAGGGCCGCCATTTTAAAATCGGTAATATTAATGTCCTCATCTTTTGAAGATTAATTAAGGTCGAAAGGACCTTTTAAAAGATATATTACTAGATAATACAATAATCCGTTACCTTAATCTTGATATATCTCTAGATTTTAAGTTTTCTAGCTTGGCAGACTAGTTTGAAACTTTGTGCACACATAACAGGTTCTGACTCAATTTAAAATTAAATGATGGAATTGGTATTTGTACTATTATAAATTTACTTGTTTTCTAGTAAATTTAATAAAGAAAAATAATATACTTAAAGTACATCGTATGTTATTGGAATCACTTTCCTATACTAAGTAATCTCTTAAACGGAGATAGAGCTAAACCCAATAGGAATACCAAAACGGATCACTAGACTTGAAATGATAATATCAAAAAAACACGTACAAACATACATTTTTATCAGAATTTTTTCATTTTCACAAATCTAAACGAAATTTAGTTTAACGGATGTATGAAATATACAAGAAGTTAATAATCCTATAAAATTTACCTATTCTAACTAAGATAACCATTACAAAAAAAATTAATTTTTAGACAGGACGAGAATGTAGATCATCAAGATATACACTTGTTCTGTGTCGATAATTTAACAATAATAAAACTTCATGTTACATTAACTTCGCGCCACATAATTGGTTGCAATTTGTTAGACGTTTAAAGACAGACACCTGAAGCATAGTATTAAGTCAGATTAACTCATTTATTCGTAATAATACGTAAGAGCTTAAATGGAATGTTACGTCTCTAGGTCAACTAATTTAAGGCTGGTAAGGTAATAGCAAACACCACGTATACATTTAATATAAGTGCATTTGTAGTGAAATAAATGAAAAGCTGTTATTTACAAATTTTGCTTTATTTTTTTTTCAATCTACCAGAAATTTTCGAGAGAATGGCACACCCCCTATATATGAACATGTTGGTCGGGTCACACGGGAGGTAAACCCGGAGTTTTTTCATTGCACAACGACCCGAAGCCATTTTTTTATCTTAATAGAGAAATGACGTTTTTGGCAATATTTCATTAACAAAAAATAGGATAGCGGTATCTATTGATCCGATCGGAACAAAAAAATACAATCTCTTCGTTTTCAAATTTCCCACAAAACTGTGCTAGTTTCAGACGTCTATGTCTATCATATGACCTACAATGACATAACATAAAGAATCTTTGAAGTTTCTTCATAGAAAAATGATACTAAAAAATTATTTATTTAATACAAAATTGCATTTGATTTCTTAATTAAAATAACTATTTTTTTTGGTTTTCAGTATTTATTTTTTAATTAAATGTTGAAAAAGAAACCATTATGATCAAAAGAAAAATCAACGTTTACAAAACCTTATTAAAAAAAAAAAAATTTCAATAATGAATATATTTTTCTTTTTAAACAAAATATTTGTTATTTCATATTTAAACAACGAATATTATTTTTTATTAAAATAATATAAATTAAAATTGAAATAAAATTTGTTTTATGAGTATAATCGCTTTTTCTCTACACTCAATTATAAAAATGTATATTTAAAACATAAAAAATCAAATTTTGTCAATATGTGTGTTTATTTTTTTATTTAAGAAATTAAATAGATTTTTTTATATTAAAAATAAGAACCATTTGAAAGAAAATTAAAAAAAAATACATAAAAAAAAATTAAATTTTAAATTAAAAGAGACAGAAAGAAATAAAAAAAAGGCATAGACACAGAGAGAAAGAGATATATATATATATATATATATATATATATATATATACATACCTAAAATATTATGAAAGAAGAAAGACTGAATGGATGGGACCTAGTTAATATCTATAAAGCACGAGAAAAAAAATGGGAAATTAACCGGTCTAATATTATATTTATGCATGTTTTGTTACCTAACTTATGCATGTATTTTAATAAAACATACTATAGGACATGTCTAGATTTTTTACTACCCCTACCCCTTGATATCATTCTAGATCACCCGCTTTTATAGAAATATTTCAATCAAAGATCCAGAGAGAAATAAAATTCTGTAGTTTTTTAAAAACGTTTACTCTTCAAATATTAAGATTCTGTCACATTTACTTACGGCGGCCATTTTAAAATAGGTTATATTAATGTCCCCATCTTTTGAAGATTAATTGAGGTTAAAAAGACCTTTTAAAAGATATGTTACTAGACAATACAATAATCTCTTAACTTAATCTTGATATATCTCTAGTTTTTAAGCTTTCCAGCTTAGCAGACTACTTTGAAATTTGTGCACATATAACATGTCCTATCTCATTTTAAAATTTAAAGATGAAATTGACCAAATATCATTACGTTCGTCAATTTTGTGCTATTACCTTTTGTCAATTTTGTACTATTACAAACAGTTTTCTTGTAAATTTAATAAAGGAAGATAATCGTTTTAAAAGAGATAGATCAAACCCACTGGCAATACCAAAGACAAGGGCATTTATGTGGATATTTCGATAAATATATACAAGGTGTTTCAAAAACATACGCCATAGCTTAATAGAGTCCTTTGAATAAAATAAGACAAAAATCGAATTAAACTAAAGGGGGAAAGATAATGTTCGATATTATTTAAATTAAAATATCTCGGAGATGGTTGAAAGTATTGAATTCAACTAATAGCGCCTTTTGTTTGTAAAATTAATCAGAGAATAAGTTTGATAGATCAAATTAGCACTACTAAAAAGTTAATGATCGAACAATTGTGAAAAAATTAATAATCCTATTCGTTTGTATGCCACTGATCGGAAATATTGACAATAATGTTTTAGTCAAAAAATGTGCAAAAAAATGTATTTTTATACTAACTTTCATTTCAGTCTAATAATTCGGTTTGAATATACAGGAAAAAAAATTAATATTCTGTATCTTGAAAATAAAGCCGTTTTGGACCTATGTGTATATTAAATTTTATTCCAAGTAATCTCCCATTAAGCTATGGCGTATTTTGCTTGAAAAAAACAGGTCACGATCAAGATCAAGATCCTCTATTTTATTATTGTATGATATATATGTAGATATTTTTAAAGTTATACGTCAAGGGAAAATGAATATTTTTCATGAGTTTTTTGTTTAACAAAAAAATGTTTAGAGAGGGTATTTTTGCCTATCCACTGTTATAATTTTTATCGTAAATTCTTCCATTTTACAAGTATAAACGAAATTTAGTTTGATGGATGTATGGAATATACAAGAAGTAAATCATACTACAAAATTTACCTATTCTAACTAAGCTAACTAACCGTTATAAAAAATTTTCAGTTTTAGAAAGGACGAGGATCGAGAATGTAGATCATCAAGATATACACTTGTTCTGTGTCAATAATTTAATTAATAATAAAACTTCATGTTACATTAACTTCGCGCCGAATAATTGGTTGCAATTTGTTAGACGTTTAAAGACAGAGAACCTGAAGAATAGTATTAAGTCAGATTAACTCATTTATTTGTAATAATACGTAAGAGCTTAAATAAAATGTTACGTCTCTAGGTCGGCTAATTTGAAGCTCGTAAGGTAATAACAAACACCACGTATAAATTAGAAATAAGAGCATTTGTTGTTAAATAAATGAAAAGCTGTTATTTACAAATTTTGCTTTATATATTTTTTTTCAATCGACCAGAAATTTTCGAGAGAATGGCACTGCTCCTTCCGTCGAAGCAGCAGCAAAAGAAAGACAGAGAGAGAGAGAGAGAGAAAGAGAGAGAGAGAGATTAGGAAAATACTCATAAAATAAAAAATACAAAAACATACAAAAATATCCAATGGATTTAAACCCGGGCTGTTCGCTGGCCACCTGAGAGTTCCATGTCTGCCCATCTAAAGTGGGTATTTACTATTCAGGTGATTAATTGGATATTGTGTGGAAGTACACCGTCTTGACGTCATATTAGCTCAAAATACTTGAGTTATTCATCTAAACTTTCTATTTTTCTGGTCATCCGTTGAATGGAATTTTGTTGTTCGAAGCGATTAATTATATTCTTGATTGATATTTATTAAAGGAATTGTTCTTCCGGGTATATCTGCCGATATTCGAGTCTAAGTGTTGCAACGTTTTTATCGTTTAAATGAAAGAGTTTGTTTACTTCTCGTTTTTCGTCCTCAGAATAAGCCATTTGAATTATTTTCAGCAAAATTAAATAATTGATATCAAACACGTTAATCCATAAATAACAGGAAACCGGTGAATTATGTATTTGATTGTCTTAACTACAGTTGTTGAAACAATTTTCATCTAGGGCATTTTTGCATCATCATAGTAATGGCCAAGGTAGACTTGACCATATCACCGAGAATATGGCTCGTTTACTTAACCAAAATAGCTCGATATCGGCTGACCAGATATCGAAAAAAGTATATATTTTTGAAATCAGGATGAAAAGACCTTTCATTCTAGCTAATAATACACAGGATGTTGCATTTGAAAAAATATGTGTCATATAATTTTTTAACTTTCGAAACTTCAAAAGATAACAAACGATGGCAAGGTTGAAGGTGGCTGTCAAAATATAATAAATCACCCTGTATATACATAAAGAGGAAAGTACTATTTTGGCCAAAACATATTGTTTGGTTATAATCTTTAAAAAATACCCCATATATTCTTTATAAACAAGAAGAATTTTGATTCTTTTTAACTTGAGTATTTATGGGTACTAATGGTATCCTGAAATTTTACCTTAAATAAGTTTTGCCTGTAACAATGAATGTTCTCTACCGCTAATAGTCTAAAATGTATTGACCCCAACTTATTACATTCTATTGAGACACGACTACACTTTATTATGAATGAATGAGTTAATATGAACCTCCGATCATGCTTCAGGTGCCTATATCTTTTAAATATCTAACAAATTGCAAGCAATTAAGTAGCGTAAAACCTAAGACACTCGGAACGCTATAATTATAAAATTAATAGCTTCGATATGCCGGACCACCTAGATAATACGGTATATCGGAACTCTTTAACACTCCACCTAATTTGACAGTTCAATGAGATACCAGCGCTAACTTTGGGTACTTTTAAATTGTAATTATAGGACCACTCTATGCCATAAAAAAAGAAGTGTAATTACAGTTATTACAGTTTCAATGTGGTATGTTAAGGTGTCGGGTTTTTTACTGATTAAATACAAGTTGCCTGTAAGGGATTCTTTAAGTCAAAGACTCTTTTGTGTTGGCAACTATTTTAATTTTAAGTGGACGTGTGTGTCCATTAAAATGCATAAAATATTATCTTATATTAATTAACTTCTCTTCTTAGTATCGGTACGTGTAGCTTGTAATATTCCTGTTTTTCTTTCTGAAGCGACGCCAAAGGTGATGATGGCTGTAAAATAAACAGTTTTAGTTAAGAGATTGCGAAAAAGTCAGTGGCACGTGACATTTAAGTTTATCGAGCACTCTGTAAAAAAGCGAACTCGACTGGGCGATATGTTTTTTTTTATTATGAGTCAAACTAATGTGATTGACATATGGCAAATCAGATTGCTGAAATGACTGATGTAATGATACTAATAGGGCATTGTTCTATAAATATAAATACCTATATAAGAAATTATAATATATAAGGCAATTTTCTGATGAAATATATCACTTTTTTCAAGGCTACTTAGAAGACTTTCTTTTTCATTAAAATGCATATAGTTTAGTGCATCATTTTTAATGATGATCAGTTTTCTTCTCAATAATACAAGCGCATCTCGAGTGATAAATACATTTTAAAAATAACCTTTTACCCAAGTTACATGGGCGTTACCATGAACAGCTCTTAAACAGCACCAACAGAATACCAAGGCAAAAATAAAAATCCAAAACTTCATTCGCGAACTATACATATTAACCTCAATAGCTTGTAGTTTTGTCTACTTGCTGCACCACCAGCCTGGTTTAACAGATAATTACAAAATCGTATATTCAGGATTTAGGAAGAAAAAAATGTTATATTATCTGGTTTTAGGCTACAATTATAATACAAAATCAAAATATTATAAAGTTATCCATTTACTTGAAAATTTTAATATGTAGCCTTTAGTTCTGGGTCCACTATGAAGGTACCCGAGGAACGACACTAAAAAATATCTACTTTTTTGGACGTGTCGGGGGAATGTCTATCCCCGTCTTCAGCAGATCTAGAAATAAAAAACTCAAAGCAGTATATTACTTATGTTTTGTATCAGAAATATACCCCAAATGGCTAATCTCTGACAGAATATAATACCTTCACTGATGTGAATGTCAATTTAAAGGTGTTATTTTTAATTGTTAAGATAAGGTGGAAAAAATGTGTACCTAGGGTGTTTGCATTTTAATTTACTGAAGTTTGAGGTATCCTATTTTTAGTATTTAGCAAATTTAACCATGTGTTATTATTAATTTTTTGGGTAAAAATAACTTATTTTCAATATAAAAATGAATATTACCAACAAAATTATGGCAAGGCTATGGGGTCTCCTATATCTCCTTTACTAAGTAATTTTTTATGGAAATCTTTGTGTTAAATTAAATTCAAAATTACGTTCGTTTGTTTGGTGGAGATATAAACCATAAATGAGTATCAACATTTAAATTATTTTTTAAATCATATTAACACCAAAGAACCGACAATTAAATTAACTATTGAAAAAAAAACTTCCATTTTTAGCCATACTTATTAAAAAAGACATACACAGTTTTGAAACAAACAAAAAACAAAAAACCTGCACACACAAACAGATCATCCAGTCATGGTTAAAAAGGGAGAAGTAAAAAGTCTATATGCTAGAACAAAAATAATTTGCAAAGATCAAATTTGATGAAGAAAAAATTGTATAAAAGACGTTTTAAATCAAAATAATTTATCCTTATGATTTCATTGTAAATCCTTTTCATGAGTTTGAGAATCCAAAAAAAAACGAATAGGTAAACGTCTTAACGTAAGAATGCTCTTCAAGACACAAAATACGCTTAGAAGCAAACTTGCAAAAACAAAACCCAGCAATAAAGAAGAAAATACAAAAATGTTATTTATAGAATCAATGCAATAAATGTTACATAGGTGTAACCTCCAGGTCATTAACTGGAAGAATTAAAGAACACCAAACTGAAATAGGGAATTTCAAAAATCAAACATCTGCCAACATGCACATAAAATTAATTGCAATGCTAATAGTATTTTGGCAAAAGAACCATGTTCTAAAAAATGCAAAATTAAGGAAAGTGCCTTAATATTGTTAAGTAAATATAATTGTGTAGCATCTTGTTCAGTTAATAACACATGGTTAAATTTGCTAAATACTGAAGTAGAAAAAGGATACCTCAAAGTACAGTTAATTGAAATGAACATATTCTAAGTACAGATATTTTTCACATCATCTTAACAATTAAAAATAACACCTATAAATTGTTATTCATTGACATTGTGTCAGAGATTAGCTATTCTGGTTATATTTCTGATATTAAACTTAAATAACATACTTCTTTTAGTTTTGCTACGGCAGGTAGAAACGTCCAAAAAAGCAGATATTTTTCAGTGTCGTTCCTCGGGTACTTTCATAGTGGACCCAGAAATAAAGACTACATATTAAAATTTTATGGTAAATAGATAATATTTTTTAATATTTTAATTTTGTATTATAGTTGTGGTATAAAACCCAAAAATAGTTTTTTTGGCTCTTTATCCTCAGCCCCTAAATTAGTCTAGCTGCATAAAGCTGCTAATTTAATGTGACATTATTATTATTGGTCACATTTGTAGTGTTAAATGCAACAAAATTATATGTGTTGACCTCATGAGTAAACGCAAACTATAATTTTGATGTACCTTTCAATCAGACAATTCGAACGAAGAGATCTTTTTATATTGTTTGGCACTTTTGTGTACAGAATCTTTATAACCTAACCATGGTAAGCCAAGATACCTGGAAAATAATGCCCTTGTTGTTTTATTTCATATCTGAATACACTATTGTACATCCTTCACTTATCAAATTGTGGAGGCAAAGTTTTGACTACTCGGGTCTCATTACTGCATACCACCTGCATATATTTGGATTCTAAGATAATTCTGTGTTAGATATAATTAATTTTAATTATTAGATTTGAAATAATAGAAAATGGAGTTTCGATACACTTTTACTATAATTATATTTGTATGTGCTTTAAGACAAAATTTATAAAAATTAACAAACAAAACAAAAAATACTTTTATTAGGTACCAGATTTTAAGGATTTATTACAATTAAATTTTGTTTTGATTTAAACAAGGACAAAACTTCTTTCCTGCTTGTGTCCAAATGAGTACCTTCAAACATAGCACCTTCTTCGTGTCAAAATAAAATTATTTTCTTCTCAATATTAGGTCTGTGTTTAACAAAAACGACTATAAATGGGATTTTGTGTACAAATTTATTGCAAACACGTTAATTTGCAATGCAAAACTTGATGAAAGTAATAATAAATCTGGTACGCCACTGTTGTGTAATAGTGATGCAAATTTTAAAGACCTCATAAATTTTGGGATAAAAAGGTTCTCATGAATATTTTTACATTGTTAACAGATTTAATACAGAAGCACCTAAAATATTAAAGGTAAATTATCTTTAATTTTTAAACCGTTTAAAAGTTTGTTTATCGAATTTATCAAATAGAGTCACAGCAGGCTGATTCTGTATTTATCTACTTGCAGAACAATAGGTTTATAATATTTAATAACACTTTGGGCATTAAAATGGTAGATCATCTAACAGTAAAGCAACAGGTACTGATGATAAGTGCTGAAAAAGAAACTGCCAAGATAAGTTTACCGGCCTCAAAAATTTTGCGTTTTAAAAATCATGTTCAGAAAAGGGAAAGGATTTAAACGATTTGCTCGTGATGGAAGGGAGCTTAGTTTTGTATTTATCCTAGTATACTGAATTATACCACCAAGTATTTTTTTTCAAATTGAGTCCAAGCACGATTACTTTACAATTTAGTAAAGCATTATAGTAAAGGTAAAAACCGAGGTGAGTAATTTGATGATTTGATGGGTTGTTTCACGTAACACTTTATTTTAAAAGCAAGTCATAAATCCCATAAAAGTACTTTTTTTACTGCCTGACAATATGGACAGAATAAGTTTTTCTCGATTTCTGACAAGTGCAGAATGGTTTACTTATGGGTTACTTTATAGAAGAACTTAAACCGTATGACTGATCCCATTTTGCGGATATAATACAGGTAAAATGTTTTTCCGTTATAGCCTAATAAAGATTTAATAGTGTGGGGTTTAGGTCCAATGAATCATTTAATATTGTGTTATAATTTTTATGTTTGTTTATGACCATACTTGTCAATTAAACTTTTTACTTTTTCGTTCCACATGTAAAATTACAAAGTTATCTTTGAAAGTATGGTTTTCCTGAATTAAATGTTAAGAGTAACTAAAATTATTTTTTTACTTTCTGTAACTAAATTTGTGCTCATTAATTCCTTTTTTAAACGTTCTGCCTGTTTGTCCAATATAACATTTTGAACAGGTTCCACATTTTAACTTGCAAACACCGGATTTATTCTGTTTTTTGATTTTCGTCATATTATTTTTAATATATCTACCTAGTCCTAAAAGCAATGAATTTAAAAAAAAGAATTAATGAGCATAAATTTAGTTACAGAAAACATAAAGATAATTCCAATTACTCTAAACATTTATTTCATAAAACTATACTTTCGATGAAAACTTTGCAATTTTATATGTAGAACGAAAAAGTAAAAAAGTTAATGTACTAGAAAGTATAAAAATAAACAAACTGAAAAATAACAACACCATTGTTAAATCTTTATTAGATTATAACAGAAATAAAAATCCCGGACATTTTACCCGTATAACATCCACAAAACGGGTTCGGGTGTTTAAAATGCGTCAGTATGCAGATGATACATCAGTCATGCTGGCCGCTCCCGCCATGGCTGAACTGTCGGGGGCTTGTTCTCGTGCAGTGGAGGCAATGAGTTCTTGGTATGATGGCAACTTCTTAAAACTTAATGCTGGCAAGACGGGTCAGATCCTGTTTAGTAAAACTAAACAAAGTGAGTCACTTTATGAGAAATCGAGTGCTAGGTCTATACCCATGTCAGAGAGTATTAAATTCCTGGGTGTTCATTTGGCCCTCTTTTGAATTAGACAAAATGGGTCACTAATATCACGACTAAACAGCAGTTGTGCTCTGAAACGTCGACTGAGGGATGTTCTCACTGCAACTACTATAAGAATTTATTATATGTCTTGCATACAATCAGCTTTGAATTATAGTATACTGTTTTGGGGTTCATCTAGCGCGGCCATTGATGTTTTCAGGGCACAAAAGCGTACCATCCGCACTATGTATGGCCTTCATCCCAGGAAGAGTTGTAAACCATACTTCTCAAGTTAAAATATCTTAACTGCTTCATGTCTGGTTATGTATATAAAAAAGCAACCAAATCTCTTTGGAGGAAATGAACGCCGTGACTCGGAATAGAACCAACCTTATACTTTTTTTTTTCAAAAAAAAGGTCCCCTATATCGGGCCATAAAGGTATTTCATATGCTACCTAAAGATATAAAGCAAATTAAAAGCGCTACAAAATTTAAGAACCAAACTATTCAATATTTACAAGCCAAATGCTTTTACTCCTTTAATTTTGAAGATTAATAAATTTTATATCGTGTTTTGTTAATTCGTCATCTTATTTGTAGAACTACTTATTAAAGTCTGGTCCTTTATTTTAATTAACTGTTGCGTATACATATTTTTAGAATCTATATCTCAATATAGCATACCATGTATTTGTTATGACGTTGTTTTGTGATTGTGATCATATTGTTAGCAATAAAGTTATTATTATTAAAATCTACAGTTTATGTTATTCTTTTATTTAAGATATAACATCAGATGAAGCCACAGTGGTGAAATAATTGTCACGTGTTTCATTTTTTGTAAAATAAATTAGGTGGAAATTCTAAACAACTGTTTTCGTTTACTTAGACACATTAAATCACGTAATCAAAACAAAAATATTTTTTTGTGTTTTACAGTTATTTGCTCCTACAGTTAATTTGTGTTGGCCCGATTTTCTTATGTGTTTCTTTCACGTAAAATTCCCAGACATCATCATTAAAGGAGGTTCTAGGTTAGACATCGGATTACTAGATTCGGAATATTGCCTCACATGATGCTGAGCAGTTCTGTGTTAGCCTCGAAGCACTATCCTGTATATTACAAATATAGCAATGTCAAGCGTATCTTGCTTAAGAAATTCAACTAAATTCAAGCATCATCTTCATGTTCATCTTCAGTTGTTATTTTGTGGGTCAAACCTCCCTGACAAATCTTTCAGAGGTGCTCCTTTCGCGATTTCTTACATTTCCCTGGGTAATGCTCCTGGCTAGAGCAAAATGATTGAGACTCTTCCGAGAGATCAATATTTTTCTGTAGGATTAATTATTGCAGTTTTTATAGAAACACATAAATCTGGAAATTAGTATTGTCTTGCAATTGATAAAGTTAAACTGGCATCTAAAATTAATAAACGTCAACAAGTAATGTTTTAAATGTCAAATGCAAAATGTAATTCAGCTACCTAGATAAAAGAAGACAAAGTAGGATTTACAAAAAAACAGTTAAGCTGTACCTATTTATCTAACGCCAACTGTATAGTTACATATCTCAAAAAGCAGAAAATCAAATACAGTCAGTCGATCTATTGCAGGGCTTCTATTGAGCTTATAGGCTAAAGCAAAAATAATAGCAAGAGAACTCGTAGCAAAAAAACTGCAAGAGTTTTGTAATGGCTCATATCTCAATATTATAAGGTATTACGAGTGTAGTACCAGTACGCACTTACAAGGTCATGTGACCTACATGGCAGCACCGGCCGGCAGCGCGCTTTGAAGTATGTCCTAAGGGCTAAAAACTATTGGGTTTTTTTCCTAATCAAGCATTAATGTCTCCAAACTTGGGTTTTTTTCTACGGTGCTCTCTTAAGTGTTTTAGCAAATATTGTTTTCACAGATCGATGGAGGGAGTTAAGCTCAATCGCTGACAGGTGACACTATCAGATGACATGTGACACGTGATAAGTTAGCTATTTCGCAGACCTAATTATCGCCCAGATGGACGAAAAATGCATGACGTCATGCAGGTATCGGGATAAGAACCTCCACTCGTGGACGGTGGTCCTAAAAGCGCTCCGGTCCCAAAGTCGCGCGCGCATTATATATGCACCTCTAGCGGCTGCTAATTGCGTCTGTTCCATTATAATCAGGAATGACTGATTGTTTTAAATATAATAAATAGTTAATATAACATGTTGACTCGCCGAGCTCCGTAAATACGCATAGTACAGGGAAAGTACTCAGATGGCATCGAGTCAGTACGTCGTATAATTTGTCGCGATAATGATGTGGTTACAAGAGTTTTGTGACAGCTGAAAATTTGTTTACTCCTTAATTATTATAAATATTTAAAAAAAGACACTTAGACCTGAGTTTAATAGAACAGGCGCAGTCAGCAGTCACTCCAAGAGCAGAAAAAAATCGCGCGCGCTAGCACGGATCGCTTTTAGGACCACCGTCTATGGTTGGAGGTTCTTATTTCGATATCTCTGACGTCAAGTATTTTTCGTTTACGTGGGCAATATTTAGATCTGCGCAAACACTAACTTATCATAAATCACAAGTCATCTGTTATTGTCAAAAATAACCACTCTAAACTGTCATTTTTGGGGAGGAACTGGAAAAGTTTGGCGCAAATCGGCCACACCGTTCCTGAGATATAATTTTTTGCGATTATGGCCTTGAAGTGACGTAGCATCATGCTTTGAGGGAGCAAGAGATCCTAAATCTCTTTATCAATCTGTGAAAAAATATCTGCGAAAAGATATAAGATGACTCTGTAAGTGGAAAAAAACACGAAAATTCGGAGATGTTAATAGTCGATTATGAAACAAAGCCAATAGTTTTTAGCCGTTAGGACATACTTTAATGTGCGCCGCCGCTAAGTGTCCCACTACCTGACATTGCGAGTGGGTGCATGTACACTCTTAATACTACATTATATTAAAATATACTACGAAACTCTTGGAGTTTTTTTTTCACGAGCTCTCCTGTTCTAATAAGAACAATTAGAATTTGCTCTTAATTGATTTATACTAATATCAAAAGGAACAGTTATTTGCTGGTCCAGTAAATTTGTATTATTTGGTCTGACACTGTTATGAGTTTCTTCTACGACAGATCACTAGGCATTATCATCACGTTCCTTCTCACTGAATTTTAAAGAGTTTCTAGACTCTAGAGTATATGCTCGATTTCTTAACAATTCGGAACATTGTTTCACACGACGCAAAGCTGTTTTGTCTTAGCTTGAAATAACTGTCCTGGGTACCGTAGATCTTGATTCAGAAACTCAACTATGTTACGCGTAGGGTTGTGATTTTGCAGGTCAACCTGTCCCTGTAGGTCTATCGAACATATGATACTTTCGCATTTTTTTAGGTTTCCGTGGGCAATGTAGTGAAGGTATAGACATTTCACTGGCATCAAAATTGTACTACTCTGGCCCACACAAAAAGTGGCGAGTCTGAAATATTCACCTATTTCAGACCTTAACAATTTCTGAGTTCGTAAATTCAGTTATTATTTTTGTAATTTATAGCAATATATTTTCATAACATTTTTGTGGTATAAATTTAAACCGTGGTACTTTACTGCATACATGTTTGAGACATTCTGTACTATGACCTTATTGCAATATTAATATATTCTAGAAGAATTTTTATGGCCTGGATCATAAAAACATTTGGTTTTTTGAATGACCGACTTATCTTTCTTTATAAAAAAATACAGCTCTAGGTGTTTTTGCTATAATAAAAAAAAAAGAAGCGTAAAACAAATTTTATAATTATATTATAGTCGAAAATTTAATTTAAATTTTATAAACAAGAACTAAAATGAATAACGAGTGTTTTCCCCTTTAAACCTTACTACACTTTGTAAAAACCTTGACATGCTTTATATCAACTCTAAAATTGAATTTTGGGAAATGTTATCCCGTGTTTAAATCAGTACTGCTCCAAGTTCCACTAAATTTGCTGATACATGTGTACGATTGCGTATACTCTTCCAAAGTTACTTTAATATAACGCTCGACATTGCCGGTATTTCTTGGTAATACGCAAAGTTCTGTGCGCACAGCGAGGGAACTCCCAGCCCACATTATCACAGAACCTCCAAAAGATTTTTCTTCCACAAACATACCCTCTGCAAAGCTCATTACCGTCCATCGGATGAACGTAGGCAAAACCGTGATTCGTCGGAAAATAATACTCGGGACCACTGTTGTACGTTCCACTGAATTTTCTCGCGAGCAAAATTAAATCTATACGTACAATATCCTCTTAGCAATCTTGGATAGTTTGTTGGCAATATTGACTTTAGTTTCGTTTTTTTAAGTCAACGACGCACTGTCTCGTTACATACATTTTTATTACGAACCTTAAGTAATTGTCTCTTTACAATTATGGCATTCTAAAAAGTTCTTCTTAAAAGCTGCAGGGTAATAGACTGCATCTAATAATCTAAGTTTGAAGTAGCAACCCGATTCTATTCTGCTCTTAAATTGCCCAGCTTTTAGAAATCTGTTTCTTATCCTTCTAGCCATGGCTAGACGCTCCTTCTATCCTTCTATTATTCACTAATACTAGAGTCTAGGCAACTTGCTCTGAACTAATGTCTCTTGCCATTACTAAAAAACAACACTTCCAAGCTGTCAGAAAGTTTTTTGAACATCGACATTTTAAATTCCGAAGCACTGTACGCTTTTCAAATTCCCTTTTTAATTGAGGGAAATTACACTGAAAATATCGATTTACTTACACGACTCTATTTTTTCTACAAAAAAAAGATACGACGATTATTGAAAAACAAAATGTTTCTTAAGAAGCAGGCAACAAAATCAATTACAAGACGATATTGATTATCAAGCTAGATCATTCTACAGGTCTCAAAACTTGGTGTAAAACATTCCTGCGTTTGACCTTGTATACTATCCAGTAATCTACCGTAGTTTAAACTGATATCACAAAATCATTGCGAAAATGTATCGCTATAAATTGCAAAAATAATAATAGAATCTAAGAATTAAATCAAAAATTATTAAGATCTTCCTTTTTGTGGGTCAGTGAACTCTCGTATCAATATCTTACCAGTTCATCCCTATAATATACATAGAGAAATTATATATGGTCAAAATTCTTTGACATAAGTAACATATCGATTTGAATTGTATGGATTTTGTACTTTTCAACTTGCTCTGGACCAATTTGTCTTGTTTACTAAAGAAAGCAACACTTACAAACTAACAGAAAAACGTTTCTAATCTTGACATTTTAAATTCCAAAGCTGACGCAGAGTTTCGAGACAGATTTCGTTTAAGGATGGAAAACAATGCTAACTACGTCAAATGTTATTTTTCTTTAAGTATTTTTTGGTATTTTGTTGGATACTTTTTAAAATATAGGTTAATTCCAACGTCAAAATTATCATCCATTTTATATACCACAATGCTACTTTCTTTTTAATTTTCGATTTTGTTGTTTAATTTTTACGTTAAAAATATATGGGATTTACATTGGGTTCCAGATTTTAACAAAAGAGAGTGTTCAGCTTTTGATAAAACTAGCAGGAGACAATTTACAAATGATCAGTAATAGAACAATTCACTGGCAAAGACTGACCAATTTTTAATACTTCGTTTCTTTCTATGCAACAGATTTGTGTTTTTATTAACTTGACATAACAATAGTAACAATTCTATAAATTTTCTGTAACTAGACATAAATGTTTTATTCTTTTAAGGATATTTCCAAATATAAATTGGTGACTACTGTAATATCTACCAAGAGTTTCTAGGTTGATTAAAAAAATTACGTGATAATCTGTAAAGAAACATAGCTAACGGTATACCAGGGATACGACAAAAATGATAGGACAAATAGTTATCGATTGACAAACTACTGAGATGCCATCTACACTAAAAGAGGCTATTAGTGTCAAATGAAATCTGTAAATTGTTGTAGCACCATGATACATATTCGATTATTATTTTTGCAATTTTAATTGAGATGATAACGTTCAGAAACCCATAAAAAGTTATCAGTTGAATATATTTATGAGACTGATATTTATGGATGCGAGAGGGCTTAATGTTGAGAAGTAGGGCATATGTACTCTAATAGATTCATTATAGTCCTAGGTCCCTAATGTATTAATTATTTCTTCAAATAACGAACTTCGCAACGACTGCCTTTCGGAAAAAATCTGCACTATTTTTGACTCAAATGACGCTATAAGATACAGTTTTGTATGTTATTCGGATCGAAAACAATCATTATGTGACACACTGTGGTATCAGCTTCGTCTAATAGTATTCACGACTAATCTCAAAATGATATGTCGATTCTTGTAATATAAATATTGGTTTTAATTTTTATTATAAACTGCCGTGTATAACTTACTTTATCTAGTAGTTGAGTTTCCAAGATTTTTTGCGGGGATATTTAAGTTTATATCGTGCGCCTCGTATAAAACAAATCTGGCTAATGATTATCGTATATATTCCAGGTTATCTCTCGAAGAGAAACTTACATTTTAGTAAAAGTTGCTATCGTATAATTTTTAGAGTAAGACGTCATAACCAAAAAAAATGCAAATTATGTTAATTAGGATGTACAATATATTCGATTTTTAATCTATTCAATTCTCCTTAATATTCTTAAATATATTACCGTTTTCGTGGTAGCCTCTTCTAATAGAATACAAGAATGAAAACGGAATCTACAGTACGCATTTCTTTTTCTTTATAACAACAAAATACCATTCAATGTATGAATGGCAATAAGTGCTCGTTGTCACAATAAACAAAATGAAATTTGAATTAAAATGCCTTATGTTTAGTTATAACAATAACCGATCACCCACACTTTACTTGGCCTCTGTTATAAAAGACATACTTTATGCTTCAAGAGAATGAATTAAGGCAGGAGTATAACGTAATCAAAATAGTGGTTTTTAACGAAAACGATTTAATTGAGGTAAATTTTATTTGGATACATTTCTTCTTCAAAATACTGGTAACTTTATTTCTGTAACCAAATTGACATATTAATATAGAACTAAAAAATGATAATCGACAGTACGAAAAATTATCTTATACTAGTTGCATTCAGACTAGTTTTATGAAGAGTAGTACTAAAGTAGTAAAAATATGCCTTCCAATCGACTGTCACAATTTATTTTGCGATATTTAAAATACAAAACTTAATACTTACTTAGATTAACATAGAATTCACTTTTTTTACAGAAATTACCACAACTATCACGCCAGACTAGGCTTATTTTTGTGTATGATGAGCTCTAGGTCTTTACAGCATCCCGGGGTCCCTTCAAGTACTCTTTTTTTATGAGAGAAGCTACAGTGATTTTAATGTTTTTTAAACCATGACCGGTAATCATGAAATGTTTATAACTTAACCATGGATGTCCCTTTGTTTTAAATATATTTAATAAATTAAATAAAAAACATAACACAGTTTTATTTTCATTTTATAAATATAAAACAAATTTTATTACCATAGTATTGTAAAAAATGGCTATTACAAACATTTTTTACACAATTTCAAGAGTTTTGCAATTAGTAACACATAACAAATAAAAATATAACTCATATATGTTTTTTTTTTAGCAAAACATGTTCAAAATATGGAAAAAAAATTAAAAGTTTTTTGTATCTAATATATTTGAGGTTTTACAGACTTAAATATTCCGTACGGTGTATTTTTCTTTGGAGGACCTGAAACTATAGTATTGTAATAAAAGCCTCGCTTTCCCCTTGATCATCCGAAAATATGATGATCAATCCCAGATAAAAACCTCAGAAATTATCATTTCACATTTAATAAGTAGAAAGTGTAACATATCAAATCAAATCAAAATGTCTTTTTATTGGTTACAAGAAATATGATACAATTAACCTTGAAAATAGACTTAAATGAAAACCTTGTAATTTATATGCCAACGTACTAGTAATAATAAAAATTAAAAAAAAAACTATATAGTGATATACTATAATGTAGCTTGACACGCCTAAGAATATGTAGCAACTGAGAACTCTATGTTATCTTTGAGAGATTAAATATTTTTTAAGTTTTGACTTAAACGAATCTACGGACGGGCTTGCCTTGATGCTATGGAGTATCGCATTATATACCTTGGTCGCATTATACGTGAATGAACGCTGAAAAGCAGCGGTGCTGTGCCTGGGAATCTGATACAGACCTCGATGGCGTGTAATGATATTATGGACATTTAAACCCTTTGACAACCTATCAAGAAGATACGTGGGCTCTTGGGACAACTCAATTTTAAACACCAAACATGCGAGACGTAGTTTATACCTTTCGGAAAGATTTACCCATTTGGATCTCTCAAAATGATCTGATATGTGGTCAAACTTACGAAGTCTGTATGTAATGCAGGAGTTTTGAATTCTTTGAAGGATGGTTTTATTTCTTTGCGTGAGAAAAGACCAATAGACTACATCGGCAGAACCCAAATGTGACAGAATAAGGCTGTCACACAATCTTAATCTTACATTGGTCGAAAGAATATCCCTGTAAATATAAAGAAGTTTCAACTTAGCAATTGATTTTTGAATCAAATAGGCAACGTGGTCATCAAATCGCAGACTAGTATCCACTAAAAGCCCAAGGTTCTTGCAAACATTGGTAGCAGTTAGTTTAACATTATTCAGGTAGAGACAGAAATTAATAATATTCTCAATAGATTCTCTATCACGACCAAATATTAGAAGCTTGGTTTTATAATTATTTAGAAGTAGACCATGTGCCAAAGAAACTTCAGAAATTATTGCCAAGTCATTATTAATGTGACCGCATACTGTTTGCAGATCTTCCTTTGAGTAATAAAGCTGCACGTCGTCGGCATATTGATGACAGAGACAATAATTCAGATGAGATGAAAAGTCAGCAGTGTACACAGAAAAGAACAAGGGTCCCAGAATGCTCCCTTGCGGTACATCCCTACTGACTGCCCGAAAGTTAGAGGCTTCAGCACCCAAAACCACCCTCTGACTTCTTCCGTTTAAATAACTATTCATAAATTGAATTGCCTCGGAACCCAAGCCAAAATATCGCAGTTTCTTTAGTAATAAGCCATGATCCAGCGTATCGAATGCCTTGCTATAATCCAAGAGAATTAAACAACTATTTTTTCGAAATATCTTGAGCTTTTAGCTGTCGTTCGACACATTCAACAGGGCAGTAACGGTACTGTGGTCGGAGCGAAATCAAGACTGCGTGGTAGGTATTACGTGGAAGCTAAATAAATGTGTTTTTAGTTGATTGTTAATAATCTTTTCCAGAACTTTTGACAAACAACAAAGTATACTTATTGGTGGGAAATCAGAAGCAGAATTCGGTTTGCTGATTTTTTGAACAGGTATTACAATGGCATTCTTCCAGATAGTTGGACACTTTTTTGTCGGAATACATTGATTCATTATGAAAGTAATGTGAGGTATAAGGCAGGGAATAAAAAGACTCAGCATCTTTATGTCAAAGCCATCCACCCCCTTGGCATTGCTATTGTATGTACTTTTTAAAGATCTTTCCGTTTTTTATTACAAATGTTTTAGATCCCGTGGGTGTTTTATAAACTTGAAATCAAAGAGGAATACACGACCTTCCCATTAACCATACTGAGTGTTGCCTTTTGTTTGCTTGAAAAAGATAATCAACTTCTAAATTAAACGAAAATGGATCAACACATTTCAGCTACGGATTTTTAAACACAAACAAATTATAATTTTTATGACATTATTCCACACGGACGGACGCGTTCATTAAATGTTAGATCTTTAACTTCACAGAAGATGTCAGGGGAAGAAAATTAACTATAAATTAGAATCATGTAAATTACATTTAACCATTTGCTTTATATTTTGACAGATATCGACAAAAAATGTACTTTTGATTTTGGCATATTTATTTGACATTGTGGAGGTTCTAGCAATGTAAACTTTGACTAGCTCAAATAAGCTACAATATAAAAAAATGGCCTGCTTTTTAATGTCCGGGTTAAAAAATAGTTCTGGACTGATGGAAATCTAAACAAAAACAAGATTCATTTTTAGCCTAACTAGCCAAATGAGGTAGAAAGTATAAAATGATGTTAGTTTATTTATATTCCACGTACACCAGCGTATAGGATACTATGATCCCTGTCTGGAACATTTCTCTCCAAATGACGATCGTGATTTAGCTCTTTTTAGAGCTCATCAGGCCGCCATATACTAACGAGCCCCGTATATGGCAAAGGCAGAATCACAGAAACACCCTATTCTGCTGGATATACCACGACCGCCATTGAATTATACTGTTGCTTTTGGCTTTCATTTCTTCTGTGTCACAGCACAATGATCCTTTCAATGAACGACGTTAGACCAAATACCAACGGTATAACAAGGATACTATGATCCCTGTGTGGAAGATGTTCTGCATCGCAACAGTTAATTCCTGGCTTTCGTTTAAGACAATAATGTTAATATATTTTTATTTCACGTACACCAATTACCTAACAAAGATTTTATGATTCTTGTCTGGAACATGTTGTGTATCGTAGCAAAGAGGTTATTACGTTGGCATATATGGAGTAAAAATATATTAACATTATTGCAACTCAACGAAAATCAGGAATCACCAGTATAATTTAATTCCGGTCATGGTATTAGCCAACGGAATAGTTTCTGTGATTCCATTTTGAGTAAAAAATAATGTTACACATTTGCAAATAAAATTTAATGCATTATTCTTGCACGGAATGGCCGAGCGTGGGGCCCATCTGATTATGGGGTCCCAGGCCCGGGCCCATCTGGCCTATTGGAAATATAGACCCTCATGCCAGATGTCATTTAAGACGCTGTAAATACTAACTGCAATAATTTTGTTGGCCAAATTTTACTTAAAGTTGTAATTGAATTTTGGGAAGCCTTGCGTTTGGTGTTGACTGCTATAGATCTTTTATCTTTTATCTTAGTCAAAACGAGGGATGCAGTTCACTGGAAGTGTATATGACACAAATAGGAGCACTTTTCTATTAGAAAACAGGTACTTTTTATTAATTCTAGATGTAGCTAAGCCTACACTAATAAGTTCGTGTGCTTTATAATTTTTAAATATTTATTAGAGGTATTTATTACGCACTATTTTTAAAAATATTTATAGGTAAAGTATCTGACTTTTTCTTCTCTTTTCTCTCCGAACATTACTGTGTAAAGTATTAGGAAAAGTTCACACTGGTAATGAATGGTCTTTTTTTTCCACCACCAACAATGTCTTCTGAATTTTACACACATTTTATAAATCCTCTCGAAAAATAAATAAGACGTTTTATCTTTACCATAATTGCAGAAACTTGTGGTTATCTGGTTACAAGCAAATTTAATTTATTTTTAATGATGCCTCCGACACAAGTTATCTATACTTTAGTTTCAGCCGTAAGTTTTGTAGTAATTAATTGCCTAAATGCATGCGCTTAACTCATTCTTTTGTGTTGGCTTTTTAGCGACTTGTGTGGGCGACGCCATCTTGTGTGATATATGAACACTTAATTTGCGAATATGGTTGGTTATTTATGGGGATAGTTAATTCAGGAAAACGATAAATAGTAAACAAATGTAAGGCGGAGGAGAAAGTTCGACTTATAAAAACTACCGATTTCTCACTTGACTGATGCAAAGTATTGAGAGTTTATAGGTTTATTCTGATTATCTTAAATTCGTAGAGCTTTGTATGTCAAAAATTTAGAAAACGAACGTATCGTTTCACGCTGTTTAACTGGATTTCTTTATTGTGTCTTCTACATTCAGAGTGGGGTTTAAGCCGAGAGGGAGTGGGCGCAATGTGGTGCATTTGCCCCTAATGTTATAGTAAATTTTCCAAAAAATAGTTCTGACTGAACAAAAGCAATAAAACTATTTGGTTCGACCCCATTGTGTAGCCAATGTAGTAAGAGATGGGACTTATATATATTTGAGTTTCTAGGAAAAATAAGTAATGATACCCGTATGACTTGTTTGTATTTATTTAATCAAATAAACAAACGTAAGAAATAAACTTTTAAATACCACTATATATACGGGCTGGTCAAAAAAGTTTGAACAAAAAGGGAAATTTTTTGTTATTGAGAAATTATAAAAAAGTTTTGCGGTAAACAGTGCATATCTGATATTCTATAAAATCATTTTGATAGTTGTCACATGACACTGGAAATTTGAAAAACGTGATATGAAATGTCCAAAAGTAGGTTTCTGAGTTAAAATATTGAAAAAACTCTTCAAAATTTAGCTTTATGTTCACTGACGAGAGCTCATCGCAAGTTGGTCCCAGGCAGGTTTCTAAAGTCGCTATCAATTCCAAAGGCAATAAAGAGAGGTAAACTCTTAATTTTATGAAAATAAAATGAAGGCCACAACCACATCGACATGTTTGAATTTAGCCTTATTCAGATCGACGACCTAGCCGACCGCTAGGTTCAGGATAAGAAGGCCGCAACTATTTCATCTCGACAGGCCCATCGAAGATCTGCGATCCCTAGAAAATTCAGAAAAATAAAGTAGAAGGTTGAATAAACCGATGCCAGGTTAATGAATTTCGCTAACTCTCAAAACCAGCTGTCACCCCTATAATAGATGAGGGCCACCATTGGTTTTTGCAGCAAATGAAGGTTATATTAATACTTTTTAAATTCTCAAATTTTGAGGCAAATAAAATGGCGTAACCCTAAAAACAGGGTTGATACCAGAGATGTAATATGACAACAAAGGACAATTAGTGAACCCATTTCTAAAGTTTATGCCGACGCCGGCGCCGGGGGAAATTAAAGCTAGTTATGAGCCTATAGAGGAGGGTACCCGAGTTAGAAACCCCTCCACGGATCTCTATGCTGCAAGTGGTCTCCCAGACGCGGGTGAGGCCCGCAGAGCAGCTGAAGGAATTTAAGTGAGCTAGTCGACATTAGGAATATCACCTGCCTTAATGTGGTCAGTGGAGTACAGTACCTTATAATAGATGTATTCCCCCCACTTGGTTGGGGGTAAAATATTTCCAATCGGATGACAAATGATGCGTCTGTGGGACGTGGATTTATCTTGATATATTTACTCAACAACTCCTACAAAAGTAGTACTTTTCTATTAGTTGTTGATTTAATACGGCTTTCAATAATGAATGTAAATGGCATTTTGATTGTGATTTAAATGTTTGTGTACAGGGAATGACAGATACTCCTCGGAATAGACGATCCATCCAATGTAAAATAAAATACCCCTAAATGGATCCCAACTTTGTATTCTATTCCAAATGGTTGGGATCTATCGAGAGAGCCGCGAGTTGTTAGTCTGCAACGCGATGTATTCGATCGGCTGGTTAAATTCATTTTAGATCGATTTTAAAGCATAATTTGTGTATGATATTTCTAAACAAGTACACTTAAATCACGCTTCTAGCAACACCGAGCAACTGATGTGGTGAACTGATACAGGGTTAAACCACATTTCACAAATAAAATTTGAATTTTGATCGCTTTTTGAGTGATATATATTATTAACAATTTTATTTTTTTTCAATTAATTCCAACAATGTAGTTGTTTGAAACAGCTGAGGGACTGTTTATTACTGTTTAATTTATAAATATTATACACTTGTAATAAACTGGCGGTGAAAAATAAAGCGATCGAAATGATTTTGGACCACATATATGTCGAATCCACGTTGTGTGCGAGACAGCTGGCAGTAGTCTCTAGCATAAATTGAACCAGTATTTCGAGAATTTTAAAGCCCAGAGATTCCATCCAAATTTCGACAGCTGCAAGAGTCGAGTAAAGACGATTTTCTCTGCCGATTAAAGTTTCGTGAAGTTATTAATTAACGGCCAAGTAATTAATAACTGAAATTTCTTTTCCCATATATTTGCATTCAGTGTAAGTGTTCTTTTTTTAAACGCATTTGTCGGTAGTGTCTTGATAAATTAATAAATAATGCCCTCATGTGTAAAAAGTGCCATAAATTGAATAATGAAATTTTCTATTACAGCGATAATTCTGTAGTAATAAAAAAAATGTGTATTTGACTTCGATTTTTAATAACATGCAATACCCGTGGCGACATTTTGGTACTTTTGTACCGAAAATAACACATTAAAAAATTAGTTGTATAAGAGATGATTTTATAGCACCAAGCCCATTTCTAAACGGCGAGAGATTAAATGTTTTATGAAACCAGTATTTTATATTATTTTTCATTTTACGCACTATGTTTTAAAAAAGCATTATCTTCAAAAAAAATGTTTACTGTTAAACATTTTTAAGTTGGTAACAATGCATGCTAAAAGTGATAATTACATGCGCACCATTAGCAGTAAAGAAGAAAACACAGTCAAACGGGGGCAATACGACATTGCTTTGCGATCGAAAAGAGGTCTTTATGAATGCAAAATAGAAAAAAAAATTAAAGAAAAATAGCACAAGCATTTCTACAAACCTACATTCAAGTTTTATTATTACTCTTCTCTCCTATTTTGTGTGACCGTAGGAACGGATCGACAACAATAAGTGACGCTGAGCAGTTACGTAATACAGAAAAGAAGGGTCAGCAAAAAATAAAATTTAGTTGGGTTATGTATGTAAATGTGGTTGGTTTCGCTGCTATAAGTTATTATATGTATCATTATTTAAATTGTTCTGTCAGTAAGTTTATTAGATATATAATAATTGAATTATATATACTATTGTGTTTCATTGCAGCACCACTAAGGCACAACATTTGGCGACGGAGGTAGAAAAAATAAAGGATACAAGAACATGTTTAGCTAAACCTCGGCAGGAAAACGCATAATTTCGTATTAATTTTCACAACACAAACAAATAATTTTTTTGTTGACTAAATATAATAAAAAAGTAAATAAAATACTCCATTTGTATAGTGCCGCTTTAAATTGTAACTTAAACAACTGTACAATGTCGCATTAAGTTGTGACTTCGGCCATTTGTTCAGAGTTTCGCAATAAATTCTGACTCAAGCAAATGTACAGTGTCGGCTTAAATTGTGATTTAGTAGACATATCTACAGGGTTACTTTAAATTGCGACTCAAACTGTTACTAGATGTACAGTGTCACATTAAACTATGACTCAAGCTATGTGTTAGTAAGATACCATGGTGTACCTAAATATGGAGGAGCACCTGCAAATATGAAAGTGTAGATACTTGAAAATTGAAGAAAATAAAAAACAATATTTGAAAAGCGTTTTTCTTCTTCTCTTAGGAAGCATTAATAATCCATCAGGGATCAGACTCTATCTCTATGGCACCATTGACAAAGTTCTCATATAGTCAAAATAGAAGAAGTGGGTATGACCATTTGAACTATACCTCGATTCGGAAGACGTCTCAGACTGCCTCAAGAAGCGGAATAAGTTGCTATATTTTGGGGATCTCTGCCAGATCAGCGAAAAAAATCAGGAGCAAGCCAAAGAGATGTATACTGCCACAGCTAGTACTTCCGGTATTTAGTTAATAGAGCAGCAATTCAGGGTCAATACTTCGATCGATCATGTTAACCCTGTGTGAGCATGAAGCATTCAGGAAACAATTCTATACGCCCAGCTAGGGGGTTAAAATAAAAAATAAGTCGAAGCAAAAAAATACTATATAGTAAAAATGAGACATTTTAAAGCAAGAGGAGGAGAATCATTATCTCCGATGATTCTGAAGACAAAAATCACGACGACGGAAAAAATATTAAAGATTTTACGTGCTCTAAAATAGACTACTTTCAGGAACAGATATAAAACACACATCAAGAGCAAAGTAGGAAGTGTGCTAATTAGAATACTCACTGATCCCGTCTCAAAAGTTAACATCATCAACAGGAAGAACAGGAAGCGGCTAGCTAAGAAAGGGGTACATAGATACAGACCCGAAAGAACACATTAAAACCTTAAGTAGTTGGATAATCACTAGAGGTCCGCCATCAAATACAGACTCCTGCCAGTGCCGTAATGAAATTATTATACCATTTTTTGGGGTTGATTGCGGCGACGCATATTGGAACGGTTATATCCTGTATTTTGAACATACCAATAATTCAACACTTAGTTTTTCATCATATAGAATATTTATCTAATCTAATTTAATACCTAATTGATCAAAAAAATAAAATCTAGTAATATTACCAGGAATAGCACTACGTCAAGTTTATAACATTTGAAAATGAAAATATTCCATATCGTAAAGCGCTAAATTATATGTGGCGAAAAATTTTTCTGGTTATATATATTTCTCACCGCTGATATTTTCACCAATACCAGAGAGTTTTCTCAATACTCAATAAAGTCATGTCAAAAATTGATACAAGAATATTTTCTTAATTGTACAAAAAACTTTCGTTGACTCCCGCATTTTTCATTTAGCAGTAGAATCTTTATTTTTGTAATAAATAAATTGCCTAAAAGTTCTCCTGCCTTCATCTGCCACTAAGTACACAAAATATTTTATATTTTATTAGGTGTGCGTTGTTCAAGTTTGCCAAGTAAGCAATGGAATTAAAATGATTTGTTGTCTAGCAACAAATTGGGCCATTGTATTTTATTTTGCTTATCGATTCCATGCAATATTTGCAGGGTCCATTTTACACAGTTATGTATTTGATTTTTTTTCTCCGATTAACATCCCAAACGGCATTTTGGTATCTTTGTTATGACACTGACAATTATCAAGTCGCAACTAATACGCTATATTAAATTACTGGGCCCAAATTCTTGATTGTCGATTTTACTTTGTCGAATACTAGATAGGCAAAATGTCGCCTAAATGCTTTAAACTGACCAGTCAAAAAGGTCGTTTGAGACATATCGCACGCCACGTTTGGTTAGCATGGGCAACTCCAACAGTACTGTATAGAAAAATCCATATACTTAGTTGCATCATCTTAAAACACCTTAAAATGCTTCTGATGAGAAGGTCTATAAGAGTTGTCATAATAATATTATGTCTCCCGTACGCCACAGAATTATAATTATAGTTATTAATATTGTAAATATCTATTATTAATATTATTATTATTACTATTACAATTATTTTCTACAATAACGTATCTATTACCCACATCGGAAAATTTAAGCTAGATGTTTTCTTATATGTCTTAGAAAACCATATATCTACTCCAGAGCAGATATGGATTTCTTACTTTTTAATAACTTGTTACACAATACAAATTGGCGATAAAGTAGTGACTAGTAACATGATAATCCCGCATAAACTTACATCAATATATTTATATTTATACCTGGTAATCGAAAGAAATATGAATGAAATTACCCTGGTAGGAGAAGGAAAAAACATGAAGCGACACATATCGCACGTAAAGCGAATACCATCTCTCTCTCTACACCTCCCAATCTTCCTCAAACCCACCATTTGAATCAGCGACCAATGAGAATGGAGACTCCATGGAAGCGGAGACAACTAGCGTCGATTTTCCATAAGCAAAACATCACCCACAGCTACAATCAGCAACTGAAGGAAAGATCGGATCGGCAACAGTAACACCATTTTTTGTTTAAAGTTATCACAAAACCTAGATACCGTTTTTTTTTCAAAAATTATGTAGGAATATATAAATAACAAACCAAATAGAAAAACGTTTTTTTTTGCGTTATCGGTATAATTACATGTTGTACATGTATTAATGGTTGTCATGTATATTTGGACATTCGCAGGTTCAGGCTTTAATTCAAGATAACAAAAATAAGAGTTATAAGAACAACCATTAAAATGTAGAAATATAGACACAACTTATAAGTAGTTTTTAAATGTTACACTCTATATATCGTCGTTTAAACGAAAAAAAAAGTGTTTTAAAAAATATACCTAGGTCAATATTTAGGGCAGCCGTTTTAGATTTATTATCATTTAAATTTTGAATAATAAAATGAAAAGCTGATATCATAGCTGTGTGTGTTGTAAGACCGGTAAATAAATTCTACTTAAACAAATGTAATTTACTTTAAAATTAATGTAAAAATTATATATAATGTAGAAAATGACAATGACTAAAATAAAAATAGAATAATAGCGATAAACCCTTCTAGAGAATTGGACAGTCATTGATAATATTATTATGTAGTTTATTGTTTATTAATTGAGAATACATTTAGGATGATATCTCTTTAATCTTAAAGTTATCGTCGTGAGAACAACAGAGTTTCAATGTTTATAAAAGATGCAACAGAAAGATGCAACATATTTTATTAATTCGGTCGGTCTGCCTGTCTGTCCGCCTATTTGACTTTTCGCGGCATAGCTAAAAAAGTACTTCCCTGATGCACTTTAAATTTTGAATAAAAATTAAGGATGCTATAGGGAATATCTGGTAACATTTCGATAAAAATCCAATATGGCTAAACAAAATGGCGGCCTAGTGAAATGTTAAAAAAAATTATTACTTAAGAACTACTTATCCAAATTTTGTCCAAAAATCAAGTATTACCTGGGCATCAACTAGTAAAATTTTCGTACGAATCCAAGATGGTGGCTAAATAAAATATTTAAATAAACAGTCTGTAAAAACTCCTTACTAGGTTGATATCAAATTGTGTGCATGAAGTATGTATGATATAGAAATAAACTGGTAAAATTGTGGAATGAATTTGAAATGCCGAAACAAAATGGCTGCAAAGTAAAATGTTCATAGTCTTGACAAAAATGACCCTCCCATGTTTTACATATATTCACGTTTTCGCGTCCCTAGATGCAAAAAAAATGTTTTTTTAATTTCGCTCTTTTGTCTGCCCGTATGTCTGTCTGTCTACCAGTTCGCGGCATAGCTAAAAAAGTACTTACCCGATTGACCTCAAAACCGTTATGTTAAAATTATAATAAAATCTATTTATAAATTTTAACTCAAATTTTACAAATCAAGTGTGGTAAAGAAATGAACTGGTAAAATTTTGGTAAGAATACAAAATAGCAAAATAAAATGGAGGTCTAATAAAATATTTTAAAAAATCAGCCTTAAAAAACTACTTATTAGAATTCCAAATTGTGTGCAAGCATTAAGTATGTTATAGAGAAAAACTGCTAACATTGATGTCCGTTATGTTGAAAAAAATTAGGAATTTTACAATATTTCTGTATATAACTGACTATTTGTACTATACATATCTATATAAAATGAGAATTATTCTGCTAATAGTCTTAATACGAGCCATCGAAGTTGGTTGTGTCCATAGTCGATTAAAAAATAGTTTTTTTTATAGTAATTTTACGAGCTCGTCAGAATAGTATTACTGAAATTTTAACAGAACTATTAAATCTATTTTGGTGATTTATTTTTTTAGATATTAAGTTAGTTAACATTTAATTTGAATTCAAGTAAAAAATATATATTCATAAAATTCGTAAAATGCCCAAAATCGCCTGCAAGACTAAATACATTTTATGGTAAAGAAATATCTTCTTTTATGGACTTTTAAGGAAAATGCTGCCCCAAAGTGCCATCGTATGAAAGAAATTAAAATTTATATATATTGACGGTTTATCAGCCGATATGTTTATAATAGGCAACCAAAAAAATACATTTTTTCCATTTCGCTGACTGGTGCTACAAAATTTGGTTGTTTTAACTAAGTACCTATATGTTACTTCGCCTTCTAAAAAATAATAATAATAGGTATATATAATGTAAATCTACATAGGAGAAAATTCTATTATAATTGTAAAGCAAATATTTGAATAGATACATTTTCCTATTATGTAGGCAGCAACACGCAACAAAATTATTGAAAATAATTGGAGAATCACCTAAATAAAACGTTGTTATTAAATCAAGATAAGTAACGCGCCGAGGAATTACTTCTGTGGCGGCTTTTCCAATATTATCCATTAAAGTTTGGACTTCGAAACCGCTTAAATTTTAACTTTAGGTTTAGGATCTGGGAGGGAGGTTAACCTCCCAAACCCCCATTGGTGTTTCACTGATCATAATTAAGGTATTGGAAGTCCAACAAAACTATTTCACGAAAACAATACGTTATGTGCCACTACCACCTTCAAACAGGAAACGAAATAAATTAGTTCTCCAAATAATATAATACAAAGTCTACTAAATATTGCCAATATCTCCTCGGGATATTGTTTTAAATATTCTGTATTCGATTATTCTGCCTATCGCATTTCTTACTTTTACTATTCTGAATTAAGGCAACTGACGTATGTAAATTCTAATTATCAAACTTTAATAAAAAAAATAATAATTAAAAATGAGCATATGGTACAAATCACGTCAATAGTGTTTGGAATTTATCTACCCATAATTACGTTTCAAAAATGCTTAAATAACGTTATTT
Organism: Kuschelorhynchus macadamiae; assembly: GCA_030620095.1. Taxonomy (NCBI): domain Eukaryota; kingdom Metazoa; phylum Arthropoda; class Insecta; order Coleoptera; family Curculionidae; genus Kuschelorhynchus; species Kuschelorhynchus macadamiae. The sequence continues at coordinate 209,619 of JAUTXW010001609.1, forward strand.
TACGACTTTTTTTTATTTGCGGTCTAATTTTTAAAATACCCTGTATACAGTATGGTCCAAGAAGTATGTAAAATATGGCAACCTCTTTCAGTAAATTTTGAAAAAAAATCAGTAAATTTTGAATATCCTTTTTTTCCCACTAAACATCAAAATGCAATGAATCTAAGCAAAATCAAGTAACCTGTGCCTAGATGTTCAGATTAACTAATAAACTTATTTAGATTTGTACATTTTTATTAATAACAAATTATTTTGTTTGATTGCAAGGGAATTTAATTAATCTTCAGAATTTTGAAAGTAATGTTTATAGGAAGTTAAATGCCTAATCAATTTAGCATCCCTACAGAAAAACTTGAAAGTCAATCCAAAATATTAGTATTTTAACGGTTTTAGTTCAATGTTGAAAATTTATTTAAACATATTTTTTCTGGAATATGCGGCAATTTCATAACTAAACATAGGTTTTCATTCTAAACAACTTTTCTTTATAGTATTTTGTCATATTTTTAAAATAAAAGAGTACTTTATTCTTGATCAGTTTTTACATTTTTTTTGCCTACCCTGTATACCTTTTGACTTAAAAAAACTAACTACTGCTAATACAGTATCTTTTGACGACCATTTCTTATAAAGAATAATTTTTTTTGAGAAATCAAAAATAAAAGTTTCCTCTTCTTGGACCACACTGTATATTAGACAACAAATTTTAGGTGGTTAGTATTGTGTTGTATTTTTATTAATAATAAATAATAATTAACATTGTCTAGAATAACTGAATAATGTTTAATTCGTCTTATGACTAATGTGTCAAATGTTTAGTTCATCTAATATTAATATACTATTTAGTGTACCTAATTTTTATATTATAAAAATTACAGTCCAAAAATAATACTACCTTTCATTTCCCTAGTTATCCATCTAACAACTGGTCAATAATTATTTTTTCTACAATCGTGCGTTTAGTTTTTTAGTTTGAAAAGAGCTACTTTTCCGCACTAGTGCGGAAAAAATCTACTAATAGTAATAATAAGTAATTAACCTCATTTTTTTGAAATATACTTATTGATTTTAAATATTTAAAAATATATTGATACGCTGACAGCAAAATGATTTAAGAATATAAATTTGCTAGAATCCTGCTATAATTTTCAACAAAATAGTAAAAAATATGTAAAACCTGTTTTAAAAAATTGTTTAATGGCTATTATTATGCCTTATAAAAACAATGTTAAGCATAATAAACACCTGCTTTTTTTATTTGGCAGTTTGAATCACTATAGACACAAAGTAAACATACGCGTGTCGTTTATTGTCAATCAAAACCAATTTTGCTGTCGCTGATTTTTGTCGTAGTACAACTTGAGTAAAAGTGTTTTTAACGGATTCTTCAGATGAAGATTTGCCATTGTTGTAAGCATATGTATAAAGGCCGTTTTACAGGCTGCAATTCTTTCTTGCAAGTTGCAATAGTCTTGAACAAAAGCATGCGCAGTGGCAAGATATTTGTACCTTTTGTAAAACTGCGCGTGCCTTTGTTCAAGACTATTGCATATTGCAAAGAATAATTGCAGCATGTAAAACAGCCTTAAGAAAGAATATAATCTGTTTAAAACCTGGTGTCAAACTAAAGGTATCAAAACTTTGAATGAACCCGTTTTTTTGGCATATTTCGCCGAACTTTCCAAAACATGTAAGCCAAACACGCTTTGGCCCAGATACTCAATGTTAAAAAGTATGATCAAACTCAATGAAAACATAGATTTAAGCAAGTTTTTCAAAGTCACGGCCTATTTAAAAAACAAAATGTTGAATTTAGACCAAAGAAGGAGAGAATTATTTCAAAAGAGGATATTTCTAAATTTATAAATGAAGCGCTTGACGAAATTTATCTCCATATTAAAGTAGCCACTATATTTGATTTGGTTTGGGGGGCGCATATCGCCGAGAAGAACTAAGAAAAATGTCATTGGATCATATTGAAGACAAAGGAAATATTTTATTAATAAATATTCCAAACACAAAAAATTACCATTCTAGAAGCTTTGTACTATCTGATGAGGTTGAAAGAGGAGAATATTTAAAATTGGTCGGAAAATATGCTATTTTAAGAAAGCCAGAAACCCCACATAGGCGTTTTTTTGTAAATTACAAGAAAGAAGCTTGCATAGTACAATGCATCAGAATAAACACCTGTGGAAAATGCTATCAAATATTGCAGGTTATCTGAAGCTCCCAAATCCTGAACCATATACAGGCCAAAGTTTCCGACGTTCAGCCGCCACAATGCTTGCAGATTCCGGAGAAGGAATAACAAATATCAAACGCCTCGGAGGTTGGAAATCTTCAACCGTGGTAGAAGGTTATTTAAAAAGCTCAATAAGTCTTCAAAAGAATCCATCCATTAAAGTATCGAACTTTAATGCCATTCCTTCCACTAGTCACCAACTTTCACCGGTGCAGTCTACCAAATCGACCTCTTCCAACCAAAAAGTTACACCCTTGGCGACGGTTACAACAATAAGTACCCGTCAAAGAGAACTGGAAAATCCAAACCCAACCTACAAGTCCCTGAGCTCCTTGGAAAAAATCGAGCCTCTGCAATTAATTTACAAAATGCTACAAACTGCACATTTACTATTCATGTTGTTAATAATAATTAATTTGTGTTTATGTATTTGATATAAATAAATGATTCTTTTTAACTTTTGGGTTTTTCCGCACGCTTGTAGAAAAAATACTGTACCTTACACGTGCGTAAGGTAGTAGCACTTTCCGCACTTGTTAGGTAAACTACTATTAATTAAACACGTATAACCAAAATTATAAACATAAAAGTAAATGTCCAGCGGTTGCCTAAGCTCCTAAGCGGAGCAAAATAGTGGCCAAATAATATGTTTTGAACATCTTATTCAATTGGCTTCAAATTTCGTACAAAAATTAAATGTGATGTAGGTTTATGATATGAATTCAATATGGCGGTCTATTTTACTGTTCCTAATAAAAGTAAATATTTATAATGAGGAAAATTCCTGGTAAAGGAAACGTATAGATTTTTTTATTAGAATAAACCTTACCACCTTTGAATTTAATATTTTTTTTATATCCCACAGAATTTAAATGTAATCCCAGTACCATATTGAAATTACTAATGTATGTGTATCCAATCAGCTTTTAGCTGATGATTTTATGTGAATCATATTTAAACTGCTTATTTCACACTTAGCAGTATTTTAAATTTGTAATACAGGTTAAATGACATTTTTCAATGTTGAATTCAAGACTCAGGATGAAAATGGTGACTAGAATCTAAGATTTATTAATTTCTATTATACCGGGTGTCAACGAATCTATTAGACAGGCCATAGCTTTTAAAGTATTTGATGTATCAAAACGAAATTTCGTATAGGTAAATGGTACATAAAGAGGAGAGTTTTCGCATATCTTTCACTTTCCGGCCACTTCCGGTTTCTCCAGAAAAGACTCTAGTTTTGATTTTTTAAATAGAATGCTCTCTATATTTTTACATTTTTGGATTCTTGAGACAATTGCGAATCAAAATATGACATTTTAGAAACTTTTTACGCCTACTTGATTTTTTATAGCCATTTTTAAAATTACATCTAGGCCATGACCGGACGCAAATTAATCTAAGGACCTGAAATGATGACAGAATAATACAATCGCTAAGTTTTAGTGATTATTCTGATAGCTAGGAACAAGATAAGTTGATAAAATCAAATTTTTGTGTCTAACTATTTTTTTTCAAATTGCGAACCTTTTTAGACAAGCACTTTTTGAAAAGAGGATTTTTCTGCGAATATAACGGTACAAACTTTTTTGCGACTGGATTAAAAATAAGCTCAAAAATTGAATATTACTAAGAAAAATACTCGATAATCAATTAATTACTTTTATCAAGTGTGCCATGGATATCCATGCTGGATATTAAGTAGGATTTTTAATTGTGACAGTTGGTTGATCAAGATTACTTACGTTGGATCTATCCATGCGTCATGTGACGTAAAGTCTACCCAGCCTATCTTTGTTGATGAAAAGAATGCACGCCTATGCGTCTAATGCTCGGAACAGTATTTTTTATACCTACGGTTTTCTGCTGCCGCTCTTCAGATATCGTCAACCAATTTAGGTGTGCAAATCTATATCTTTGGCTAACAAATAGTTCAGAGTAATAAACAAAAATATAACTTCAACTAACTTCAATAACGCTGTAGAATGTAAAAGCATAATATTTAAGTTCACTGTAGTTGTTCAAAGTGCATTCCTCCTTGTTCATGACAACACATTTCCGCTCGTTCAATTGCTTCTCTCAACACGTTGTGCAGCATTGGAGGCGTAATACTTCTAAATACACGTACAATTCTTTCTTCTAAGATTTTAAGAGTGGCCACCATATTGGATCATTGGTTGCAATAACTTTATTATTAAAATGTTCAATTAAATAATTAAGAACTTCTCTGGTATTGTGAGGCGGTGCTCCATCTTGCTGGAAGTAAATTCGGCGTAAAACTTCTAAATTTCATTTTGGAGATAGGCTAAGTACCTAACTCCTGTTAGTTAGCCTTGAAATAAAATTGGCCCAATTATTCTGTTACCAACGACACCAGCCCAGACATTGACACCAAACACTTCATGTTGATTTTGTTGGGCCCAGTAACGAGTATTTTGCTTGTTAAACATACCATTATTAGTAAATCTGGATTCGTCAGAAATTAAGATTATATTTGGCTCAATTTTACAATTTTGGAGCAGCCAATCACAAAAGAATACCCGTCTATCGCCAGAGTCAGGATACAAATGTTGGTGTAACTGGTACTTAAAAGCTCGATATCCATTATTCTTTAGTATTTTTCTAGCTGATTCATGACTTAAACCCAGTTTGTGATTAATTTTTCTTAAAAAAAACAGTTTTATCAACTCATAGCAAGAAAGCTTATCTCCATTTCTTCATTTATAATAAATCTGCCTTCCACCACTTGATTTCCCTCTTAATGCAGCATTCCTTGAATTTGTATGACAGTCTCAAAATATTAATAACATATCGACTTTTTCACTTTGAGTATACATTATTTTGACTTTTGAAGACAAAAATAATACTGAAAATCAAGAGAAATAAGGAAATCTTATGTCTACTCAGAAAGAATAGGTAAGTGTCACTGTCAAAACAAAGAATCCTACTTAACCCTTTTTAGGTCAGTGGGATAATATTTTCCCACTGCTCCTGCGTCAACGAGCTTTGGGTTATACGCCTCCCACCCAGAAATAAATGTACCGCATGCGTTCTAGCGTCAGTTGCAGAAGTGGCCCGCTTCAGTCGCCTTCGCTTGGTGGAGGAGTACGGTTGAAGCTCCTATGTGGGAAATTATTATCCCAAAGCCTATACAGGGTGTAAATATTTGTGCATTTTCAGAGTTAATTGTTTTGAGTTTTTTTGTTTGTGTGTAATGTAAAAAAGAGTGTTATAACTGGTAAGTATATTTATTTCTAACATATTTAGGCACAATTTGATAATATTTTTCTGTATTCAACTCCTTTTATTCGTCGGTGGAAAATAAATATTTCTAACCGGTACTCAATAACACATGACCTTAGATTTTTTCAATATTTATTTTTGTATGTTATTTTTTGTTTTTCATATATGTCGTAAATATTTCACCAATAATTATACTCTTATGTAATAATAAATCAATTTTCTGAACCACTCGAATTTTCAGAAAAGATGTTCTTTGAGATTTCTTTGAGTACTTACATGAGAATTTCTAACCAAAATGGACTCCAATCGTTTTTTGAAAGTTGAGCAATGACATAAGGTCTCGGATAAAAATTTTAAATCCGAGTATGAGACAAAGATTTTTTTTCAGACAAAAATGGCTGGCTTAGCTCAAGATGAGCTTGAAAAACTGGTCAATGAGGCTGCCAATGAAATTTTCATTGGTATAACGGACGCACAAGCATTTGATTCAGATGAAGGTGGAGATTCGGATGCCGATGACAATTTGAACATCGAGTATTCACGAATACACTCCACACGATTATCAGCTGTCTCTACACTATCACAAGATGTATCTACTTTTTCACCGACTGCCACTACACTATCACTGTCATCTCCCGCCACACCATCATCATCAGTTGTATCTAGCCGATTACCAGCTGTTTATATAGAAACTAATATCTCGGATGTCAATTCATCAGAAGTTGAAAATGATGAGCCATCAACATCACGAGGGCTTAGGCGTCGTTCGATGATGAAGAAGCTATCCAGTTCCAGTGACGACGATGAAGAAAACCTGAACTTTATTGAACCAGAGCCGATAAAAATATCACATATCACAGCCGAAGATGATTATTCATCAAGTTCAGATGAACCAGTCGCAGGTCCAGTGTTTTCATGGTCAAAAAATCCGAGAGATCCTATCATATTTTCGCAAAGCAACTTCAACGAGCCACAAGGCCCTACAAATAGCGAACATCTGAAAAATCCTTTTGATTTTTGGTCCTTATTCTTTACCGAGTTTTTTTTATGCGACATGACTCATCAATCCAACATATATGCAGAACAACGTGGAGTTAATTTAGGCCTACAGGTAAATGAGCTACGTGCTTTCTTGGGAATTTTGATATTTATGGGGTTTCACTACCTACCCAGCGTAAGAGCCTACTGGTCCACGGACGAAAATTTTCACGTCGAACGGATAGCTCGGATCATGCCATTGAAGCGGTTTTTAAAAATTCTCCGTTTTCTCCACTTAGCAGACAACACCAAAATGCCTCCAAGAGACTCGCCGGATTTTGATCGTCTTTACAAGATTCGCCCAATTCTAGATTATTTCGGTGAACATTTCAGAAAATGCTACTCCCCATCACGAAATATATCGATAGATGAAAGCATAATGGCTTTCAAAGGTCGTTCCAGCATGAAGCAGTATATGCCTATGAAACCCATAAAGAGGGGATTCAAGGTATGGGTAATGTGCTGTGCAGCAACTGGATATATGTTATCTTTCGATGTATACACCGGAAAAAGCGTTGGAAATGAGTCCTACAGCCTTGGCGAGAAAGTCGTATTGAATTTGTCAAAAACTCTTGAAGGGTTATGTTATTGCCTATTTTTTGACAATTTCTTTAGCTCTATTCCCTTATTGGAAACTTTGTTGAAAAAGAAATTATTCGCATGTGGAACTATACGGGCAAACCGAAAATATCTTCTTATAAGGGAAATAGAAGCGGACAAAAAAATGTCAAAACATGATATAGACTATGCCATGAGTGGCGATCTAAGCTACATCAAGTGGATGGGCAGAGGAAAAAAGCCGGTCACCATAGTAAGTACCATGCATAACCCATCAAAATCATGTAAAGTGGACAGGAGAAGTAAAACTGGGGAAAAAGAAGAAGTAACGTGTCCAAAAGCCATTCAGGATTATAATAATTATATGGGAGGGGTTGATCGAGTGGATCAGCTAATAGCGGCTTATTCTGTTGCACGAAAATCACGGAGGTGGTGGATAAAGCTCTTTTATTATTTTTTGGATTGTGCTACAGTAAATAGCTTTATTATTTACAAGGAGACAATGAAAGGAAAACAGGCGTACAGTCATCTACAGTATCGATCAGCTCTTGTAAATGAATTAGTAGGATCGTACACTTCGAAAAAGAAAAGGGGATATCAACCATATAGTGGATATGCTAAAAAACAAAAGAGCGGAAAATCCACTGTTACCAATACCGTACGGCTATCCGGCGTAGGAAACCATATGCCTGAAATAATTGATAAATATCGAAGATGCGCAAGGTGTAGCACCAAAGAAAAAGAAAAACGCGGCAATCTCCTTTGCAAAACTTGTAATTTTGCATTATGCAAAGCATGTTTTTCATTATTTCATCCAGAAAAATGATATTTTTTTTGTTCTGTTGTAAATTAGTTTTTTGCTTGTTGTTTTTAATGTTTTCATTTGCAACTTATATTATTTTGCAAAAACATGTTTTTTTTGTTACTTGTATTTTTTATTTTTTGTTGTTTAGTTCTCTAGAAAATGTGTAGATCATTTCAAAATATTTGGTGTGCTTTGACTTCTTTCATGATTTACCATACTTAAAATTCTGTTTATTTTCGTTTTTCTTACGTTTAGTACACATTTTAAGCTTTTTTCTATGTTACTATGTATTTAGGATTAAAAATAAAAGCTTTATTTATATTTAAGATTAAAATGTCCTAAAAAAATAATAAAGACTTTGTGTTCATTATTATTTATTAGTCTATTGGTATTTTTTATATTATTGATTTTCGAGGTGGGATCTTAGAATCCTGCTGCATACATAAACAGATTATGCTCTGAAGGTTTCTTTGGGATAAATATTTCCCACCTCAAATTTCCTAAAAAAACTTAAAAATATATAAAAAATTTACTATTGTTGCTTATGACCCAAAGTATCTCCTCAGCAAATATAAAGTCAATCTGAGCACTGCAACCCTTTTGCCCTATAAAGGGTTAATATCCAGCATGGCTATCCATGGCCTTGATAAAAGAAAATAATTGATAATCGAGTATTTTTCTTAGTAATATTTAATTTTTAGTCACAAAAATTTAATTTTATCAACTTCTCTTGTTCCTAGCTATCAGACTAATCACTAAAACTTAGCGATTGTATTATTCTGTTATCATTTCAGGCTCTTAGATTAATTTGCGTCCGGTCATGGCCACCTAGATGCAGTTTTAAAACTGCCTATAAAAAAATCAAGTATGCGTAAAAAGTTTTTAAAATGTCACATTCTGATTCAGAATTGTCTCAAGAATCCAGTGTTCCATTTAAAAAATTGAAACGGTAAACACTTTAAAAGTTATGGCATGTCTAATAGATTCGTTGACACCCGGTATATATTTACATTTTATATTTTTTATAGGTAATATAGAAAGAACTTTTCATTTTGCTTATGTCTTTATTTATGTGTCAATAAAATATTATTTTCGTTACTTTAACGAACCGTAATACCTTTTTTCTTGCCTCTCCAATCGCATATAAACAACCCACATCTGAGCTTTTTTCTGGAAAACTTGTTACATCAACAGTAAAGCGTGTATTTTCATTCCCCATACACTAAAGATTAAATATAACTATTCAATAAAACATTCGTGTTAAAAAACATACCATAAAGCCAACAACAGAACTATTAATTTTGTGGGAGGCCTATAAATCATGTGCGGAAATTTTGTGTATCCCTTTACAAATTTTAATATGCAACGTAATCGAAATAAATGACGGGTTGTCAAAAAGCTTGCAATAAAAGCCAGTTTTTTTTCTTTTATTTTGCTTTTAATTGCACATTGTGTGGTGTGCGTGATATCGTGAATAATATGTTGAATGCATTCCTCCACGGGATTAAAAGGCCATATTATATGCTTTCCTTTTTTGACACAGTGTGAAAACATGAACTAAAGAAGTGGATATTATTTAATACCTTTATGACTCCATGGGCGTTTTTGCGGGCATGCCATTAAAGCGCTATAGAAAAATATTTATGAACAAAAATTTTAATTATTTAATGTTATATAAAATGGGTCAAAGTAATTAACCGAAATTGAAAAGAAAGGTCTCTGACCACCAGTAATTTCGTGTCACTTAATGTCAAATAACGAACTATTTCGTCATAAACTTGAGTATGGTTTTTAATGGCAATCCCCGAAAAAAATTGTTGATATGATCAAGATGTATGAATGGCAGGCTCCTAAGGAACAGCTCAAATGAAAAAAAAATGATCTCGGTTTATATATTTAACAATAAATCGCTTAATGTAAACAAGTTAAGTTGATCAAGTTAAAGTTTGTTGTTTGCAGCCACCTGAAAATTAGTTTACTCTCCGTTTGTTACACCAATTCGATAAATTAATTATTATATTAATAATATGACATATAAAAACACAAGTCATATTATTCAACTTTATATATATATATATATATATATATATATATATATATATATATATATTTTAAATACCCTTTTTTCCTTATATAGAAAATTTAAAGAAAAGCGATTTGTACATATTTACAGCTGATTTAGATAACTCATGGGTCGGCAAATATTTCGTTTGTGATGCCACCTTGTAATTGCAGAAAAGAAAAACAATGTCTCAGTCTCAGTCAACACGTGTTTCGCCAAACAAATAGGCGTCATCAGATTTTAAAACAACAAAAACATGTAAAATATATAAAGCTGGCACGTACAACTACACAATTAAACAATTTTTTTTAATGTATTAAACCACTTGACTGAGATCGACACATTGTTTTTCTTTTCTGCAGTTATTAAACCAGGTCTCTTAGAGATATTATGGACGAATTACTTCTTATAACACCTTGTATTTGTTGCGCTTAATTGCTTTAGTTAATCAAATGACTAATAAATTTCGATGGCCCACCAAAAAAGTCACACTCCTGTTTGTGACTTTCCTGGTATATTTTGAAAAATACGCTCAGACACGTCAATGTTGCCTGCTAGGCGGGGTCGTTACTGTAGTTGTATAATACAGAGTGATCCAAAAAAAGGATATTGCGTCACACTTTAGATTTTTAAATGTATTTTAGTTCACTTTTCGATTCTACATGAAGTTTTAATCAAATCGTATTTAAGGTTTACACCTATCTTCAACCCTTTTGAAGCTATTTGGATTTATAATTTAATTTAATATTGATAATGATTATAATAATAATCATGCATATCAGTAAGAATATTTTGCAGTATTGTCACAGAAAGTCGGTTTTTTTCTTGATTTTAAATCGTTCAGCTAGTTGTGATAATTATTATTAACCATGGTTTATTCGATTCAAGAAAGGGTAAAAATTACAAAACTCTACTACCATAATGGGTGTTCTGCAAGGGCTACTGCCCGGTTTTTTAATGAGTTACATCTAGACAAAAATGTTAGAGACAAGTATGTATCATCGAAAACGACCTGTAAGGAACGAATCCCCAGAAATAGCGGTTTCAGGACACGTAGCACTTGATAATACCCAAAGCACTCGTCAACTATCTGTTTCTTTAGGAGTTACGCGCACAACTATACAAAGAATTTTGAAAGATCATAAATTTCACCCGTACAAAATAGAACTTGTTCACGAACTTAATGAAGACGTTTATTATTTAGTATTTGTTTTTCGGATGAGTGTACGTACTATTTACACGGTGCTGTAAATATACATAATTGCCGCTACTGGAGTGAATCCAATCCAATTGTTTCAAGAGCTACATATGCAATATACTAAAAAAATAAACGTTTGTGCCGGCATATTTAGAAATAATGTTGTAGGACCTCTAAAAAACCTCTCGAAAAATATTTTTTCTGATTATAATAGAAAATTTCGAATGTTTGATTGTCACTTCCTAATTTGCTAAAAAAAAACCTTTATAACTCGAAATCTAAATTTTAAAATAACTTTAAGGTTGTTGCTTCTGGCAATATATAAAGTACTGAACCACTGAATCTACTCAGGCAAAATAACTGTCTTAGTTTAAAACCTGACTTGTCGGAATAGAGAAGACCGTAGCAGAGGTCGCTAACGTTGTATAAGAAGTATCTTATACAATATGGATGTAAACTCTATTGAAAGGTAATCGGCTTTTTATTGGCTCATCAGTTAGTCTTGAAAGACCCTTGCTTAACAGTCAAAATTTGTGAAGAACTACTGCTAAAGTAATTTAGGTTTTTTTTCTCGACACATCTCCTTAAGTACTTCGATAATAACTCAGCCATTTTGAAATTTTGAGTTTCTTAGGTTTTAACTTCCCCCGTAAAGAGGTAATTATAATTTTTGAAAATAACAGATTTTTACGTTTTAGGGTCCCTTACCTTAAATTCTGGCCTTGGCGATGGCCAGTGAGTTTCTTGAAATCTATCTTATATCAAGCAAAACTGCAGATTCTTTGGGTAAAAATATTGCGAATTAAAGAAATTTAACTCAGTCCAAAAGTTGATAAGGTGTCAAAGTTAAGTCAAGTAAACCTTTTTAAATTCCCAAATGTACAATGTTTATCATAGTAGGCTGTTATTAAATCAGATGTCAGTTTCAGTAACAAATGCTTAGTTACGATGATGTTACGAGATGCGGGATATGGTGCGTGAATACGCGCAGGGCTAATGTACGGTCTTTAGAAATGTATCTTCAACGCAGAAAGCCATATTTTAATATCTTCAAGAATCTCTGTGACCGACTAGGAGAAACAGGCTCTCTTCGTCCCAGTGGACATTCTGCAGGACACCCTAAGACTCCCGACCAGGAAAAAGAAATTCTGATCCGCGTATCCGAAAATGCTGAATAAGTACAAGACACATTTCTGCGAGAACCGTCTCCAAAATTCTTCACGTCCAGAATCTATTGTCAACTGACTTGCCAGTTGGACTGACATTCTCTCGTTTCTGTAGTATCCAGCACCAGGCCGATCCGTTGGTTTTAAACAAAATCTTATTTACAGATGAAGCAACGTTTATACGTACAGCCGTTTTCAACTTTATAAATAAACATGCATATGATTTAGAAAATCTGCATTTAATAGCCTAACGTCATTTTCAACATGAATTTAAAATTAACGTTTGGTCTGGCGTTATTGCTGTTCATGCAGGATGGAACACCAGCACACTTCTCTGGACCTGTTCGAGATTACCTAAATATTCAATTTTCTCATAGCTGGATAGGCCGTGGAAGCCAGATGCCTTGGCCGCAACAGAGCCCCGATTTCAATCCGCTTAATTTTTGTGTATGGGAATATGTGAGTATATATTACCGAAATCGAATTTGCACATACGCCATTGCCAACTATTTTTTAAAAAGATAAGTTTTGTCCACAAATTGTTTTAAATTAAGGTTTGAAAAGAAAAACTATTCATAGCAGTTCATATCTGAAATACTGACATTTAGAATTAGGGTTATTTCGGAAGAAACAGGCCATCGCCTCAGATAGATCACTTCACAAGCGGATAGTCGTAGTCACCAAGATATTTACCTCGTTCGTACAAAAATTATTAAAAATTGTGAAAATTTTGGCAAACTCCAAATGGGATAGATAAACCAGTTTTGTCCGAGATAGATAGCCTAAGAGCAACAAGGGCTAAAACACATGTTTATCTAGTATCTATAGATTTTTTTTAAACGTTAGCCACATACAAACGAAAATAATGTATTTCTTGAGGAAGCTAGACTAAACAGCAGTTAAACAATGCAATTCGGACTATAGATAACCAGTTAATGGTTGTAAATCAAGCTGTCACTTTGCGTCTCCAAAGTAATGTTAATACGACAAAAAAATTGATTTGAAATGTAATAAAAACTGACATTTGGCCAGTGGGGGAAAAGAATGATCACAAGTCAGTCAGTCACATCAAAAAAATTTCGAGATATGGTTTTGCTCCAACTCGTGACGCTATTCATTACATGGCATTAGTTCGTACTCTACAGCTTGAGTTAAATCACTATTTTAATGTCGAAAAAAAATACTGGCCATGATTGGTTACTTTTGTTTCTACAGAGACATCCGGATAATTATAAGTGCGAGTGAAAGAAGCGAGAAAATTAGTTCAATAACCTGTTGTAGTCTAATGCCATCCTTCTGTATATTTAAGTCCGAAGTCCCAGAAATCTACATACAACAATATCTAAATCCTTTTGGACCGGTTAAAAACCCATTTATTGTAAACTGTATACCATCCGACACACTTTTGGTTATTTTAGATGGGCACACATTCCATAGCAACTTATGTGAATTGCTGGAGTTTGCACAAGAACATGATATTATTATGTTATGTTTACCAGCCCATACAATTTAGGTCGCTAAAAGGGCATTTTTATGGGGCATGTAATAATTTTATGAAAACGAACAGTCCTCAAAAACTAAGAAGTTGACAATTCTGCAAACTTTTGTCCGGCGTTTGTTAGTAATGCCCCATCTAGTTTCCGAGCCACTTGGAATATCTCCTTTTATCACTGATTCTATTCCAGAATATGCTTTCATAAGCACTGAACCTGAGCCAAAAATTGCTAACGAAAACGATACATCAGCAGATGAGGTAAATTTGTGAATAATATTAATTTTGTAAAAGTTTATACCTCCTATTTTCTTTTTCGTTCTAGAATATCAGTATAGAAAAAGCCTCAGAATCGGCAAGCTCTTGTGCTAAATATAGCCAACAAAAATGCTCTTTTAGAGAATCACGTAGCTTTTTTTATATCATCACCTAAGAAATTCTGACTAGTTAGGGGCCGTTCGACCTTTGAAGTCAAAAGCTCCGCAGTTTCAATAATGTCATCGGTAGATATACTTCTTGTAAAATTTTTTCTTTATTTTCCCTGTAGTGTAGTGACACCCTGTATTAGTTGTTGGCATTAAAGTTACTTCATATTCATAATAAAAGCAGAATGAGCACGCTGACGCTGCATCGCGCTCTTGGTAACGGTGTCCTACATCACGCATTCACCCATATGGAGATATACGCTAGCTTTTAACCAAAGTGGTCGTAAGGGCAAGGGTGGACCTTGTCGGTCCAGCCCTTGGACTGTACATTATTCATATCAGTGTTCTTAATAGAATTATTGTTAATAACAACGAGTCTCATTCCGTATACCAACAGGAAACTTTACATGGCGATCCTGCCTTAAACGATCCGTAAGGACAACCTGCCGTAAGTGCCTTAAAAGATCCAGCCTGCTGAAATATTACTGTATATATGGGCGAAAGAAGGCCAAAGAGCACTTCACTAGATAACAAGGCCAAATTTGATAAATTAAGAACTGAATGATGAAGACCACCATAATATGGACCAGAACGAGTTTTTATTTTTTAGCTTTTTTTAGGTGCAAGATACAAAAAAGAAATTATATAATATGGAAATGGAAATGTAGAAGTTACTGGAATTTGTAGAGTTTTAAAGTATGTAAATATATGATAAGGAACTAAAAGTCGCAAAATCGAGTGTGGGCATAAGGTACTAGAATAATTAATAATTAATTCTCAATGGTCATCTGGAACATAAGGGCGTGTTTAAATCTTTTTATTAAGTAGTGTTAAATTTTAGATTAGGGTGTAATATTGCATAAAAATACGAATATTAACGTATATATATTTAATAGGAGGTATATTTTATTTTAAAAATAATGAGTATTACCAAACCTAAGAAGTTTAATTCACGAACTAGAAGCAAGTGCTAATTAATAATTATAATGTTTATCTTAATCTTGCTATCTGACAAGTAATAATATTAAAATATTTTATATAAATAAATAAATAAAACAGACATATTGGACATTAGATGCTGATTATCCTATATGATTTTTTAAAGTTCGTAGAGTTATGCGAAAACGGCTAGTGCTGTAGATGGATAACGCTGGTGTAATTATCATTGATTACGCTATTTTATTAAACATCTTTTGTCTAAGAAAATGATATTTTACATATCAATCAGATGAATTGCGAATAATAAGCAAACAAAGTAATATTTAAAATGTGAATAACTAAGCAAAGTCAGGCTAACCTACTTATTTTGTTTTTGTTACCTACTAAAACAATTATTGCATTCCAAAACAATGCGTTGTCACGTCTTACTAAACTAAGTAGTTATTATTTAATTTATTGCTCAATGTAAATGAAAAATAAGTTTTTGGCCACTTCAAAATAAGTAAATTTCTAAATAAGTAACTACCTAAAATTTTCTTTAGCTTTGCAGTTGTCATATTATTGCTTCATTTTGATTTAGACTTATATTGGTTCAAAATCAATATAAATATGAAATCTAAGAATGACTAAAAATACATGGTTTAATGTATAATAAATGGTTGATTGAACAGGAGTCTCGCTTAAACTTTCGATACGATTACTTAACCATGACTTACTAAAACGAAATATTTTTGGTTGTCACATAGACTGACAAATGGGCTTTTAATTCATAACTAACCCAAACTAAGAATGGTCAGTTTTCATAGGTTAAATATGTATTACACTTGTTTGTAACTACGATAATTGAAATTTAATTCAAAACGTCATTGGTAAAATAAGCCTTTTCACTTCATAAATCAAATATCGACGACCCCGTCTTATTTTTGTAATTTCGTCAGCTTAATAACTAATTCTTGGTTGATTTTTCGTTCTCTATATATTTTAAGGAAGAAATTGTGCTAAATAAAGACTAGCGAGTTGATTATTTTTACTAATTATAATGGTTAAAATATAAAATGTTTTAAGACTAATATTGCATAGTAATAAAAGCTAAATTAGATGCTTGAACTTCCAAGAAAGTTTAATAATTTTATAAATTTTTCATTATGTATTAAAACTTGAGCTCATTAGGTTCATAGCCTACAAATACACTTGTTGCAACAAACTCAGTCCTAGATTTTCTGCTGATATGGTGATTTTGATGGTGGATTTTGTCAACTAATTGCATTCCAGCAATTAAACAAGGTTATTTAATGTGTTAATCTATTCTTATATTGGATGTTAAATAAATATAATTTATAATAATTATTGATTATAAAAGTACACTAACGCTTAACATGACGTAAATGTTCTGGTAAAATGTACAGAATAAATAAGATTTACTTTTATATATCTGAAATTATTGGTAATTAATATCAGAGATACATTAAATAATATGCAGCATATGCATTGGGTCATATTTATGAAATTCATGATTATTGAGCTGCAAGCAATATAATTCACACATCATTCAGTTGCTCCTTCGGCAACATATCCATACTAGAGAACTTGCTAATCTGACCGTATGCTAGTAAACCCCTTGGCGTATCTGCTATCCTGATTTTGAAGTATATAAAATAATAATAATAAATAATAATGTTAATAAATAATTTAATATTAATAAATAATAAGTATATTAATAATAAATAGGTATTATAAATATAGTAATTAATTACATACACATCGTCAAAGAAAAGCCCCCGTGGTTACGTCATTGTATGTGTTATTTAATCAAAATCGAGCAACGTCTACCAAAGTATTTAGATGTTTCAACGTTGCCATGTTGCCTCGCTGAATATCCCCAGGCACAGCTGAATAATTCCACAAATTCGCCATATTTATGAAAAAAAAAATCCCCCAGATTTTCTTTCTTTTAATTTCAAGTGGATTTTTTCTAAACGATATTTTCGTATTAAATTGAAATATTTTTTAAAGAAAATTTTTAGAAACCCCAAAAAAAAAAATACTTGACAACCCCGAGATAACTAAATAGGGTTACAAAAATAAATAAGAGCAGATTATGCAGCTTATGCTGGCTAAACGTTAGGTGGCTAGCACAAAATTCAGATACAAAACATATTCAATTATATTTCTAATACATTCAATAATTATTAGAGCATTAAAAATTTGAAGTCGAATTTTACCATAATTCTGTGACATAAATAAGTAAATTCATTAATAAACCAAAAGGGAAAATTATTAACGCTTACGCAACGAAAAGCTTATTTTATTAAAATTCTAAGAACTTAGACAGTAGCTCAGCGTATATGTGTAAAGTTACTTCTACTTAAGAAAGTTGTGAAATTAAGCCGTATTTACCTAAATATTAACAAAAAAAAAAAAATTAGCGCTGATAAAACAGGATAATATAATAAGGAAATATTGCTTGGCCTTAATGAATGGCTGATGAGCAAAAGTTTGTTGTTAGGAATGGCAAAATAGATGAGAATGGTTAAAGAATGT
This sequence comes from Kuschelorhynchus macadamiae, assembly GCA_030620095.1. NCBI lineage: Eukaryota > Metazoa > Arthropoda > Insecta > Coleoptera > Curculionidae > Kuschelorhynchus > Kuschelorhynchus macadamiae. Next base: position 227,334 of record JAUTXW010001609.1, read on the forward strand.
ATGAGTATATAAAATGGAATGTGCAACAGTTAATATCATACTTAAATTGTTAGAAATTATACAGGATTGGTCTGATCACCCGAAAATGTATAAAATTTCTAAACGCGTATAGATATTAGCTGGTCTGCATAGAAAGTAAAAAGAAAAGAAATAGGAGCACTTTCCCACTCATTAATGGTAAGCTGGGCGTTAGCGCCATTACCTAAGCTAGGTATGTAGGCTGATGAAAGGGAGTGCATGTGCCTAAAAATAATACGAGAAATGATGAAAGTAGTGCTTATTGCACAATAGGGTACCCGCAGTCTAATAACGGTTTTCTTATATACATATCAAAAATCTAGTTTTAAATCGTACGAAGCATTGAATTCAAGACGTCAAAAGTATTAATAGATACTGTTAAAGTGGACTGTAAAAAAAAAAAAAAAAAATATATATATATATAGTAAGCCAGAAATCCCGATCAGCGTCTGACTTAGGTACGTCGCCGAGGGAACTGGAAAAAACTATAATGTAAATATATTAATGAAATGCATGCAAAAATACGAAAATATAATATATAAAGTGAATAACGGACAAAGTAAGTAAAGTATAAGATAAGTAGTAGAGATTTTAAAATCTTTGAAGAAAGGAATTACAAATGCGCTAATAATAATAATAATAACAATAATAATAATAATAATAATAATAATAATAATAATAATAATAATATTAATAATAATAAAAAAAAAAAAAAAGTTAGTTATAATCAGTAAAAGTAACGACAATATTTGTTTTTTTGATTAAGCTACCTACGACACAATAAAAATGAGCATCTAATGATATCAATCTAGTAATAATTTGTTTTTGTAATTACAAGATAATATTACATAATAATTTGAGCCTGAACAAAATATACATAATAACTGCATCTATTCGGATATGACTTTAAAAATTATATACACTGTATTCCTTGTCAATAATACAAAAATATTCGAATTGTCGAATTTAATCACTTAATGTGTAACTTATAATAGGTACATAATGAATTTTGAATAATTAAACTTACATTTTATATTACCTTTTTGCGCACACCCGACTATATGCATATATATAAACTTTGTAATTATTGTTTGGCTTATTGTAGGTGTTTGGGTATAATTATTGACTATACTTAACTTGGAATTTTATTATATACTATATTGCGTATTGGTTTTATTTTATTATTCATAGATTATTATATTATATATTATTATATTGCTTATTTATATTTATTTTATTATATTTTATTGGTTGACAAAACTATACAAGAAACACTCATATAATATTAACAATAAAAAAAAACAAACCATTCATTGAAGCATCAATTAACTCATTACACAGTAGTGTCCTTCACAAGTGCGCATAGTGAAAGCCATTACCTGTCACATTTTAAATAGTATGTTAAATGTATAAGTTTTGTCAAAAGCTGATTAGTTATAACGATTTTTTTTTTGGTTACTTTTGTGTTAGGTTGTTGTAAGAATGATTCAACAAGTATAATCATTCTTTCAAAAGGGGGAAGGTGTAGTGTAGTGACACCCTGTATTAGTTGTTGGCATTAAAGTTACTTCATATTCATAATAAAAGCAGAATGAGCACGCTGACGCTGCATCGCGCTCTTGGTAACGGTGTCCTACATCACGCATTCACCCATATGGAGATATACGCTAGCTTTTAACCAAAGTGGTAGTAAGGGCAAGGGTGGACCTTGTCGGTCCAGCCCTTGGACTGTACATTATTCATATCAGTGTTCTTAATAGAATTATTGTTAATAACAACGAGTCTCATTCCGTCTACCAACAGGAACCTTTACACCCAATTAGACCCTCATTAACTTTCGTTTCAAAATAAACATACACACTCTGCTGCAAACTTTTCAGAAAACAAGTACAGTGATCTTACTCTGTAAAAGATTAGATCTAATCAATCCAATACCAAATGGTTCAAAGTAGCGGAAATTTTAACTTCGTCAGTAAATATTGCTAAAAATAAAGTTTTAAATATTTAATGAAAAAACACTGTTAAAAGCAAAAAATGCCAAAAACCACTTAAAAAAAGGCCAGGAAACAGATATACACTTAGTTCAGAGTCATAAGAAATACAGTTTGACGACAGTGACTCTATTGAATATAGCCATGAAAATGAGTACGCTGGATGTGGTGAATAGTACATGGATACTGAGAAACGAGACGCCTGGATTTGATGTATTTTATGTGTAAGATGGTTGCATGAAACATTCCAAAATTATGATGAAATGCGTGAGAGATGTGCTAAAAAATATCCCTACAACATTTGCGTAGTTACTACGCAAAGTTTTCTATATATTTTTAGTTACTGCACATTTTACGACTATCTATTTAACTTTTTCGTGTTAAGGTTCAATTATGCCATGCTGGTTTAACTAACCCATAGGAGGTAATCCATCTCTCTCCTAGACTAAGGGAGACATGAACCATATGAGTATTTTTTTACTTTCCATTTTTAAGAAAACGGCTGTTTTTATTCACTTAGACGTTATTACTTCAATAAATATTATTTCGGAAAACACGTCGCTTTTTCTTTTTCGACCTCTAAAAATGTTTAAAAAAATAAAAATGTCTCCCGGAATTACCCTAATATTCCTTAGCGATCAATACTTATTTAAGACGAAACGTAACATAGGTAATAATAATTTAACCATTCTAAAAAGTTATCAGTATCTTGCCAGTGACATGACTTTGTTTATATTCATATTTTTAAGCCAATTTTTAGGGCACTGCCGGCAGAAGATATATGAAAAAATAGTCTTAAACTAAATAATTCGGAGAATTTCCGCAGCAAAATATATTTTCCAAGTGATCTTCAAAATGCATGGATAAACTTCTTCCTACCAACTGAGTAGGTACCCTATAAATATCCATAATATAAATAACATTAAAAGGTATTTTCAAGAAAAATACCTATATATTAGAAATTCCTAAATAACACCGTTATTTTGACTTTGTATACAGGTTTCATCCATAAATAAAACACAAATTTGAATACACGTAAAGAATGAATGTCAAAATTTTAAATTGCTATTCACTGGATAGCAGGCTTTTATATAATAATTTAGGCGAGTAGTCATTTTCCTTAAATTCTCTTTTGGAGACCAACATAATATGTTTAAACAACCGAAATTGATGATTTATAAATATCTCTCATTTTCTATTTCAAGCTTTCGCTTCCGCAATTTCTGTGCAACGTTGAGTTCATAATCTTTTTATAACACAAGCTTATGTATCAAATTTTCTTAAGCTCTTCTACCAAATCAAAGCCACAGAAAGAACGGTTTCGTTTTTAAAATAATATTGAATAGGCAAAAATCCTTTATATTTTTTCGACCATTGTCAGTTGCAAAATAATTTTAAAAATTTGTAAATGTTATTTGTGTGCTTGCGCTTACTCCATTCAATAGATTCCGATATCTGCAGTATTGTTATACGGTGTTAATGATAAATAAGCTCTATCTCTATCATAAGTATATGATTTGCATGTTCTCAATTTATAAGTCAGACTGTACTCGGAAAATTTTTAGGGAAAATGAGATTTTTCATAGATCTTAAAGTTTGGGCAAGTTCAGTCCTTATTACAATTCATTGACATAAAGGCTAAAGATAAAGGTGTGATTTAATATTATCCATCTTAAGCAGTGTACTAAAGACTTGCTCCAAAGTTAGAAAATCGTATTTTGCTTAATCCTAAACTTTTTATAGGTTAGTTGTGGGCAAACAACTGGACGAATTGTTTGCTTTTAACTAATTGTTATTTTGAGTGCAGATTTGTTAGTAACCTAGTAATAGGATTAAAATAAGAAATAAAAAACATACATTTTAGATGGACATAAAGTTATAAGAAATAAAACCAAAAAAACTGGTTTGGTTTAAAAAGTGGAGTTTTTTTTTCATTATTCAAAAACATCTTAAATTATCGCCGTGTATTTTGGTAAAAGCAAGTATGATGGCAAAAGTTATTTTTATTGAATAATTTATTTCAGAAAATCGTTTTTTTTATTTTCAGTTAGAGCTTTACGAAAATTGTTTTCTCGCTAGCCGATTTAAAACAAAAAAAAATATTTTAATGAACATTGTGTTATGACATTACGAGTCAAATGTATAAAAAAAAACAAGAAATAAAAGATTAAATATACTGTCGTAAAACTTGTAATTAGAAATACAGAGCCTTTTGCATATAAAATAAATAAAGTACCTAGTGTGAAATTAGGACCCTATAAAATATTTGACCTCTCTTTCATTATTAAAATTATGTTACGACTTCCATTAAAACATTTGAAAATAAAATACTTTCGTGGTCATAATAGTAATGTAAAAAAACTCGAGAAATCCTCTAACAAGACCGTTTGGTATAAAAATACGTTTTTAAAACATATTTAAATAACACTTCTGGTAATATTAATTAATAGAGTGTTTGGATTCCAAATTAATTTACAATAAGGTGGTAAAATAAGAACCATAGTAAAAGTTTACCGATATATTCGGTAAATCTGGTACGCTTTAAAAAGGAATATTTTATAAATAGGCATGACCAGATACAAAATAATGACTTTCAAAGTAACACGTGAAAAATAGAAACCCCCGCATTATTAACGCCTCCTCATATTTGTTTGCATGGGGAATTTATCGCAACTACTTTCAGTGTTAACTAATTTTAGATAGCATGTCTGTTGATAATGTTTAAACAATACGTATTTGCGAACTTATGTTAAAGTAATACTTTAGGAGTGCATGCATTTTGTAAAAAAATAGCCACGTAAAGGCGAATCTTGTATGAACGTCGTATTAAAACAAAGCCTTTTATGGTTTTATGTGTTTACACTTTTTAAATAAAGATACAAAAAAGAAATCATCTGAATTACTCAGAACAGGGATGCGATTTTGGAGATAACGATAGTTATCTCCAAAATCGTCTGCTAAATCGCGTGATTTAACAACAATAACTCAACTATATATATATATATATATATATATATATATATATATATATATATATATATATATATATATATATATATATATATATATATTCGACCGCATATCAGGCATCATCAGACCTAAGATATTGCTTAATTAAATATACACTAATCTAATATTATATTACATAGTTACCATAATGTCATTAGTACGAAAACTTTCGCAGATGAGTCAATTGAGAAATCATGATTCTTGGGTGTAGTTCGCGTCAAACTGCAATTGCTTTCCAGGGCATCACATCCGATTGCTTATTGCAAAAATTACATATTCATAGTAAGACATGAGTGTTAAATAATTAAGCACCCACTATTTTTTACTCCTTTTTTTTTAGTTTTTTTTATATACATCATACATATGCCAAAATTTTTAAACCAAATTAGGTAAAAGGTATACCATGGATAGTGCCAATAAAACGGCAAAATGGGTGTAAGACAATTTAACAGGATATTATTTTTTGCCTGGTTACGACCCCTTAAACTGTGACAAACCTTTTAAGGCAATGTCACTGGCCATTTTTACAACAAATTGAAATTCGTTATTATGCTCTGTAAATTCTTGCTCTATTAGATTTTTTTTCATGTTTGTACCGTTTAGAAATGCCCATACTTCATTTAAGGGTTATAGTGCACTAAAATTACATTTTTTTAAATTCCACATGTTTTATGACCTTCAAATTAGTTATACAGGATTACATTTTTGCTTCACGTTACAACAGGGATACCATTTCATTCAGAAGACGCTCGTGATTTCCCTCTTTTTTGGTCTCATTAGCAAGCCAAAGACCAATTAGCCTCGTGTAGGGCAAAATTACAAAATAGAATCACAAGTACAAGTACTGCGCTGGCTAATACAATGACCGGCATTCTCCCAAGAAAATTCAGAAATCAACAGTGTAATTCAATGCCGGTCGTGGTTTTAGCCAGCGGAGTATTTATTTGTGTAATTCCAATTGTGCCTTTGCCAAAATGGAGATCACTAGTCTGGCGTCCTGATGCGCTTAGAAAAGAGCGAAACCGCGGTCATCGTCTGTCTGAAATGGATCATTGCGCCTGAGACATTACAAAACATCTTCTAAACAAAGATCATGGTGTTCTTGTTGTAACGTTAGTGTTACGTGAAGTAAACATATAACATGGTTTCTCCTTTAAATAAATAGACAACAGGAAAGAGCCCCATACACTATTTTAAATTAGCAAGCTTTTGACGGAACTACGTCATTTATGGGACCTTATTTTTCTGATGTTTACGTTTTGGTTTGTTGACCTATATTGTCAAACCGTCAGTTTTGCAAATTTAAATTTAAGTTTTAGCAGTTTATAAATAATGTTCACATCGTAGTAATATAAAAGTTGTTTGATAAGTTGTGTTTTGTGTTATAAAAAGTAACAAACACATTTTTGGTGGTTTGTGTTGTCATGAATTCAAAAAATGGTCAGTTGTGTCGCATGCGGTCGTTCCCGTATTAAAATTACAAGGGAGGAACGAATTTTGTTCCCCCGATAAGTGCATTTATATTTTCGAAGTAAAGAAATTAACTAGACACTTTTAATTAGAATTTAAGTATTAAACAGTAAGGTTAAGAACCAAGTGGTATATAAAAAACACAGTAGCGTAACATTTCATGTAATTAAAACGAAAAAAAAACTTGGAGTTATGAGTTTCTAGAAACAATTTTATGGGACAAAATAAATTTTAATATCTAACATATTCTTCTTTTTCTAAAAGGAAAGAGTTTGATTATATTTCTCAATAAGTGTTATTTGTTTAATAATTAGTAAAGGCAAACAAAAAATATGAAAATCTTTTTTGGAGATAATTTTGGATGTAACTCGCCCTGTATTCTATCAATCAAAGTAATAGTTTGTTTTTTTTTAAGTTTTTGTACCAAGCGGAGAATATTCCCAAATAACATTCCAAAATACAAAATAGTTTGTTTGTTTGCCCCTTCCTAACAGCTATTTTAGGACACACTGCACATGACTTTAAAAAACTGTCCTTGTTCAGTGATGTATGAGCAAAAACCAAGAACGTATTGTTTAGTTCTTTTAGTAGCATAACCGGACCAAATATTGTTATGAAAATGAGGCTCCGTGACCAACTAATGACCACAAAACAACCGCACATCTATTAGAATTGTAATGTTGTCACTTATTTTTGCCAATTAATGTAAATGATCAATTCACTATTAAGTGGATCAAGGTTCCCTCGTAAAGCCACTGTAATAAGTTGAATGCTTAAAAAAAACTACTCAAATATTTATTTCACACAATTTAGCGACTGTTACTGTATGACAAAAAGGAAAAACGATTAATAAGATATCGAATTCCGCTCCGTTTCAAACTAATGACCACAAAACAACCGCATACCTATTCAAATTGTAATATTTTCACTTATTTTTGCCAATTAATTTTAACGACTGATTAAGTACGTTTTGAGTGGATCAAGGTTCACTCAGTAATACATCGTGAAGCCACTCTAACAAGTTGAATGCTTAAAAAGAGAAAAAAAAACTACTCAGATACATAATTCCCAGACTTCAACGACTGTAACTCAGATATCTTTTGAGGTAATATATAATTATTGATTGCAAGGATATTATATATAGTATGTGGGTAATAATGGAAGCCTTTTATAAGGAAA
>JAUTXW010001609.1:240000-345472 GCA_030620095.1 Kuschelorhynchus macadamiae
AAAGAAATTTGGTACCATTTTAATACCAACATATTCAACATTTCTACGAAATTGTACAAGAATATTTTAGTTATTAACTCTAAAAGTAGAGAATTATTATGCCGAGCTACAGAAAAAAAATGTACTTGTTGAACTATTGTGAACTTATAGAGCTCTCTGTTATATTTTTGGCAGGAGATCCTGAGAGCAAGATCAGGCCACCTGATGAAATGCATCAAGAGAAATGTATTCCTTAAAAATACCGTTTGCACGATAAAGTCAGGAAAGCTATAAAACTTATATGTTTATTTATCGTAATAGCCTACATCAGGCCTATCCTTAAACGCAATTCAGCAGTAAAAGCACTCCACAAAGCCCTATGTTTCTTAAAATCATTAAATGTTTATGAAACAGTAGACAAAGCAGTTTTTGAGCAGCTGTAAAAAAAACTTTGCGAGCAGTTATAGTATTTAATGGAAAAGGTAGCCTTATTATCAGTATTTGACAAGTAGGTCGATACACAAACAGAGTTTAAGATAGTAGGAAATTTAACTAAGCAAAATACATTGAACACAGGATAAATGTATGTCACACAAAATGATGAAAACAGCAAATTATTATATGGTGAGTTTGAATTTTTAAGATATTATAGGGGAGGAAATGTTTTTGACCGAACATTATAAACATTTTTTCTAATGTGATCTGAATATTATTTTAGATAAAACATTTAGTGGTTTTGTTTCATTTAAAAGTAAAGATCTGTTCTCTCGCCTAAAAATTGATGATTGTTTCCTTCAGAAGTCTCCGTCGTGAAAATAAAGTTCTTATGCGTAACGCAATAAAAGATATAGGAAAAGATATATCGTTTTCAACCACCAACAAAATATTATTTCGATCAAAGATTGGATAGGGAAAGCCATATTGAGGATTTGTATGGTAGGCTTTGGGGGTGTTGCTATGCTATCAGAGTTCTGGTGGATGAAGTTGGTCTTAATGCCATAATGCTGGTGTATCACGCACACATCATAGCGAGGATAGGGTATGGTATCTTATTTTGGGGAAACCCTGTGGATGCGATGAGAGTGCTGATTCTCCATAAGATATGTCTAAGAGCTATGTTTAAAATAAAACCCCTTGAAACCCATAGACCTGTATTTAAACGGAATAAGCTTTTTACTGTTGGAAACTTGTATGTGTTTAAGCCAATAAGATTTGTTTTACAAAATATGCATGTAATTAACGATAACAGCAAAACACATACCTATAACACAAGAACAAAAAACGATCTGCTGTTAGACAAAACAAAATATACATATATACAAAAAAATCTTAAATATAGCTTTCTTAAAATTTGGAATAGGGTACCAAATAAACCAAGCTGCCTCCCAGAGAAACATCTTCTGAATAAGATATAACAATTTTTAAAGGAAAATCCATTTTACAGTATGAAAAAGTATCTTGAATGTAGTACAAATTTTTAACAACAATTTTGTATGCGCCTCTAACTATTGTTATTAAATGTTTTCCTTGTCTTAAAAAACACATATTTTAAAATTTATACAGATTTCAAATTGTGTTTATGAATTTTCAAGCAAAATAAATTAAAAATTAAGCTGCTATATTAAATTCCTGCCATGAAAATGATTTTATTTATATTACTATAAAAATGTTGGTTACAAAGTAACCAATTTAATAAATCCAAAAACGAGTCTACTTGATGTAAAACTGAGGTAATTTTTGTCACAGGGTTTTTTTATTAAACACCACCACGAGATTGTTTTTACCGTTGTCTGACGATAAAGACCGCAAAACTAAGCAGCGATATTATCTCTTATTTCGCATAATAAATATTTAACATATAATCTTAAATCTTATAGATCCGAGGTCGTTAACACCTCATTTTATTTCAGATCTTCCAGTCGGTAGCAGTTATACATTTTTTTAATTATTTAATTTATTCCTTGTTTATGTAGCTTTTCAGCGCGCGGAACTACTTTTTTTTTAAAGAAACATTAATTTAATAAGCTTTATCTACCTTCCAAGTTGGAAATCCAAAATATATTTGTGAAGAAGAGATAAAAATGTGATCGTTGCTAAGATTTGCTTGTGCATCTACCACGTATTCGACAATAACGAAAATTATTAATAAAATATTGCTAGTTTTTAAATATACTCTTAGTTTTTAAATAAAGTTTGAAACCAGTAGGATAAATAGTTTTTGACATGTGACGCAAATAGTCAGACTGACATATAATGAAAGAAATATTAAATCGTATTTTTTGGAACAATCTCCAAACATATATAGGCAAAAACCTCTCTGAGGTAGATATTTTTATGCCTATAAATTAATACTTTTTCTCATTGTGATAAAATATTTCGATATATTAGTTTTAATTTGAAACTTTTTCAAATTATATTAGGTCGCATATCCAACTTTACCATCCGATTATCTTCGATTTAGACTGGTGCCTTTAATACTTTAATATAACAATATTAATTAAATATGATAATAGAAAAAAGTTAACACACATTGATTCATCACTTCTACAAATATTTTTAACAATGTAATAGTGACTGTTATTATCACAACTCAAGCTGAAAACTAATATTCTGCGTCTTAAAACTAAACAATTTACATCATAAAGGTACCGTATAAAATAACGAACTAATGTATCTATCACACCATTTCTACCTTGCCATCATTATTAAAACGGACATATTTTATCTCGCGATACCTAATAACGTTATGCACTAGACTTAACAACGACTATCGCAACTATCTTAACAATGACACCTCCTTCATAACAACAATCCCCGTTTAATTCATCATATATGCTCGACTGGTCACTCTTAAATCCGCTGGTGATAAGCGCGTGCCTTAATGGTAGGGATTTCTGGGTATTATGCCCACGACTTCCACCGCTAAGTCACTCAGTCGACGGCAAGTCTTTCGATTTTCAGCATCACCTTCAGTGACAGTTGTCTGAATCTTCATTTTTACGTCGGATAGATCGCGAGTTGACCAGTATCAGTTTCCGAGAAAATTGGTGCAACTAGTTCAATATATATGGTTCGGGCGATTGTGTTCGTTTGTTGAACTTACTTTTTTTAGAATTGTTTTTTTATATTTATATATTATATTTGATGCAACTAAAAAATATTTAGAACATTTTCATATGAACGGCGCAAAAAAATTAATTCAATATAAACCGTACTCAGTTTATATAAAAATCATTGTTTAGGAACTTCAACAGTCAACTAAGCGGCAAACCTAAACGTTACTTGTGTCGATTTTAAATAATGATTATAGGTGTGATGAAAATTAACTTTGAGGATATTTCAGTATAGAAACGACAATCTAATTCGAAATAGACATTATGATATGAATATTAGTAATGTCAGATATCTACAGAATAGACATTTAGTTTAATAAATATATAACCAGGACTCTATCAAACTAAAATCGAAGTGACAAATAATTCTAGTGCGACCATATTCTGCTACGAATGTGCAATGGATTCGCTTCTTCATTATACCGATCTGCAAGATCGCCTCTCTTCCCAAATAAATTTTACCGATAGTAACAACAACGATGAGTTTAATAATCCAGCTTCCTTAAAAGAAGACAAGTATTCCCTAAGACCTCGCTCGATGAGAAGGATAACAGAGAAGTCAAAGACACAACAGGACTCGATCGATACTAACAGTACTCGGCACTCGTCAAAAGGGCAAAGCAAAAACAAATCTAAATCGGCTCCTTTAAGTAAATACAGAAGAAAAACCGCAAACGCCAGAGAAAGAAATCGTATGAGAGAAATCAATCAAGCTTTTGAAACTTTGCGAAGAGTTATACCGCATATGCAAGCGCCGGCAACTGGCTCAAATGAAAAACTAACAAAAATAACTACCTTGAGGCTGGCTATGAAATACATTAGTGCATTGAGCACTGCCCTAAATAATCCCATGGATAATGTTTCAATGGACATAATTCAGCAAGACTATTCGGATTTGGACTGTTTGCTGCTGGAATCCGACGGAGAATCCCTATCTCTTTCCGACCATTCCGGATCACTTCTAGCTTCTCCAGACTTTCCAGAACCCTCGTTGTCTCCTGTTGATTTTGGTGATCCTTCACTGCCTTCACTACTTCATACAGATTTTAGCGAACATGCGCTGGAAGTGACGGACTTGAGTGAATTTTTGTTAACGTAGCATTTAATAATTAGGTAGGATATTTTTTTTCAGTATTTCATATATTCTTAGGAAAATTGCGTATAGGCTTTTAGAATTTTAAAATTTTATTGCAGTACATGCTGTTTTTGTATATTCTGTGATATTACTTGCTACATGCCCCATATTCTTCGTTTAAGTAAAACCTTCTTAATCATCCTGATGGTTTAATATACTTTTAGCGTACATCGTATTTATTACTCTTTTGTACAAAAAGTCACACAGATATTCCATTTCTTAGAAAAAATGAATTCTATAAGAGGTCTCTAAAATTCAATATATACTTTCATATACACAGTTCTATATATGTCAAAAGGCCACAGTAGAATCTAGAAAATAACTGGATATTGTAAATACATTAATTTTTTTTGACTACCGCTTTTTCAGTTCTGAGAGTGTTACAAATTTGAAAATTGGCCATATATGATTTTAGATGAAATAAAATAAATTTGGGGTCTTTTACAATAAAGCACCCTAGTATTTCTTGTGCGTAAAAACAGCCCTATTTTAATTTAATAATTATGGATTTGATGAGCATCTTTTCTATCCTAGTATCTATAATCTGAATGGACCAATAATAAAAATTATTTTATTCCACAAATTCTTGTAGAATCCTGCTATAAAAAACTCTAAGAAAGTTTATTGAAAGTCATTTGGCCACATAATGCATAACTTATAACAATACAGAATTAAATAACGAATATTACAAAAAAATGTTATTTTCCAATTTGTATTAGTACAAACACCTTTAAATGTGAGCTTTAATCAACAAAAGTAAAGCATATTTATTTTTCATTCGTAAATATATAACTTAGAAATTTTAAATCGAGTTACTACGGAGCATAAATCAATCAAGCAACAAAACGTGAAATACAAAGATATTATGTAATATTGAAATATGAAAAAAACTTAGCACATATAAATATATTTTATTTTTATTTAATTAAGTTGAAGAGAAAATACAAAAAAAATTGTATGTCATATTTTTTTAATTTATCTTACTGTTTTTTTTTGACAAAATTACTAGCAATAAAACAAATATTTTTAAAGGTAATTAAATAATTTTTTTTTGGAGTAAAATTCATTATTTCACATAAATTGGATAGAATAAATAATTTTTTTTGGTATTGCAAATTTAAAATTTTTTTTTGTGTGAAAATTTTTTGACGGACGTATATCAACAGTTCGATAATTAGATTGGCATTAAGAATATTTTAAAAATAAATTAATTTTTTATACTTTCTTTCTAATACATTTTTCTGTGGAATTATTAACCCCGTTACGTACCTGATTATTTTTACCGTACATATTAATTTAACTGTAAATATTCATACTATCATTGAAATAGCATACGGGTTTCCTAAAACTAAAATGATTAATACAAATAAATAAACAAAATTCATATATTTATAATTTATCTACTACAGTTCAAATTATTCTGAAGGTTAAAATACAAAAATAATAGTGGTATTCATTTTTGCGGGTAGAAAAAAAAATATGCAAAAAGTATTTAACTCAAATTATAAAATTTCTTCGATTAATATGCAATTGGTAAAGACATTTTTAATATAAGTTTACATAAAATTGTCAATTTCCGAAGTATTGGATGTTGGTAATACCGCTCATTGGTTAAAACCTACTTTTCACGACGATTGTCAATTGTTTTGCCTATTCACAATTAGAAGTAGCGTAAAATAGAAACGTTGTTTCAAAAAAAGCACTACATTAAAAGTTTAAAAATAACTATTAATAACATATAATAATATATTTTTGAAAAATTATTTCCAAATATATATTTTCAATTTTAACCACGTTATACTAACCCAAATAGTGATTTACGTAAGAACTGAAGCACATTTTCATTAATCCGTCTTAGTGGTAATACTAAAGCTTAATTAGTAAATAATAGTGCAAAGTAATGGAGTTTAATTATAGCATCTACTTGCACATGTTCATTTAGTTATTGAAATACGAACAGTGCAACTTTTATCAATTCGTTTTATCCCTTTTAAGCTCCAAGCATGATTTAAAGTACAGAAAACTTACCTACCATATTTTAAATAATTACATAGCACAAAAGCTAACTCAATAATACAAAAGGCGAGCTTGAAAGGTTAAGAAATTAGATCCGTAATGCTATTTAAATTTAACCATGAAATGCGTAGATTTACTAGGTATATCTAATTATAGAGCAACATTTTCGGTAGATATTATGAAAGTAACAATCTTGACAAATCAATGCAACATAAAAAGCATCTTGGTTAAATTTTCAAGAATAAAAAAACATTGAAATATTGATCAACGCGCTTGAATTACAGACAAAGCAGGGCACATTATTGAGGGATTTAATTTTAAAATTTAAAGAACTTGTTTGCTTACTGGTCTGCCTTGACTTAGTGTTAACAAAGATTTTGATTGCCTAAAGCTTTAGTGCTGGTTCAACGAAGAATAAAATTCATTAAAATTAATGTTCAAGGTGATCTGTTGCAATGGTTATGTTCATCTATACCCTATACTACTAACAAAACCTCAAACACAAAAACAATTTGTATCTTCTTCAATATACCTGGTAACCGTAAACTATAGCACTAGTATTTTTTACTTCTATTAAAGAGAAGAGATCGAAATAATTATCAATTGTTATTAAAAATAATATAGAATAGTTACTATGCATGCACTGTAATTCTGCCAAATATGAAGATCCTTTTGCATTATAATTTAACTATACGAAAGAACAAATACAATAGTTTTATTTGAAGTGATTGTTACTATTCATTCCAAACCCCACGCATGTATTTAATTTCGATAAAGGTTATTCTAGATCACACGATATTATACCAACAAGCCCATTTTTAACAAATCCATATGCTATAAGGATATCCACAAAAAACTAAAACAATTTTTAAATAATCAAAATCAGGAAGGAGTTACTAAAACCAAACCAATCCATGTCATACAAGGAACTATCTACACTGTGGTTCAAATTAAAGTAGCCCCTTCTTTACACTTTAATTACTTTTTGGTTTTTAGCCGATCTGCATGCTTTTTGTGGTATAATCATAATATTAATTTCAATTTTTATTTTGAAATGGCGGACCTTCTAGAAAAAGATATTCTTTTTGAATATTGTCAATATTTATTTTTAATTTATCGAAATCGAATTTTTTAAACGTCTCGTTTATCTTAATAACAACAACGGATTTAGATAGAAAAAGGAAACAATATATTACAATAAAAGATATACAGAATTGCTTTATGCATATGATCAACCATATGTTCTAATAAATTCGAATACTATAGTCACCGGATTTAGGTCCGGGCTGTTAGTTTACCAGTTATAGAGTTCAATAAAATCAGTACTGTTTTCATGTAAATTAACTGCTGGACAATTGCTTTCGAGCAAGGAAAATTTCGTCTAAATTTCAAGCTCGATATTTTTGAAACCAGACCAAATATCGACCTCCGGTTTTTACGGGCTGACAGATTGACTTTTTGTGAAAAAAACTGCTATTTTAAAATTTATTTAACTGTCAATTTTTTTTAATATAGGGTTTCAGAAAAGTCCATGATTTTTAACTCAATTTTGAATGTGTCTAACTTTCCGAGAAATATTTTTTAATTTCATTTCTATGCACCGTTTTAACCAATGATCTTCTGCAAAAAGAGTAATTTCTCAAAATTTTTATACCTGCCTTAGTTTTAAAATATCGATTTTTTCTATAACCTCCAATTTTTTTACAACTTTTAAGCACCTAAAACCATCTTATACGATCTTTTGCTGCTGTTTGATATACCCTACGATATCCTAGTTTATTTTCAATAAAAAAATATTAAAGTAATGTGGTGTCCAGTGGCGTACTAATTATCGCCTATTTTCGGAATAATGTATTAATGGCTCACTGATTTTCCCTTCATTTCAAAGGTAAATAATCCTTTAAAGTTTCATTTGTTTACTTCACTTTAATCATTGACATATTGTTAAGAAACTAATTTCTCAAAATTTTGATATTTTTCTTTGTTTTAAAAATATCGTTTATTTTACATAACCATAATAATTTTTTCAACTTTTTTATTCTAAACCATCCAGAATTGTTCTTACTGGTAAATTTTATTAGCAATAGAAATTAATGATTATTAATGCCACTGAGAAACTTAAAATATTGCGAGCTGATGAAAATGAAAAATCGGTATTTCAATTAAAAATGTTTCCACTATGACAGCAGTATCAAGAAATTAATGATGGTAAATTACATTCTCTGCCAAACAAAAAATTATATGAAAAAGTAAGTTAGCTTAAAACAAAACACACGATAAAACACAAAAAGTGTTTTTAAATATTTTTTTTTGTTAAATTAAATAGACAAACAAAATTAGTAAAGTAAAACGAATCAAAATAAGTGAACTAACTAAACAAAGTGAACTAAAAAACTTAATAAACTAAAATGAAATAACAACAACAAAGTAAACTAAAAGGTAAGTAAAACTAAAAAAATGATTGAAAAACGACTGACAATTAAAGTTATTTAATTAATAGCGGGTACACTGACATTCACAACAAAGAGATTAATGAACGCCTGAGAGATATTTTGCCACTCTTCTTCTATGAGAAGGGCCAACTCATCCAGCGTTTGGGGAGCATGTTCGCGTGATCGTACCAGTGACTTAAGCCGAGACCACACATGCTCAATTATATTAAGATCAGGAGATTTTGCCGGTCAAAGTTTATTTGTTAGTTTATCCGTTGCTATAGAAGTAACTTATTTTTCCATGGCACATCCGAATCAGTTATAACGGATGCAAAGAAACAAAATAAATAGACATTGGTAGGCGAAATTAAAAGAGAAATAAGTAGAATACGGTTTTTGTTGTGCGGCTCTCGAATGAGGCTTAAGAATAAAGAATAAAAAAAAAAAAGCATGTAGCTTATATTCATAGACAAACTAACTTATTGGCGTTCAACAGGTCAGATAGAAGATCGTTGAAAGAAAACGATGTAAGATGTAATAAGTTTACTTATTTGGTATTAAAATGATTGTTTTGTTTTCTTTGAGCAAGAAGGAGAGCAACGACTTTTGCCAAAAACGAAGTGAACAGGTGACAAGGTACCTAGGTACGCTAGTTACTTTGTTACCTATTTGTTTTTTCTGCGGTGAAATGCCGTTAAACCTAATTTACTTGGAGAGGACAATTTTAGTAAAGAGACCACCTGGTTAGCGCTGTCACAAGGAAAACATGGCTCTTTTGAAATCCTTTGATGACTAGAGCAATAAACAAAGTCAGTAGTTTATAAAGAATTCGATTTTTCTCTGACCATACCGGAATCGGTTCGAAATAAATATTTTAATTTTCTCAATAACATTAACAATTATTAATTTCTATTATTAGCACGCCACTGTATAGCATATCATTGAGGTATTCGATATTTTTAATCACAATAAATATGCTTACCAAAAAGTGTGACAATTGCTAATAAAATTTACCAGTAAGAACAATTCAGGATGGTTTAGAACGGAAAAGTTGAAAAAAATATTATGGTTACGGAAAATAAACGATATTTTTAAAACAAAGGCAAAGATCAAAATTTTGGGATATCGTTTTCTTAGCAATATGTTCATGATTAAACGAAAGTAAACAAATGAAACTTTAAAAGATTATTTTTAAAATTATGCACCTCTGAACGTGAAGATCGGTGAGCCATTAATAAATTATTCCAAAAATAGGCGATAATTAGTAAGCCACTGGACACCACATTACTTCTTTAGTATTTTTTTTATTGAAAATAAACCAGGATATCGTAGGGTATATCAAAACTGCAGCAAAAGATGCAAGATGTATTGTATAGGACGGTTTAGGGGATTAAAAATTGAAAATAATTGGAGGTTATGAAAAAAATCGATATTTTTAAAACTAAGGCAGGTATAAAAATTTTGAGAAATTACTTTTTTGCAGAAGATCATTGGTTAAAACGTTGCATAGAAATGAAATTAAAAAATATGTCCCGGAAAGTTACACACATTCAAAATTGAGCCAAAAATCATGGACTTTTCTAACAGCCTGTATAAAAAAAAAATTAAAATAGCAATTTTTTCACAAAAAGTCAATCTTTCAGCCCGTGAAAACCGGAGGGCGTTATTTGGTCTGGTTCCAAAAATATCGAGCTTGAAAGTTAGGCGAAATTTTCCTTGCTCGAAAGCAATTGTCTAGCAGTTTAGTTAACTGTGCTCATTAATATCGCGTACGTGTACCGCCCTGTTAAAGCGTATAAGTATCAGTAATTTCTTGAATTTCTGGTAACCTGTATGAAAAAAGATGCTTCTGGTAAACTTTTTCATTTTTCACAAAAAAAATGTGTTATTTAGGTATCTATTTTTTGTCAATATTTGGATACAATCTATTACTCTAGAGGTTCTTAAGCAGCGTTACTTAAAAAAACTCTCATCACGAAAAACGTAAAGTCAAGCACGATTAAAACATTTTTGGCTCACCTTACAGACAAAATGGCTCCTTGGACATGGAGCCTGGTCATGGAAAGCCGCATAAATCAAATATGGTTTACCGATGAGAATATATTTAGGTACTTTACGGCCGCCGAAGAAACTTCACATCAGCACAGTTTTACTCAAATAACGACAAAAATTTGCCATACTTCAAAAAAACCTTGTCATTCGCGGACAACATTTTTCTTCATCTGTAATAGTATCTTTTGGCGTTCGTGTGTGGTGTTCGTTCGATTAATCCACGTATTTTCAGAGATAAAATTAACTCACACGTTTACTAAAGGGATATGTTTTTATAAACTAAAAAATGACAGCACACCTTGACTTAGAAGTCGTGATAGCTCCTTGGAGCTGGAGAATGAACGAAGAAAATTTCGAATAACTTGGCCGTATATCAAGGAGCACGTTCAATTATTTACTCGAAAATTGCGCTGATTTTATTGAACTCAAGAACCATTTAATATCCCCGACCTAATCCCAGTTGAGGTTTAATAGAAAATATGGTTAATTTTTATACTAATTTTAAGATGGTTTCAAGGGCAGAAGCAGAAAATGTTCCCAAGAGTTTTCCTTAGCATACATTATGCAGCAATCGCGTAGAGCACTACAAAAAGTGGCAAACAATGAGGGAGGTCATATTAATAACGCATTATGTAAATCTTTTAATTTAATATATTGTTTCGTTTTTTGTATCTGAATCCGTTGAAATTATTAAGGCAAATGTGGACTTGTAAAAAAATCAATTACGACGTAATAAGAAATTCTATTGGCAATGTTCTAAATTATTACCTTTTTCTTTCAGAAAATCCCAAATAATACTACCTAATTTCGTAAAAGTCTGAATTACGACTTCAAAAATATGAATTCATTAAAATTAAAATATTTAAGAATAAAAACTAAAATTGCGTTGAGAAGCATCATATGAATTTTAACCAATAATCATTTAAACCGGCTAAAACATTTATTAAGCTGTAAAATTGGGTTACCTTAATTTGGCTCACAGTGTATATCAAATCTCTTGTGAGTGTGGTGAATTTCTTATAGATGCAAAGAGAGATCAGATAGTGGTACGAGATGAAAATCATTCGCAATAAAACATAATGTTGAAAAAAAAGTCAAAGAATTTAATATGCATTGAGATATCTAATGTCTGGCGAGCGTAATTTCAAATTATTACTGAAACGTTGATTTGAACTAACGATGGATCTACAATACTAGATTCGTTGGTTTATTTTTTTTTCTTAAAGATAGATTAGAGGCGAAATGAAAGATTTGATCTGAAAGCGAAATCAGATTGTTTCGCTGCAACAAAATTAACCCCTTGAACATATATAAAAAGCATCCAAAACTAAATACGCTTTCCTAAAGCTGATTTTCGATTTTCCTTTAGAGCTCTAATTGTGTCATCACTGATAGAGCACGTAGCACTGAAAACCGGCCGCGTTTATTTGACCCAAAACCTCATAAAGAGGTCTTGAATATACTCCGCAATTGCTGGAACAAATACAGAAAAGCATAATATTAGACTTAAAGTTTTTGCCTCAGAGCCAATACTAAGCGAGTACTTGGAGCAAATATACTTTTAAACACTTAAGTGATGGAAAACACTTTTGTTTTCCATCACTTTTTCATAAGTAGGTGAAATGAAGCTATATTTTTATAATAGCATACACTATCAATACAAATACACTGTATAAACTAATATTAACTAATCTGGTTTTGACGTTAAAAAACATTTTTTAAGGACTTTGGGAATTAACGTCCTTTGCCAGAGGATCCCGTGGGCTTCCAAGGGATATTTCAAACTTTTGTTTTTATTATTTTAATTCGTTCGTGAACTATCCTAAATATAATTTCTTGAAGTACTCAAAGTAGTTCTCCAGGGTGAAGAGAGAGACACTGAGGTTAGAGAACATAAAGGATCTAAAATGTCAAACGTTGGCGGTAAAGCATATCCCATGCTCTAAAAAGAATTTGGAAGTTTCAATTTAAGATAATTAATATAATAAAATATAACAAACAAATTTAATTTTTTTTATCTTAAATATCATTAGATGTTCTCCACTCGCAATAAAAAAACATTTCTGGGAGGAAGGGGAATTAGAGAGCATTAGATGGTGGTGTAAAACTTTAAAACATTTTAATTTTTATGTAAAATATGAATAAAATGAAGCCTTAATGCCCTAATATTGAACGTCCTTGATTACGTAGCTGCTATTAAAGTTTCTGTTGGATAATTTTTTTTGCCACCTGAATAATCATTTGAGATGTGCGTTTTATATTTGTCGCCTAGTTTATTAAAAGCTTTTTTTTTCTATGTAGATGACACCTGCGTGATTTTCATCATTTTGACACTCTTTAATATCCGTATTCTTATTATTTTTTATTTATATTTTGACGTACCACAAAGTTTCACTTGCGACCCGCAATCGGACAAATTGAAAACGTGACTACAATAAAATGTTATTTGATTAGTTACAATTTCGTTGCTATCGGAGGCAAAGTAAACACAAAAGAAAACAGATAGGAAGGTTTATATAGAAGAAGTAGGTTACAGTCCAGTAAACACTGTCATTGCGTATTTTTAAACACCCAGAAAGTCGTTTTAAAATATCCAATAACCATTTAAAAATATACTGCTTAATTATATATAATAAACTTCAGAACGTCGCAGCTTTACACGTTGTTAGTAACAGAAGCGGAACGTGTAAGATAAATCAAGTAAACACATTTTGAAAAACGTCCAATTAAGGTTTTTAGGTGACGCAAATTAAACATTGCAGAATGTCAAAAATATACGAAAATTTGAAATATTAATTTAACGTTTAAAATCAAGCGTTCAAGTTTTTAGTTACATTTTGCTGAGGTATTAAGCAGTACAATATAATACAATTACTTGAAAATAATCGTTTTTCTTTTCTCAAATATTAGATAGAGTAATTAATTCGGACCAACATTTTCTAATAAAATTTGACTATTTATCAAGTTGTAAAACTTTTATATCAAAAGTTACATTTTTGTTTCTCATAAGTATTATGCTGGGTTATGGAAAATATCCGACAATATAATTTGATTTTAAAGTCTATATAATTTTGTACGTTACTTTGTGAGATAGCATCATATATCATGATGGTAGCTCATTTTTACATTTTATATAAAATATGGCAGAATTTAAAACATTTTTCTTGTTACAGCTACACAAATTCAATTTTTTTTCAGTAAAAATATAATTAAAAAATAGGTCTTAAGTAAATAAGTCTAATTGTACCATTAGGTATGCATTTGACATTTTTCTATAACTTATATCATTTTCTTTCTTTTATGTTATAATGTCCTTTCTTCATAAAAAAAAACAGAATTGTAAAAAACTTAGCACACTCAACACCTAATATAATGTTAAATAAATCAAAAAAATAAAATAAACATTTTTTTATTTATGTTGTGCTGTAGAATTGTTTGATCTCGTGGAAGTGTATTTAAGCCACTCCTTCACAGTCTTTCGTTTGTGGGAAATTTTAATTTTGCCTCTCCTGAAATAATTTTTTTGTTATAAAATAAACATGACAAATTGTGGATATGTAGATAGTTCTTTAGCAATAACTATATACACTGTAGGTCACATTAAATTGCTACCTTATCACCCGACTGCGCATTCAAAGCCAGGTAATGTATTTTTTTTGTTTCCACTTCGATCGAAAGCCTGCAACATTAAAACATTTTCAGTTTTTGTAACAATTCTTTTATCACCCTATATAACCTGTAAAAATACAAGATAAATTAAAATTTCCTACCGATAACCTATACCTATTTGTTGCAAATTTGAGTTGATATTTGAAAAAAAACATTGAAATAAATGAGATTTTGAAACTTTTACAAACTTTTTATGAGTAGTTTAAATAATAGTTTAATCTAACGGTACAAAAAACTAGCAGTTCCACATAGAATATAAATATGGCGAATGGATTTCGGAGAAAGTTTTATGTTAAAAGATTGTAGGTGTCAACCCTATCAGTAATCAGTAATAATTAAAATCCACATTTAGCTTTATTTTTGCTTTTTGGTAGGTGTACACAAGTCATGCCATAACATATTCCACTTGTATAGGATCATAACTAACCTTTACTCTTACAATAAATAAAAAAGAAAATGGAAGTGGTAACACTAAAATTATCTATCAACGAGGATCGTTCCCGCCACGACAGATGGCATCGCATTTAAACAATACGTATAAGAAACGTTTTATTGGACTTTACTTAGATAAACGCGAAACACGTTTTCTTCTAACTTAGACTTTTATTTCTAAAAACGAGCGATATGTAATGGTCTATAAAGTAATAAATTCCATCGAATGTTTTTTATTTTTAGAGTACTGGGAAAAAAACATCATTTTGAGGTATATAGATCAGAATTCTTCCTTCCACTTCTGGAAGTACGTACAAGGAAGTTTGAACCGGTGCATAAAAATATATGAAAAAGACATTGTTTTTAAGTTAATTGAGATGTCATCCTAATATTTTCTGGATACCTATTAGAGAAAATTGTTTGACCATATTTTTATGTAACGGTCTTAATAACTAACATTATAATTACATCTGTATGTTTGCAAATAAAAAGAAATCATTCCTATGTTCGTTATACATTCATTTTTTCAAAACTTTTAAAAAACGTTTATTTAACCGTACCATAAAGTATTTAGTCGAAATACACCTTTTATAAACATTTAGTGATATTGTTAGGTTACTAAGAAGAAATAAAGTTAATATAACGTTCATCGAGAAACTGTTTACATGAATAGCCTAAACATATATTATTAACGTTTTAAAAAGGCGGCTTTTTTAAACTTTAAACAAACGGTTGATTTAGTAACGTAAAACGACTTTTCTCCCTATGCCACGTTAACATGCCGTAATGATAACGTATGTACTGTGTATGTGTTTTTATTAGAAATCGAGACAAAACTCATTTATGTCACTTACTGCGCTTCCTTGTAGTTGGTGCAGACGTGAGTCCCTCGAGCTTAACTTCTAACTATGGAACTTCTTTCACCTTCTGAAAAACAAACAAATTTTTTAAAATATGCTATTACCAATACCTCGTTTTCTTATTTCTTGATCCCTTTTCTGAAAAAAATTAAGTATGTTTTGCTCAATTTATTTTTTATGTGTTAGTTGGAATTAAAAGTAATTTACGTTTAAACAATTTATTTAAAAGTGCTTGGTAAAAATGAAAATTGATTGATATATTTTTAATAATACAATTGAGTGAGTTTAAAGAAAATAGTATGCGTTACACACCTGGAATGAATATTTACTGTAGAATACCACTTTCCGGTCGTGTAACGTAAATAGCTGTTAAACTATTTAAAAATAATTTTTAATTGACTCGCCTGCTTAGATGATCACGTTAAAGTGTGTAATAATTAGAAATTTAATTAATTATTTTAATAACTGTAAGATTTTTTAAGTTGGGCTTGGTTGGTTTTATGCGAAATATATTTTACAAACTTCTATAACGTGTGTGTGTGCTACCAGGTTGATTTTTAATATAAATCAAATATCTAATTTTAAAGTCTAAAGTTTTAAAGAAAATTTTAAATTAATAATCAAAATAAAAGAGGAAAGGTATCACTATGCGAAAATATATTAAATATTCCTTTTAATTTCGTAAGTCACCATTTCTATTATTCTATACGCAATTTTCCAAGGTTGAACCGAAAATGTATTTTTAGTATAAAATCGGACAATTATTCCTGGGCATTTATTTGTATGTGGAAATGCTGTATGCTATATTTTTAATCGGTAAATATTCTATAAATAGCTTAAATTTTAACTTTAGGATTGTATATACAGGGTGTTCGTATATTATTAATGACGCGAAAATTAATTTTCTGTGAACTTATAAGAAACTTACGAAGGACTGTTATTTAAATTTAATATAAATTGTACATTACATAGAAAATATATAATTTATTTTTGCAATTATTTCAAACACCTTGTATAGCACAGTTTTTCCAATATACACTTGTGATATTACTTATGTCCTATACAACTTTATGAAGTTCATTTGCCTCTCTTATAAAGACACTTGTATTGAAAAGCTGACGAAGATAACATAGCATTCTGAATTAAGGAACAGTATAACTTTTAGAAGATTATTATGCATGTGAATATATTAAATACACAGTTAATAAATGTTTGCAAAGTTAATTTTAATTACACCAGGCTAGGCGAACAAAGGGTTCAAAAAATGTGTAGTCGAAATTTGACGTTTTGTGGTATATGTATGCTTGATTAGGTAGTGACTGCAGTCATAATTTCAGTTTTGAAGAGTCAATCAGACCTTGACAGGGGACGATTGGTTTATTTTCTGTGTAGGTAAAGTACACTTTCTATAAAAGATATCTAGAAAATTTATAATAAAAATTGTTTAAAACTGAAGATTATGCGTACATTTTAAAATTTGAGGAGATCGGGCGACTTTGTCTAATGTCGCCATTATATCTGCCTAATCTAAATGTTACCTTTGGGATTTATGTTTACTCGAGTGGAAAGAAAGTACACCGTGTTCCAAATAAAATTACCCACTATACTATCTGGAAATCCGTAATAGACAGCAAAAAAAGTTTCACACAAAAGTTTCTTTAAGTTTGAAGTCCTTTTAAAATCCAAAGTCTCCATGTACACAGGGTGTCCCAATTTTGCTAGGACGACATCAACTATAAAATATTGGATATCCTAGATTTTTGTCCATTATTTGATTCTCTGTCAAAAATAAACAAAAGTTATTATTTAAACTATAGTCGATTTCTGCGTAGTTTCTAAGTTAATTAAGGTTATGTGTATTTTTTTGAAAAGTGGAGCTATTTTTCAAATCACTCTAAGAAATAGCAAACATCTTAAATTGGGCATTTGGGTAATATTTTCCAGTTTATAAAGCATCAATACATATACGGAATGCAACATTTTTGTCCTCACCTATACAGGGTGGACATACTACGAAATCAATTTTGCACCTTTTTAGAGTGAAAGAAGTCCATTTTTTTAAATAGAACACCCATTATGTTTTTTATTTATGCAAATGATCATAAAAATACCTACTTTTTTATATATTTGTGTTCTATACTTAAATTCAATGGTTACAGAGAAAATCGCAATTTAAGAGGAAATCTCAATTATTTCTTGAATATTCTGACTAAAAAAAACTATAGGAGGCCATGAAATGGCTAATATTTCTATTTGCGTAACTTAGTCCTAATTTTATTCTATATTTATTTATTGCTAAATTTTAAATTTAAAACCATTATTGATAATTAATATTAGAAACAAAGTTCTTGAGTAACCTAGCTACCAACATAAACAACATATAACAGATAACAACAACAGATTACATGGAAATAGAAAAACAGGAAAAATTTAAAACAAATGATATAATATATAATTGATTTTTCACATACTCTCCGTTTTCTGCTATACACAGTATATATCTTGAATGTTTGCTACAGCGTTTCGGACTGCGTCACTCTTATTAAGACTATTAATTTCTTAACGAATTTTTTATTTTAATTCATTTACAGATTAATTGTTTTGATTTTTATACCCTTATCTTTAAGTCTCCTCCATAAAAAAATAATCTGAGCTCGTCTAAAATTGCTCTTATATCTTCTTCACAGGGGTATGGAGCATTATCGTGTTAATATACCAAGTTCACACGCATATGTTCTGGAATATCAAATCTTAAAAAGTTTAAAAATGTTTCAATTCAAATAGAGGCCAAAAAACACAGGTCCTGTTATGTGGTCGTTTATAATACTACACCACACTTTATGTGTTTGCCTTTTAATTTGCTTTACCAAGTGTCTATTTGTCTTAGAATAGTAGTGAGTATGTTTTTATGCATTCCCGCAGTAGAAAATATCGCCTCATCTGTTCAAACGATTTTGTTTAAAATTCCCCTCTCAAAATACAGGTCTATCACTTGCATACAAAAATCCAGTCTGGTCTGATAATCAGCTTCACTTAAGAATTGAACTGGAAGAAACTTGGATGGGGATATTTTGTTTTCTTTTAATATTCGATGTATGCAGGTATTGGAAAAATTCAAATCCCTTTGTGCATTTCTCTGAAAGAGTTGGTAGGGTATTCAATGAAATATAATAAAACCTCCATTTAAAAATCTTCAAAGACTACTTAAACGGGCTTTTTCCCTTTTTCTATATTTCAAAACCCCATGAGTTGATAAATCACTGCAAATTTTGTCAAAAATGTTCTTGTTTGGTATCCTTGGATAGGAAATATTCGGCGATCATCTCTTAATAGAAGTATTGGCCTTTTATTATTTTCAATGTAACAATTATACAAATTTAGTCGCTCTTGACTTGAATATTGAGCCATTTTTTAAAATAGAACAGGTAAACACCGATACCAGGTAACGTTTTTTTAATTATTCCAATAAAACAGGAAACACTAAAAACACAAATAAATTGAAAAATTGTCAAATTTAAAACAAATACTTATATTAACTATTCCATGGCCTCCTATAGTTTTTTTTGAGTATACAGAATTAAAATATTCAAGAAATCATTAAGATTTTCTGTTAAATTATGATTTTCTCTGTAACCATTGAATTTAGGTATGGAACATTGATTAAAAAATCGACTTTTTTCTCTTTAAAAAGGTGTAAGATCGATTTCGTAGTATACATGTGGAGAGAAATTGTGTATTCCGTGTATTGCTTTATAAACTGGAAAATAATTACCACCCAAACGCCCAATTTTAGAATTTTGCAATTTTTTATCATGATTTGAAACTAGCTCCAGTTTTCAAAAAATCACACATAACCTTAATTATCTCGGAAAGTACGCAGAAATCGATTATAGTTTAAATTGATAACTTGTGCTTATTTATGACAAGCAATCAAATAGTGGACAAAAATACAGAGTGTTCCATATAAAATTTTATATTTGATGTCGTCCCACTAAAATTGGGATACCCTGTATACAGTAAAATATTGTATTTCAAAAGAACTTTAAATTTAAAGAAACTTTGTATGAAACTTTTTTTCGTATCTATTACGGATTTCCAGATATTATAGTGGGTACTTTTATGTGGAATGGAATACGGTGTACCTTTACCAGCATAATAAACAAATCGTTGTTTAATTAACTTTGATATTCAATTCTGAGCCGCTATTTTTTCAATTTGATTTTTCTCATAGTTAATGATATATTATTATCTCTATACGATTCCAGTGCTTATACTTTTAAGAAATATTAAAAGGTGATTTTTTAATTTTGTTAATGAGATATAGATGCAAAGGCCTAGGAACTGGGACGTATAGAGGGCAATTGCCCTCATAATTTTTGAAGGGCAATAAAAGAACCAGATTTACTAAAAGTAATTTTTTAGGAAATAAAATTATTAGAATCAGCTAGTTTTCAAGAAAATTGTTTTTTTTTGAAAATCAATCAACGTCGTATTCGGCAAATAGCGAGCGACGATTAATCCTTAATCGGCGAATTCGTACGTGTGGGATAATTACTACAGCGATTATTCGGTATTCGTTATTTTTTTGATTGGTATCAGTATTTTAGGCAGAGTCAAAATAGACAGACGCGTGTTTGCAAATAACCTCAAGTACTGGTTATTCGTTATTCTGTAAATGTCGTATGTGTCGCCTCGGTTTTATTTGAAGAAATCTAATCTAAAACATAAAAACCAATATGAATTTTAATTTGCCCTAAAAAAAATCTATTATCAACTACAAAAATATGTGAACATATATTTAAATACTGTGTTTTTACGTATTTATTGAGACAATTTTGAATGAAAAAGATTGTTGTTAGAGTATTAAATATTTATTCAAAATCATTTAATGAACAATTTTACATTAACGTATAGTAGATACTTATAGAAGAAACTAAGGATTTATATGCGATAATAAAGTTATTATTATAATAGCTCAAGCCAACTATTAAATGTTTAGAAATGAACTTAGCAGTAAAAATTAATGACAAAGTGAAGTTTAAATTTGTTTATTTATGTAATAGAACACATTCGTAAATACATCAGCGCCCCATAATAACGTTCAAATGAATATTTTATTTTAAAAAGTCGGTAAATTAATTTAAAGATGTCATTCAAGAAAATTCCAATATTTATAAACTAATTTCACCATTTTAAGTCTAGACAATCCAGTATTTTAGTAAGAAAATAAAAATACCTGATTCGTTTGATAGGACGATTAAGGTATGTGTTAAATGGCTAAGTTAGTACTAAAATTAAAAATTAGTTAAATACTGTAAAAAAGGTCTTCTGAATGTATTCTCCTTTCAAGTAAGTTATTTTAAGTATTCTACTACAAAAATATTTTCTGTATTATAAAACAAATTATTAAAATTCGCCCGTGTTTAGAAATTCTGTGCCTTAGTACATTTTAATTTTATCATTATATATATTTCTGTAAATAAGTATTTGAACTGAATAGATGTGTAAGCAAACTTTAAGTGGTATAATAAAAATAGTGTAGATATGTTTTACTGTTACCTAAAGAAAGTTTTATATCAAATAAACAAAATATTATTTTTATAAATGTTGTTGAGCGATTTTGGCGTGAGTCAATTGTGTTGATGTTTTAAAATAAATGCATTTGGAAATTATTTGATGTTTTTATTTTTACCCTTTTTCAGTACCTCGTAGGAGGAAAGTATTTTTTATCTTAGGGTCCCTAGATGCCGAAAAACATGTTGTAGGAGCATAGCTATAAACTGCTTACTGATTAACTAAAAATTCTGGTCAAAAATTAAGCGTCAATTGGGGATAAAACTGCAAAATTTTGATACAAATGGCTTAACAAAATGATGACCCAGTAAAAAGTTTAAAAAATTAGAGTAAAACTACTTGGCCTTTAATGTTTGCACAAAAATCATATGAGATATAGGGACGAACTGGTAACAATATCGTATGATCTCAAGATGGGAAAACAAAATGGCTGCCTAATGAAATGTTTAAAAATCATTCTGAAAAACTACTTGATTGCCGCATAATAAAATGTTTAATCAATGTGAGAAAACTACTTATTCGAATTGCTTTTAAATTTAGCAGATAAATTAACAGCGACATACAAATGAACTAGACAGACTTTTAATAAAAACCCCACATAGCTGAAGAAAATTGCGGCATAATTAATTAAATGCTTTAAAAATCAGTGTGAGAAAACTACTTATTCGAATTGATTTCAAAATTAGCACATACATCAACTGTCACATACAAATGAACTGGTGAGACTTTAGTACGAATGCAATAGGGAAATCGAGTTGTTAACAGGTACATTTCTATAAATTATTCTACATCGAAACTGTGTTAAGAAAATTTGGCAAATGTTTATCTAAAATGTATAAGGGTGAGTTTGTTGCACAGTTAGCGCTAGATAAATTCATTAAGCTCAAATGCTGAAACGCAAATTACATTTTGTCCATTTCCCACCTTTATCTATCTGAAGTATGTTTTCCTTTTATTTAATTATTTATTTATTCAAATACACTGTACAACAGGTTCATAACAAGGTTACCTAACCCAGTTATAGTACAAGGGTATAAGGTAAATGACGAGCGTGTACAAAGATTCCAAATGTAAAGTAACTTAAGTAAAGCAAAAACACATTTCACTTATACTAGCAGCTTATTCGCAAATCCTAAAATTAACTAAACAGTAATTACTTGCTAAGGAACCCACCGTAGAAAAAAGTATCTTTTTAGGGTTGCTAGAGGGCTATTAAAAATGTCATATGAGCCTATTAATGTGTTGTAAATGTCAGAGCATCTGTTTATAGGGGAGTATTTGTAAATGTTGGTCTTCGGAGATAAAGGTGTCTCGAACCCATAAGTGAGAGGGTGGAATTCTGAAGTTTAATTTGAAGAGTAAGTAGTCGCAAATAATACTGTAGGATGCTGATTTAGAAAGAAAAAAATGTGAACGACATTATCGTCTTACCCGCAAAACAACGAGTGAGAATCGTTGCAGTAACCAGTCATGTGGAAAACCCCTAGCAGGATGGACTCCATCCGATTTATACCAAATCATTTTGGCGATTCTATGCTGAGCAGATTCAAGGTCGTCTATTGAACTCAGTAGTATGGGGACCATATTGCAGATCCAAACTGCAATTTTGACCTGATGAAGGTATAGTAGAGTAACTTAAGTGTGATGGGGTTTCGGAACTCTCGAGATACCCGCATTATAAACCCAAGCATTTTAAATCAGTCGCAAATGATAGTCATTATGTGGTTCTTAAATGAGAGATTCTTGTGAAAAGTAACGCCTAGGTCCTTAAAAACTTCCGGATACGCAGAAATAGAACTGTCTATGTTATAAATAAATAACGTTATATTTGGAGAAATTTAAACAGATTATACTGATTGTTGACTCTCGGTATAACAGCTTAGAGGTTATTAATAGTTATAGGTCTTACATAGGGGAAGCACTTTAATTTCAAAATTATTTTTGGGTTGCACGACGATTTAGAATGCCCAGGATACGAAAAAGGATTGTACGTTTGTCGCCCACGATAACTTCAGAGCAGTCAAATCTATTCGTTTCAAATAAACCTGCACTTTTCTTATTAAAAATGCCCTTGGATTAATTTTTCTAAATTTTTTATATGTTGCTGTTCTTGATGTCATAATCAAAATTGTTTATAGATAGAATCTAATAATATATGTAGTAAAAAATACAGGATGACACAAAATAAGATTTTTGATCATATTATATACGTATAGTACTTCTCAAAATAAGGAAAAAGTTTTATATGAACATATGTCCGCAACTACTTTGCTCTGGATATACAGGGTGTTATATTGTAAACGATATTTACCCTATGCATCAGGGACAAAACATTTTCGGGCCTATGTTCATATTAATTTTATTTCTTATTTGTATAAATACCATACGATAAATATGTCATTTTTATCACTATACAGGGTTGCCCGGGTTTTTTATCTGTGAGCAGACCACAAAGCCTGAAGGCCTAAAAACTGGGTACCGTGGTTGTTTTAAAGAAAGACAGGGAATGTTTATGAATGCGGGATTTAAAAATTTGCAGATTAATAAAAGAAGGAAAGGCATTTGCTAATAACATATTCCATACTCGGCACACTCTGGGAATGAAGAAGCGAACAAAGTGGGATGTCGTTGGTCTTTGCAGTTGGACGGTGAAGAGATGCATGTGGGTCGATGCTCGTGTCTTCCTGGCAGGAATGACTAAGGAGGGCAGAATGGATGATAAATCATCAGGACACAATCCCTGGTAGTATCTGTAAAACAGAGAGAGATAGGTCACGATTCGTGGATGCGCTAGTGGTGCAAGCTTCCTTGTAATGTTTGAATCATCAGTCAGGTGAATAGCTCTTCTTTGGAAAGAGTCAAGAATATTAAGGATCGAAGGAGAGGCTGCTCCCCATATGTGCGAACAATACTCAAGGCAGGATCTGATTTGCGAATTGTAAAGGGGAAACAAGTCGGCAGAAGAAAAGTATTTTTACGCTCGGAAAAGAAAACCAAATTTCTTCGCCACTGCTCTGGCAATTGAGATTATGTCAGCGAAGACCTTTCTGAAAAGTGATACCGACCAGGCGAAAGGAATTAGGCTTTAAGCATTTGATTATTCATTTGAATGGTGTGGGTACTGGGCTAAACGGCTACTCACAGAATATTTTACAGCGTTAACGATGACCCTCACCATAGGAATGGAGTTGCTTTTATTATTCCCAACTCTATTAAGACGACTATTATAAATTTTCTCCCCATATCCGATAGAGTTGCTTTGCTACAACTACGAAGTAATCCAGTTAACACTAATATTATTCAGTTGTATGCTCCTACAACGCATGGAAGTGAGGATGATGTTGAAAGATTCTATGAAGAAATCGAAAGTGTCAGAGGATCGCTTAAAAATCATGAAACAAACATCATCAACACCAAAATCGGACAAGGAAAATCGGGAAATACTGCTATAGATTTCGGACTGGACACGCGAAACGAACGAGGAGATCGACTTTTAGAATTTTGCTAGGAAAGAGAACTCGTAGTTACAAACACCTTTTTCAAACATCCTCCTAGGCGACTATATACATGATATAATACATGAAATTGATTACATTCTGATAAACCGACGTTTCCGAAATACCTTTGTCTCGGTCAAAACATACCCTAGCGCTGATATCAACTCTGATCATAACCCAGTTATTGGAAGGATGAAACTCAAACTAAAGAGAATTAATAAGAAGAGCAAAAGATATGACACATCAAAGATCAGAGAACCTACAACGAGACTCGAAGCTCAAAAACCTCTGAGACAAAAGTTGAATCAATTACA
This sequence comes from Kuschelorhynchus macadamiae, assembly GCA_030620095.1. Lineage (NCBI taxonomy): Eukaryota > Metazoa > Arthropoda > Insecta > Coleoptera > Curculionidae > Kuschelorhynchus > Kuschelorhynchus macadamiae. The sequence goes on from JAUTXW010001609.1 coordinate 265,074, forward strand.
AGTGAACAAACTCTCAGAAAACATTTATCCAGTAACAACAACAAAAGAAAAAACAAAGAATGGATGACAGATGAAATCTTGAATCTTATGGAACAACGAAGAAGATACAAATCATCGGATCAAATCAGATATAAAGCACCAAATCGTGAGATACGTCAAAAGATAAATATGGCAAAAGAAAAATGGCTCAATGATAAATGTAATGAAATTAAAGAGCTGCAGAACAAACACGACTCTTTCAATCTCCACAAGAAAATCAAGGAAACATTAGGCAAGAAGAGAAAACACAATGGAATACTGTTGGGTATCGATGGTCAAGTCATAACCGACAAGAGTGAAATATTGAATACGTGGAAACTATATGTACAGAATCTTTTCAGTGATGATCGTACTGACCAACATAACTTCCAAAATGCAAATACTGGTCCAGCCATTTTGAAAGAAGAAGTATTACAGGCCATAAGACAAGCTAAGAACGGCAAGGCTGCGGGGCCAGATCAGGTATAGCAGGTCTACACCTTCTCAAAATTGTCGATGAAGACAACATCTACAATACAGGAGAAATTCCAAAAGACTGGTTAAGGTCGACATTTATTGTACTACCAAAAAAGCCCAACGCAAGACGCTCTACAGAATACCGCACTATGAGTCTTATGAGCCATATCCTTAAAGTCATTCATAAGAAACCCTATCTGACACTCAATTTGGGTTCAGAAACAGTCTTGGAACGAGAGATGCTCTTTTCACCATACAAGTCCTGGTTCAGAGGTGCCTAGATATGACGTCCAATTACATGTGCTTTATAGACTACGAAAAGGCTTTCGATAGGGTGCAACATACCAAAATGTTATATATAGATATATTACAAAATATTAGTCTAGACGAACGGGATGTTAGAATCATTATCAATCTGTATTGGAATCAGACTGCTTCTGTACAACTTGGGGATGACCAGACAGAGGAAGTGGAAATTCGCAGAGGTGTTAGACAGGGCTGCGTGTTATTGCCTGTGCTTTTCAATATGTACTCCGAGTATATTTTATCAGAAGCATTGAATAATGAAGAAAAAGGAGTACATGTCAATGGTGTTCCAATTAACAATATAAGATATGCTGATGATACCGTATTGCTCGGCAGCTCCCCTGAGGACCTCCAGTGATTGTTAACACGTGTCAAGGGAGCGAGTAACAGATATGGTCTTAAAATGAACACCAAAAAAACTAAATTTATGATTGTAACCAAGCAAACTATCGACGACAACGTGCAAAGAATGTTGGGAGATGAAACCATCGAACGTGTTACCAAATACAACTATCTTGGATGCAACCTGAACACCGAGTGGGACATTCGACAAAAAATAAAAATCCGCATCGAGAAAACACGGAACTCTTTTGTCAAAATGAAGAAGCTACTAATCTGTCGCCAGTAAAGTATGATACTAAGGCTTCGTCTCATCAAGTGCTGTGTCTTTCCGATCATAACATACGGATTGGAGTGATGGACCCTCTTGATAATACACTGCAAAAGACTCGAAGCTTTTGAAATTTGGGTTTACAGACAAATCCAAAAGATATCGTGGACGGAAAGAGTAACCAATTTTGAAGTTCTACAACGTCTGAATACAATCACCGAAATTCTAAATACAATTAAAAAACGAAAGCTGGAATACTTGGCATATGATGAGAGGGGAGAAATATAGCCCACTGCAACTTATCATGCAGGGAAAGATAGAAGGACGTCGAGCACCAGGAAGAAGACGAAGATCACGGCTTAAGAACCTAAAAAAGTTGTTCGGCAAGAGTACTAGATCTCTGTTTCGTGCAGCAGTCTCCAAAGTACAAATAGCCAATATGATCGCCAACCTTCGATAGAGGACGGCACTAGAAGAAGAAGAAGGTACTGGGTGATAATTTGTGAGATAGTAAACAAGATTGTATATTAATGACGTTAAACTGAACAATTTTAACGAGATCCTCGGTTAGGGAAACAAGATTGTGTCTTAATGACGCTAAGCTGGAGGATCTTTGCTCCCCATTCTGCGATTTTAATGAGATCTTTTGTTAGGTATAAAGTTATTACTTTACGGCCATCATCAATATCAGTCTTGGAGACAAGTTTGGGAAATTGTATATTGGAGTGGGTGTGCTATCCTCAACATAGCTGTGAATAGGATTGCCGGTAGAAGTCTGCTTTCTCCTACCAGCTACATTGATGTGTAGGAGGAATAGGGTAGGTGCAAACACTGAACCCTGTAGAACGTCTGCATTGATTTGGTGAAAGTTTGATGAATGATCGTCAACTATTATAGAAATACTTCTATTGGAAAGAAAACTGGCAATGCAAGTACAAAGTTTTGGAGGGAGACTATAGGCAGGATGTTTGTTAAGAAGTGCGTCATGCCAGGTCCAATGCTTTAGATATGTCGGTGGCAATAATTTGGACTTCTCCGTGGAAGTCAATAGTCTTATTCCAGTTGTGGGTCACGAAGGTAAGAAGCTTTGCTGCGGAGCTTTAGTGGCGGAAGCATATTGTCTAAGTTTATAACTTTTAAGGCAATTTAAAAGATCATTATTAACATAATTTTCCATTGACTTACTCATAACTAGGAGGAGGGATATATGTCTGTAGTTAGAGGGAAGAATTTTGGATCCCTTCCTAAACTGTACCGTAATGACTTTGTTAGTGGTCACTAGATGGCGTTGTTTAAAAATTGATGATGGTTTCTCGAATCTAAAGTGTCGAATTGGACAATTAACCTTGCCGTTTTGTAGAGGACAAGAAGTGACAACGGCAAAGTAGAAATTATTTTCATCTCTCATTTCAGTTACTTCTAAAATTTTAGGAAAATCAAAAAACTTGAAAAAAAGCAAGGCTCCAGTAGGGACTGTAGTAATCTTTCATAAGGGTAAGAAACAGAACTTAAACAAGGAATAAAACAAAAAGAACTAAAACTCAGTCTGATAATCACATAAGCTTCGCAATAAAATAGTTAAAGCCAGGGCAAAACTGGGTTTGGGCAAAAGTATTAAACCGAGTTCTACTTTGCTTCAGTGAAACAACAAAAAAAAAGAAGATGAAACAACTAACAACAAATAGATTAAAAATCACTAAAAACTACTTTCGCAAATGCCTTACTCGATTGGACTGCCGCGGCCGCCTCCACTATCCCCCCCCCGCACCTTTAGTATCACTATAGTAGAAGTGGTGGCTGAAAAGATTACAACTTTGCATTGACAATGACGGCCGGCATTTTGAGCATTTGCGAAAGTTGTTTTCAGTAATTTTAGTTATATTTGTTGTTAGTTCATTTCGTCGTTTTTTTTTGTTGTTTCACTGAAATAAGGTAGAACTCGGTTTAATCTTTTTGCCCTAACCGAGTGCTGCCCTGCCCCACCCAGCTTTAGCTATTTTATAGCAAAACTTATGGGATTATGAAACTGAGTTTTAATATCTTTGGTTTTTTTTTCCTTTATTAAGATTTGTTCTTCACAGTTATGCAAGATTGCTAAAGTTTCTATTGAAGTCTAGTTTTTTTCCAGTTCTTTGGTTTTTCTAAAATTTAAGGATTAATTGAAATGAGAGATGAAAATAATTTCCACTTTCGACGTTTCGGATTTGAGAGACCATCTTAAATTTTCTTAATTTAAATTTGGACCTGGATTTTTCTATTTTACTATGCAAGGCCTTTGATAACTGCCAAATAAATTGTGATATAAAATTCAAAGCCTACCATTTAGTTTTTTTTGAGAATATAAGCATTATTTGGAGAATTCCGAAACAACGCTATCTAGTGACCACTAACAAAATCAGTACGGTACAGTGTATAGCTCCACGAGTAGAGCAAAAACATCAAGTGGAATAAAATCGGTTCATCCAAAACAGAGATATCAACATTTGAAAGTAAAAATGTTTGACCTTCCCCCACCATTTTATCTTTGACACATAAATATAAATAGACAAAAATGATTTCAAGCAAAACTTGCGTAATTTGTGCAAAAATACATTGCTTATATTTTCAACATACCTCAATTAGGGAAATTTGAGAGAAAATTGGCGTTTACACTTTTATGTGGCTGTTACGCACCCTAGCGGCCAACTTTCGAACCTGACAATAATTTACATCAATTTCTCTTGGCCGATTTACCCATAAATATTTCTTCCTAAAGTTCTGTCATTACCCGTTCCCCAGCTACAGTCGACGTTCTCTATTATTCGACCACCCTGTACAATAGTTGTGATGTTTACATGGGACCCAATAGTATTAAGTACTGTAACTCTACCTAGTTACCTTCCCTCAATTAGGATATAGAATATTTTATAAAAAGGACTAAAAATGTATCAACACAATTTAAAATAGTAGCGTATCAAAAAAAGAAAAAGTTGAGGTGGGGAAGGGACAAATGAAAAACGGAAATAAGGAATTAGGGGCTAAGTGTCAAAAATAGAAAACACATTTTTTTTTGCTTAAACGGTTTTGCGTTTTTTCTTAAGTCCCGGTTGAGGCTTTGCATTGAAAGAAAAGTTTATTGAACGGCCCTTAACTGCCATGAAATTTTATTTTATACGAATACTAATACAAAATACGGCTGGAAGTTATCTCAACTTATAGTGCCTTTAGTTATTACAGTCGCATTGCACAATCCGCTTAAAAACTAAACACATCGTGATTATCAACGTTAACGCCCTACTTAGCAACCAAAGTATAAATATGCTTTATAAAAGATCTATTTAAAATTCATTAGATAGCATTTCGATCACAAAACACGTAAAATTCCTATACACATTTAAAGAAAGTTGATATATCTATTTCAGAAGAATTAGAGAATAATAAGTGGCTATTACTTCAGAGCACTGAAAAAGATGATACTCTGTAATTTGCTATATTAGCGCTGTTCGTTTCGTCACTTCTTATAGTTACTTATAAGTCGTTACCATAAAGAGTCAATAGGCGTAACGAGTGAAACTTAAAGCCGAACAAAAAAGATGAGTGATTGGTTAAAATTTAATTAAGTGGAAAGCGAATTTTATTAACACAATGGTCGAAACAATTATTATTTATTCACGGCTGACACGGTTAGCAATTTGCAGATATATACGTCCAATTTATGATCTTAGTAAAGTGTGGGCAATCCTTTTTGTTCTTGAAATATATTCATGTGTCATTCTTATCACAGGATTTATACAAAATTTATGGTTCAGTAAGTTGAAATAACAAGAGTAATACTTTTTCCCGATTGCGCATGCAAAAAAGGGTAATGTGTTTAACAGTCATGTATGCAAATAAGTATGTTTTTATCCATTGCTTATTATCAGTTAATTTTTCGTTTATGAGAAAACTCTCACTTTTTCAAGGATAGCTCTTCCGGCGCGGCACAAACAGAGATATTCTGCCGATCTAGCTGGCCAAAAGCCGGTTTACTAAAACCCCCAAAAACATATTATTTTGCTACAAGGCTACACTAAGCTCCAACAAAGTAATACATTTATTGTCAGATCTACGTAGAGTTTACTTGTATTAGATTTGAAGCATGTTAATTTAGTTAGTTCTATCTAAACCTTGATTTTAGAACACATATATTTGTGTGTATTTATTTTAGAAAAAACATAATAATGGAAATTATTAATAAAACGAGTAAGTGTGTATAAATTTAATAATTTTTAAATTTTTACTCCCTTGTAAAAAAGAAGTATAGTAGGTAGTCGTGAAAAAATCACCCTCCGAGATTTTTTTCAGATCTTTAAGTGTCAGGGTTCCTAGATGTCGAAAAACATGTTTTCTCAATTCCGTCGGTCTGTCTGCCTGTTCGTGGCATAGCTAAAAAACTACTTGCCCTATAGACCTAAAATTTTGGCCAAAAAATAAGAGTCATATGGGGATGACCTGGTAACATTTTAGTAAAAATCCATTATAGCAAAACAAAATGGCGGCCTAGTAAAATGTTAAATAAATTATTGCTAAAAAAATACTTGTCCAATTTATCCCAGATTTCGCAAAAAAATCAAGCATTATGTAAGAATCAACTAGTAAAATTTTGCTACGAATCCAAGATGACGGCACAAAATTGCTGCTTAATAATGATGAACTAGTAAAACTGTGGTACTAATTCAAGATGGCGGAACAAAATGGCGGCCAAATAAAATATTTATAATCGAGAAAAAATCACCCTCTCAGGTTTTAGCGTCCCCAGATGCCAAAAAATATGTTTTATCGATGCCGTAGGTCCGTTTGTGGGATTGGCTGCCTGTCAGTTCGCGGCATAGCTTAGAAACTACCCATCATCACATTGACTGCAAATTTTAGTCAAAATTTAAGGATCATATTGGGATGACCTGGTAATGGCGTTAAAACAATTATTACTAAAAAAAACTAATTATCAAATTTCCTCAACTTTGGCACAAAAATCAAGTGTTACATTAGAATGAACTGGTTAACATTTTGGTATGAATATAATATAGAAAAACAAAATGGCAATCTAATAAAATATTTACAAATTTTCTAAAATAAAGGGACATATGAGGATGACCACGTAACATTTTAATAAAATCCAGTATGGCAAAACAAAATGTTGGCCTAGTGAACTGTTAAAAAAGAATATACCATTCATTCAATTTATCTCATAATTATCACAGAAATCAAGTATTATGTATGAATCAACTGGTAGAATTTTGGTACGAATCCCAGATGATGGAAAAAAATGGCAGTTAAAAAAATATTTAAAAGTTAAGCCTGAAAAAGCTACTAAATGGACTGATTTCAAATTTGTGCTTAACTAATTGTGGTACAGAAATCATTAGAACTAGTAAAACTGTAGTACTAATTCAAGATGTAAAAAATCACCCTCTCAGGTACTACATGTTTTCAGGTTTTAGCGTCCCTAGATACCAAAAAATATTTTTAAAAACTACTCATCAGAGTAACTTCAATCCAAATATCTTAAATTTAGCACTAAAATTAAATGTTCCGTAGAAATGAGCTAGTAACATTTTGGTACGAATATAAGATAGCAAAAAAAAAAAATGGCGGCCTAGTAAAATATTTAAAAAATCTTGTTTAGAAAATTATATAAATATATTCATATTGTAAAATCCCCTCCATTTAGAGTTTCATTCCCTAAAGGATGCGATAGTAACAGAGCATTTCTTGATTACTGAGTTACCTTTTCAAACTGTCTCGATCTAACATAGAACGGAAGCTTTCACTTAGACCGTGTCAAATTAAAATTACTATCCGACGTTTCGTCTTCGATTGTACGAGGCATCTTCAGAGATCTTTACTTCACGAGATCTTAACACATTCAGTGTTCTTGGGATAGTCTTTGAGTGACTTTAAATTAAATGGTTTAGGTATATATTGATATCAATCTATCAAGGGGTAAGTAATTTAATGAACATAGTCATTTACTATTGCTTAACCTCTTTGAAAAAATACTGCATATAGTCCCTTAGATTCTGATCAGAAAAATCATCATATTTAGTATATAATTATATTTACGATAAATATTTTAATGTGTTTTTGGTCAAATTCTGTTAGGGGTTCTCATATTTTGAGTTATTTCTACCCAAAAATTAATTGATTATTGACATTTCCTGTAATTTGTAAATTATATAGATATATTTAAATTTTAAAATCCCCTCCATTTAGAGTAAAATTACCCTAAAGAAAGCGAAGTTAGGGAGCAGATCTTGATTAGTGGGTCACCTAACAAAACTATCTGCATTATTCAATGATTTAGAATATATGCTAAAAACTTCAAAGTTTCCGACAGCCGTCAATGTTGTGCGTTATCAAAATCACTAATTTACGTGGCTATCAAATTATAAGTAAAGTAAGAATTTCATATAAGTAAATTTCGTTTTAGCTTGATCCATAAATTTAAATATTATTTTATTCAATTGCTCTGATGCATCCGACACAAAAAGTTAAACAGCTTATCGAAACTGACCATTTTCGCAAATTAGGGGAAAGTAAAGTAAGGTACTTTTAAGATGCTATTAACAAGAAATGTCAGACTGCAGAAAGCACCTCCGAATTCTAAATATTACAACATTCCAAACGTAAAACATAAAAAATCCGATTTACTTTTTAACCAGTTTGGTAAGTTTTAAAATCTGCCCACTTTAAAAAATGTTTATAGTTTTAACATTTTATATTGCACAATTAGCAACTATATTACCGGCACCCGCATTAAAACAGCGTGATAAACAATTTTTTGTATGACTACGTTTTAAGCAGCTTTTATTTCACTTGCGACACGGTTCGGATTGGCCTTTCTATATAGCGGCTTATTCTTATAATAATTTAAAAATTCCTTTATCGATGCATGATAACAGATTGGACAGAGCTGCCGTTCTGGTGATAATATTAAATTAATTAGACAATGTTAATATCTGGTTAAACTGCGTTAACCGAAAACTCCCCAAAACAATAGTAGATAATTAGAAAAAATATGGCGTAGATATAATTTTGGATATAGATAATAAACTAAACCGCAAAACATAAAAAATCCGATTTACTTTTTAACCAGTTTGGTAAGTTTTAAATTCTGCCCACTTTAAAAAATGTTTATAGTTTTAACATTTTATATTGCACAATTAGCAACTATATTACCGGCACCCGCATTAAAAACAGCGTGATAAACAATTTTTTGTACGACTATGTTTTAAGCAGCTTTTATTTCACTTGCGACATGGTTCGGATTGGCCTTTCTATATAGCGGCTTATTCTTATAATAATTTAAAAATTCCTTTATCGATGCATCTTAACAGATTGGACAGAGCTGGTGATAATATTAATTAATTTATATTAAATTAATTAGACAATGTTAACATCTGGTTAAACTGCGTTAACCGAAAACTCCCCAAAACAATAGTAGATAATTAGACAAAATATGGCGTAGATATAGTTTTGGATATAGATAATAAACTAAAGGAAATTTATCACACAAAAACTAGGAGAAAATCATAGAAGGAAAGGGGGAAGAAAAACCTAATACAAAAAAAAACACAATTCGAAGCAAGAACAACGAATAACTTCATTTTAATAAAATATTTTAATATTATATAATACTTTAGTTAAAGACAATAAGTAAAGTAAAAGAGAAGTATTGTAATCGTGAAAAAATCACTCTCCGATATTTTTTCAGATCTTTGCGTTTCAGGGTCCCTAGATGCTGAAAAACATGTTTTCTCAATTCCGTCGGTCTGTCTGTCGGTCTGTTCGCGGCATAGCTAAAAAACTACTTACCCGATTGACTTCAAATTTTTGACAAATATTAAGGGTCGTATGGGGATAACCTGATAACATTTTGGTAACAATTCAATATCGCAAAACAAAATGGCGGTATAGTGAAATGTTAAAAAAATTATTACTAAAAGGCTACTTATCCAATTTATATCTATACTTTTGTACAAAAATCAAGTATTTTATAGGAATCAACTGGTAAAAGTTTAGTACGAATCCAGATGGCAGAACAAAATGGCGGCCAGAGAGAATGTTTGTAACTGTGAAAAATCACCATCTCAGGTTGCGCATATGTTCACGTTTTAACGTCCCTAGGTCGTCAAAAATATGTTGGTCCGTCCGTCGGTTTGTCAGTCCGTCGGTTTGTCTGTCTGTCGAACAGTACCCGGCATAGCTTAAAAACTACTTATCAGATTGACTTTAAATTTTAGTCAAAAATTATGGTTTATGTAGGGTGACCTGGTAATATTTTGGTAAGAATATGCCGGAACATTATCAAATTTACCTCAAATGTTGCACAAGAATCAAGAGTTACAAAGGAATGAAGTGGTAACATTTTCTTATAAATATAAGATAGCAAAACAAAATGGCGTCCTAATAAAATGTTTTAAAAATAAGCCTGAAAAACTACTTGCTAGATTAATTTCAAATTTTATGCAAGCATTAAGTGTAATATAAAGATAAACTGGTGAATTCTGGATGGTAGAACAAAATGGTAGCCAAATTTAAAAAAAAATCTTATTCAATTGATTTTAAATTTTGCAGTATTATTTAATTAAATTAAATGTGCTATATGGATAAACGGTACGAATTCAAAATGACGTAACAAAAAGGCGGTGTGCGTCAATGTAAAAACTACTTATTGAATTTATTACTTCCCTTGTAAAAGGGAAGAATTGTTATAGTGAAAAAATCACCCTCCGAGATTTTTTCAGATCTTCTCATTTCAGAGTCCCTAGATGCCAGAAAACCGGTTTTCTCAATTTCATCGGTCTGTCTGTGTGTAACTAGTAAAATTCTGGTATGAATCTAAGATGGCGAAATAAAATAACAGCTTAATAAAATATTTAAAAACAATCTGAAAAATAATAGACTGATTTCAAATTTTGTGCAAGAATCAACTGTATTATAGAGATGAACTGGTAAAATTGTGCTACGAATTCAAAATAGCGGAACAAATTGGCGGCCAAATGAAATGATTGTTATAGTGAAAAAAATTGCAGGTTTTACGTATCTTTACGTTGTAGCGTCCCTAGATGCCCAAAAACAGGTTTTCTCAATTCCATTTGTCTGTCTGTCAGTCAGCGGCGTAGCTAAAAACTACTTACCCGATTGACCTCAAATTATGATAAAAAATTAAGGGTTATGTGGGGATGACCTGGTATTATTTTGAAAAAAATCCAATATAACTGAACTAGTTAGTGAAATGTTAAAAATTATTGCCAAATAACAAATTAGCCAATTTATCTCAAATTTGGCACAAAATCCAAGGGATTAACCTGTAATATTTTGGTATGAATCCAAGACAACAAAACAAAATGGCGGTCTAATAAATTATTAAAAATCAGTCTAAAAAACTACTTATTGGATAATTTTCAAATTTTGAGCATCCATTAATTGTAATATAGAGATAAATTGATAAAATTGTGATACGCATTCAAGACGAAGAAACAAAATGGCAGCAATTAAATTGTCATAAAAAATAAATGTAACGAATCTTCTTATTCAACTGACTTAATATCTTGCAGCAAAATTAAATGTGATACAGGAATTAATTGGTATGAATTCAAAATAACGAGGTGGTAATCCAGATATTCCCCATGAAAGAATATGGTTTCAACAAGATGGCGCACCACCGCATTTTGGTATAAATATTCGAAGGTATTTCGACGAAGTTTTTCTAAATCGGTGGAGAGGTCGAAGGGGTCCCATTGAATAGCCACAAAGGTCTCCGGACTTTACACCGTTGGATTTCTTTCTATGGGGTATTTGAAAGAGAGATCGTTTAAAAATAGACCAAACAACGTTTAGGTCCTACGAAATGAGCAGACCCTTAACTTGTTCATAGTATCGAATTCAGTTTTAGAAGGCTTCTCATGGAACCCCCATCTAGTTTGCCATTTGAAAAAAAAGTTGAGTGCCTACAAATTAAGAGGATGCAGGGAGGAGGCTAAAGATATTATAAAAAGACTAACAACTGTTTAAACCACTTCAGGTGTTTCATCATTCGTCTGAAAAATGACTCATAAAGAAGAATTTTGTGCCTTTCTTTTAAACAACCCTAGCGTAATATGTTTTTGAAATAAACCTGTTCTGCGCGGGCTTTTATATATACGCAGAAAACAATAAGTATTGTGTATGTTCTTTCAATCAATGGCAAAACCAGTATTAGTTCAGCATGGAGTTCTTTTAATACACTCACGTGATAATTATAAATTATTTTTCAATATTGCTGTTGTTAATTTGTAAGACACCTACCGATTAACTGCGTATTTTTCACTTAAGGATTTTTCTCTTTAAATAATAAGTCCCACAACTGTTTACCAGGGCCACCAACACTCTATTGAGGCGTTCCCAGACCTGGGATAATATAGTTTTTAATGGAACATATTCTGAAATATTCCGGACCCTATTTATCCGTTTTCAAAGTACGAGTTTTTACTGTTCAAAAAAGACATTTCAAGCATTAGCTAATAACCGAGTTTTAAAATGTAATACTTTTACAAATAAGATAACTAAATAAACTAAAAGAAAGGTTCGAATTTTGTCGCTTTGTATTTTGGAAGCTAAGGCAGTTCGAATCCATGTTTATGGCAATTCTGTTAATAGAACGATTACTTAAAAGAACGATCAACATTATACAAGGTATTAAATATAATAATTATTATCTTATTAATATTAGCAGATTTAAGAATTTTTTATCTTTATATTATAAAGTTTTCGGAAAGTGATTAGCTAACTATTGAAATTAATTTTCAAGAGACGCCTAATTACAAGAACTACTGTTACAAAGTGTTTTTTAACGTGTGTCAGTGGAACTGATCCCATCAAGGCACGCCTCTGACCTCATTACTTACTCAGGCACTTAGTCGAATTGATTGAATGATTATGATTGCACTTAAAAGACTTCATTGATATGCGGTACAATATTTACCTAGATGTTATTTTAACCGAACAGAGGCTAAATGAATTACTATTTAGCTGTATTTATGTCTGAATAAAGCACTCCTAAGATGTTTTTGAGCATTAATAAATGAAGTTGCCTGATGCAGACTAAAAGCTCCGCATAAATTAACGCACATAAATAATTTAAAAGAGTTAAAGGCCCAACGAAGACAATCTGCATCATTTTTTAAAGTAAGAAAATTTATTTATTTTCTGCAAAACAGGCAAATTTGACCTCATTGCAAATTATGCGTGCAAGCCCACCTGACCCCGTCCTCTATTTGGCATCTTTTCTTATTTCACTATTAATTTTCCTGCCTTTCAATATATACCCCGCTAAATTCCGTTGTTCATAGGGTATTTTTTGTTTGCTAGCTAACATATTGCTTCTGCTTTGTAGTAGTTTAAATAGATAAAACAAATTATTTAAAGCATATATTCTTTACAAATGTTTATTTATAATGAACCTTCACAATTAATATACGTTTTAGCTAAAACTTTAATTGTCGTTGTTTTTTTTGTTTTCCGGAAAGTTTTACCAAAACCGGGGTTTTACTTTGCTCAAAATTACAAATGCCATGTTAAGATACATAATATTTGTATTATTTATATTAAGAAAGTGTTGCATTTAGCCTTATTCGTATCTTAAAAACCTTAAATTATAAAAAAATATATATCGGGTGTCTAATGTTTTTTTTCTGCTACAACTTACTGCTTAGTTTAGACCAAATGTGCTCTATTTGGTTGCATCTGAGAACGTGGCGACCAATTCATTATTTGTTTCTCGTTTTTTTTAAATTTGTGATTGACAATAAAACTGCACGTTGTGGACCGGCATCATCTTCAACATAATAAGGGTCACTATATGCTATAAATCTGCTATTTATTTTGATATGTTATGCTATGCAGTTTAATCCTTGACAACAACTTTGAGATAAATCACACAACAATGCATTACGGGTGCAGGTGTAATATGTTGAATGGTGTTGAAAATATCAGCTTACCTACATAATCAAAGGATTTTTCAATATCTTCACATGAACCTCGTAGGAATGCTTTTCCTTCGTTAAACTTGGTTTTGTAAAATGAAAATTACTTTGATAAACGCTTATCAAATATTATGCTATATTTTTTCATTGCCAACAAATAAATTTTATTTCTAAAAATATTAACATATTCGAAAAATCAGGGGAGCTCTCGGCAACGTCGCTTTTTCATTTACGATAGAAATACGCACTACCGGCAATTGTCTGAACTTTTTCATTCATTCAGCTGATTGCAGCGTTGCAGTTTCTCCGCTCGCGAATATTCGACAAATAGTTTAATTTTTGGTGAATTTTACGTGTTTTTTTAAAGAAAATTGTGTTATTTTTATGTAGACGTGGTGCATGTTTATATAGTGTGTAAGAAAGTGGGCTACTTATATTCAAATTTAAGTTTTGGTGAGGTAAGTGAGGGTATATGACATGTATTATTTGATTATTCTTTAGTCATGGACGTAGAAGTTGGGGATCGGTATTTTAATACGCACTACCTATCGCCTACGTATTAATTCATGCTGATAAAACACGTCTTAGGTTTATTTCATTTCTGTAATCTGGAAACAAAGATTGTACATCAATATATTTGAATATTATCTGGTCCCGTCGGCAACGTTTTTTGGCTAAAAAGCAGCTCGATGGTATTTTGGAAAATATCTGAAACTTAAAGAGCCTGGGTTAAGATAAGTTTGCCGCAATAACAAATCGTTTGCGGCTCAGGTTGTGGAGCCATGATATAGAATTTTAGATGATATCTTTTTTTGGTTAAATAGAAATAATTACTTTTCTCTTTTTTGAAATTTTCTACATAGTAAGCATGAATACAAAGCACAAATGTTGTACAACTCTTCATTAAACATCAGTCGCAACTGTAAAACACCCTGGACGAGGTCATTAAATGTTTTAAACCTTGTACAATAGCTATTACAATTTGTAATATTTATACCTAGAGTTGCCACCTTCTTGAACTAAAAATATAGGACAACAGTCGGGACAACATAAAAGGGTCAAAACTGTTTATTGCTATAGAACATTACAATATATTACATACAAAATATTAAAAATAAACAATATTAACACCTGCGTATTTGCTTTCCAATTATATTTTTGGTTTGATTGTGCTGTCTCCTGTCATTATGGCTGTAGGCAAATGAAAATATATCATTGATCCTGTAGATTATTATTTAATTTTCGTGTTAAATAAATGAGAGTTAAAATGTATGCATTCCTGAAATGCATAGATTCTTTAGTAAAGACCAATTTATTTTTTTGGTATTAATTGTACTTACTATGAACCTTTTTTTAAAATAAGTTGTAAAATATAGGTTTTGTTCTAACAAACAATTTACAACGATTTTAAATTGGTTTTAACTATGATGGATTGCTTGCTATAACAAAAGGTGGCATAATTTGATGATGTCTTAAATATTTAATGTGTCTAGGTAGTTTTTTACGCTAGATTTTGAAAATTAAAATTTAAAACTGTAAATTATAGCAAGTACTTATACTTCATATCGCATAAGTAAATCCAAATAATATTATCTACAACAACCAAATATTTGGTTTTCAAAAATAAAAAATTAACATTAACATTAAATATTTATTAGGTTTTCCCAGGAGCCTGAAAGAAGAAAACTCTGGTTTTCCCTAGTAGAAACCGTTTTTATCAAAACAGTTCAAGTTGTGCTCTGACCATGATCCTACTGATATTGAATGAGATTAAATGGGACAAGATATATTAATAAATTATCAAATCCCACTCGATGTGAAGACGTGATATTTCTAGATAAATCTCACAGGTGAGTTTTTTTTAACCATGGAGTTAATTTACATGACACAAATTTTGAATTGCCTGCTTCAGAATATGAATGATTTCAAAAAAGGTAAGTTTTTAAACAAATGATTTCTTCTAGTTCTAGCTCCATAGTATTTGGGATGCCGACACCGACCACTCCACCAAAAAAGAGACAGTAAGTAGACAGTTTATGTAAGTATTAAGTTTAATGTCTATTCTGAATTTTTACAGTTTTAAATTTAAATTTATGACAAGTTAGAAATTTGTTAGTAGGTTACCTATCTAAACAAAATTTCAGTTCACTTGATTATTTTTAATTTTTAGTTTTGAAAACTTTATATATTATTATATATTTTACATCTTCTATTTGCTTTGTAGATAACCAGAATTTAATCAAAGCTTTAAAAGTGTTTTATATTCCATTTATCTATAAACCCATGGAGAGCGGGTAAAAAAATTAAAATATGTATTTGGGAAAAAGATCTATCTGGCCTGGCAAAAAGAAAATGAACCCTGCCAAGAATTTGGTTCGGGCTAGGCACTGAAACTGGTTATTATACAGTTTTATTTAATACTTTATGCATGGCGTACCATATAAAAATTCATTATGCTTTACTAACTTTTATTGAGAACATATTTCAAAACAAATTTCTATAAAATAAAGTTAACTTTATTTTGCTAGTACAATAAAGTTGTCTAGACCTCATGTGACACTCAAGAAATATTACAATATTGATGATTTCATGCAAGCAAAAACGTAAATGACATTACATAAAACCATAGCTCTTTTTAAATGTAATTTGACCCCTCAGTTAAAACTTTTGTAATTTTGATATGCTGTAGTACATGTCAAGGGAAGACTTTTTTATTGCTCCAAAGGTCTAACTCTACCTAGAGTACCACAAAATTACCGATTTTGTCATTATTATCACAGCCAGTAATATTCCTAAAAAAATCTGTCTTGAATTTTCATGGAATTGTTTCTAGTTTTTGTACTACTAGTTAAGGTGAAAATGACAAAATCAATACTTTTAACTCTGTTTTTCTCATACTCCCGGTAGAATAACTTTGGTACAGTGAGCGCAGCAACTGACATAAACTACAACATAACAAAATTCAAAATTTTTTCCGAGGGCCAAATTACATTTAAAACGTGTCAGGTCTTTTGTTATTTAAAATTAAAAAGTGCCATTTTATTGCAGTCGTACTTCTAACATAAATAACTATTATACCGTATAAAGTATTAAACAGAATAAAAATATTAGTCTTTTTTAAATAGAGATCTGGAGATCAAGCTCAAAATGTAGTGCTGAAACCAATGTCTTTAACGGAGGGCCTTAAATTTGCCTCTGCCGGATTATGGTAAACAAATATTTTAATTTTTTCCGCTATATAATATTCAGTAAAAAAGTAATTTATTAATTATAATACATAAACAGACTATTAATAATAAAATAGATGTTCATGTACAGGGTGTTATTTAAGTACGTCGACCAACTTCAGCGTGTTATTTCTTGCCTAAATTTAAGACTACGAGTTCATATAGTGACCAGCAAAGAGTTTGCAATAAATGGGAAAAACTTTTATCATTGATTTCTCAGAAAATGTTATTCTAGATAAGTGCATGAAGAAAAGATAGTTTTGATCCTGTCGAATATTAGGTCGGATATACAGTTCAATGTTCAATGTTGGTTTAAAATTTTACAAATGTATGAAAATTATATTTCTGAGACGACAGAGTTGAAGCAGTTGTGAAGTCCTAGAAAGTTTTTCAATTTGAGCTTTTCTTATTGTGGAATTTTCTTTTGAAAATCGAAAAAATTTCATTTTTGATTTGCAAAACGAAATTTACTTAGCAACAATCATGACTTAAATCGAAAAACTTTATAGAACTTTTATGTATGTATTGCTGATAACGAAGCCGTTGAAGACACATATGAAATTATAATCTTAAAATTAAATAAGGAATAACACTCTGAAGTTTGTCGACTTATTTATATATTGGGATGAAAACACCAGTTCCCAAGTGCTAGATTTTGTTGCATATTCCTGAATTGGATTGAATCCTTCTTCTTCCATCTCCTTCAGTATTTCTGCTATGCCCACAGGATACAGTTTTTCCTTCTTCATTCTTGATTATTTGAGTTTTTGGCTTGAATTTGTACATATCTATATGTATCTTACTTTTGCACACAGTTCTCTAGATTCATTGCGGCTGGCATGACTTTCGATTTCTGCATGTATTCGCTGTATTATTTTTGTCCCGTCGAAATGCATGTTTTATTCGTTTGCTTATTTCCTTTAGTTATTGGCCGCCTTGTTCAGGATCATTTTCTGATGTTTAGGTCGTTTTCTTTTCCTACTAAGTTTAGTGATTTCTCTGGCATCCAGTATTCTTTGTTTTTGCGTTTTTGTTCGTGGCGCTGATTCATTATTTCTGGAATTTTTCTCGTTTTTCTATTTGGGGCATTTGTGCTCTGTAACTTTATACATATATATATATATATATATATATATATATATATATATATATATATATATATATATATATATATATATATATATATATATATATATATATATATATATACTTTGTGTTCGTGAATTGTTTTTGATTGACTAGTTGTTATCGATAGCAAACTGTAAAAATCATTCTCCTCTTTTCCGCCAACCCGTATTTACCTACTATTCCTCGGAAGTGTTTACCTTGTGTTTTCAACATTTGCGTTCCAGTCTCCTATGATGAAAATAGGTTCTTTTTTTGGTATGTCTCGAGTTATATTCTCTATGAGACTGTAAACTTCTTCTACCCTCATGATCATTTGCCGCTGATGACATGTATATCTGTAGAATATGAAATTTATTAGGCTTTGCATTGAAAGTTATTTTGATCAATTTTTCCTTGATTGGAAGATATTCGAGCATATATTTTGCCATCTTCTTCACTATTCCTTTTTGCTCAGTAGTATGAGCTCCAGATTTACTTGATAAGCTAATTCAAAATGACCTTTATTTTTGCAATGAGTCTCGGTTATCCTACACATGTCAACTTTCTGTTTGATTAGTTCCCATTCAAGTGTATGTAATTTCCCAGGTTCTAAGAGGCCCCTCACGTTCTAGGTGACTATTCTAAGTCTTTTTCGCAGCTTGAAACTTTCGGATCTTCCAGTCGCTCTTGCTGCAAATGTTGCCTGGTCGCCTACATCTATCTGCCCAGTATCCCGGTAATGTTATTTATTTGAACCAAATTAGCCTTTGTTTGATACTTGCTCTTCTCTACCTTTATTCAACTTATACTTAAAAAATAGTATGCACTGTGTGCATTTCTTGCAAATCTATGAAATTAGGGAAGTAGTTAACATTTTGAATAAACCACAAGGTCACTTTTATAGTACTCATATTTTCTCACCCGAAAACAGAAGGAAATATGTTGGAATTCTAAAAACAACTATTGCCAATCAGAGAAAGGATGGTAGAAAGTACTCTCCTATTGCAGAACAATGGCAGTTGTTGGTTAATCTTAGTTAATACACGTTTTTGCACAATTTTATATAATTTAAAAATAAATGAAATAGCAAGCTTAAATTATTAGGGATTATTTTTGTAATAAATCAGATAAATACATTATTAAAAACTTTTTCTCGATTTAGCATTATATACAGACATGTACCTTCTAACTTCATAGATCTGTATAATAAACATATACTTTCTATTAAAATCCGATTATATGGATGCTGTTTCAACAGTACCTTGTAGCTATAGTTAAACTTATAACTTATTTGCGGCAATCTTGAGTTTGAACGGCCCTACACAGTCGCACCTTAAACTGTGTTGTTACATGTATTTATATATTTTATGAAAGTTGCTGCATAGTTTAGTTATCAATAAAATACCTTCTTCCCTTTTTTAAAATTTGAACTTATATAGATAATTTAATTAAAAGTATATTACAAGTATACTCAGAAGAATCCTTGTTGTGATAAAAGATGTTGCATGATCTAAATTAAGAAAAACTAAATTTATTAGGTAATACTGAAATAAAGAATATCTTTTAACAAACTATAGTCGTTTTACAAAACGTAGCTCAAATTTAACTAACGTATGTCATGAAGAAATTTATTGTATATTTTATTTATTTCTAATAAAATGCTGGAGTCATTTCCTGCCTGTAAACTCTTTGAACAACTTTGGAATTATTCTTGAATTTTTGAAGCTATATTGAATGTAAAATTTTGACCAACTGACATTTTAATTTATTTTATGAAAAGTTCTAATTAGATGTTAATACTTCCATAATAAAGATCTTTTTAAATTCTTTAATCGGAGTTCCATACGTATATTGACATCTGGTTTATCAACAACGGAGAACCCATAACCATATATATAACATATATATATATATATATATATATATATATATATATATATATATATATATATATATATATATATACCAGTATTATATTATGTTAAAATATTGACAAATGGGCGGACTGAGCAGAATATAATTCAAAATTAGAGACTTTAATGAGATCAATCAAATCTTAATATTTACTTATATTATTTTTTGTAAAACAAGTTGCCATTTAAGAAATCAACAATATTAACTAAATTATTTAACGTTAGACACAGTTGCATGGGGTTTGAAATGAAAATTTTGAACAAAAAAAATTAAATAAAAGTGTCTCTGAAGGGGTCACACCAAACCACCCTCCCTCTTATATACGCCACTGAAGACAATACGAGACGATAACCTTTCATCACCAACAGAGAGAAAAATGTCCTCTCCTTTCGTTTCTTTAGTGATATAACAGGTCAGACCTCATAATTTTCGTAAACCAAAATAAAATCCTGCCTTCAGATAGAATTCAGAATTAGCTGCAAAATATAATTCAAAACAACTTTTTAAAACTTTAGGATTTTTAAAGGGCCTGCACATAAAACCAAAATGAAAATGTTGTTGAAAGTGTAAAGAAAAGCTAAAGCTTTAAAAATGAACTTTTTAGTTATTAGATCCGCAACTAAAATAAATACTCTTCCCTATCAATCATCAATCGGGGCACATACGGCAAGCTTGTATAGTTCATATAATTTTTCGTAATTAATTTGTTTTTATAATTTAAGATATATAGAGGTTATTAAAAAAAATACTATGTTGTGTTCATAACATTTATATTGTTTATGGGAGTAAATATTAAATAAATATATTATGTATCTTTGATTTAAATTATGGGTTTAATTATTAAATGCTCTGATTAGGATAAGGCCGAGTCAAATCTGAATTACTATCTGTCGTTCCTCCATTAATTGCACGAAGTATCTTCAGGGATCTTTACTTCACGAGATCTGTACAATGTGTTCAAGTCTCGTGCAGTAAAGATCCCTTAAGATGCCTCGTGCAATTAAATGCGAAACGTCGGATAGTAATTTCAATTTAACACGGTTCCAAGAATTATTCTTAATGAGCCAAAACCCATCACAGCTTTTGTTTTAATTTAAAATAATCACTTAATTAAGCTTTGGAAACAGTTTTCAATATAAAGGAAATAGATTTTTATGCTATTATTTGTATGTTTAATATAGCAACTGTGTTTGAATAGCTGCAAATAGTAAAATACGTTTTAAAAAAATAATAATGGGTAGTCTTTTAGTTGAACAAGAATTTTGTATTTATATATTTTTTGGTCTCTTTAGACATATTTTCATGCCTTCAGTTCTGTTAACTATTATTTATTATTTTACCTCTTTAAGAACGCCTATTTATTTTTTACCCCCTTTCACGAATCGTCAGTTTACTTTTCTTCAAAGAGCGGAGAAGCTTTAGGTGAGAAAAAAAAATTATAAAAATTAAAACCGACTAAAAAAATGCACTAAAAAGTGAAAAATAATATTTTATTCCACCTTGAAAATTTTACTCCGTTAAGTATTTAATAAAAAATCATGTATTCAGTCAATTCGGTGTTTTGACGTCTAATACTAATACGAGTATAAAGTCTTACTGTCTTTATTAGTTTGACGCCGACTTCAGGGAGTAAAGTTTTTAAGGTGCAATAAAATATTATTTTTCACTTTGTAGTGCATTTTTTCGAAGTCGGTTTCATTTGTTTTTATAAACATTTTTATTTCATCGTTTTTAGTTTTATTTAGTTTTTAGTTTTATTGCAAAATTTAATTAGGTTTAACAAATGGTCCACTGCATAATGTTTTTTCCTGATATCATGGTGAACGCGTTTAACCGAGACGGGAGCGTAGAATATTAAAAAAGTTGCAATATATCTTGGCGCAAAAAACAAAATGGAGACATTCGGCCATTTTTAATATTCCAGCTATGGGGCCACTCCGGCAATATCCTGGATTTTCCCTGAAAATTTCATCTAAATTGGCCCGATCATCGCAGAGTAATAGATGAACAAACACAAAAAAACAACAAAATTGTCGCCACTACGCGATTTTTAACTTTTTTCAAATATGCTTGCTATGGGATTACTCCGGCAATATCCGAAAAGTCACCTGAAATTTTCATCTAAAATGGTCAAACCATCGCAGAGTAATCGATGTACAAACAAAAAAAAATACCTAGGGTCAAACTGATAAGCTCCTCTTTTTTTGAAGTTGGTTAAAATATTAGATTTTGAGGTTGCACATTTTCATGGTGACTCTGTATACATAAAATTACACAACGGGATAGTAAAAGACATACCATTTAGTAAAGGGGGTTGTATGTCTATTACACATATTCAATGCTTTAGTTTGAAAAGAATATTTTAAAAAAAATGTAAATTTAATTATAAAACTCCCTGCCTTTATCGCCCTTATGCTGGTGTTTTTTTTTATATTATTACAAAAAAACGGGTGAACGGATTTCAAATCAAAATATACGGGACCACCAGAAAAACGTACTCTACAATTTGGCGTTTGACTCATCAAAATCAGCCAAGCCGTTTAGACAATATGCACGAAGAAACTTAAAAAAAAATACATACAGGTCGAAATTAGAAGCTCCTCCTTTTTTGAAGTCGGTTAAAAATAGGCATTCAGGCTGCTGTCAATACCCTATTATATAATATAGAATTAATTTATTTTTTGTATTATTGCTTGCAAGTCATTAAAAAATATACATGTTGAGAGAAACAAGAAATTTTCGCCTAGAGATAACCATTATTTCGTCTCAACCCGGCTCGTGAGAGAGAATTACTCTTGACTCGCCAATAAGAGAGGCGAGAATCTCTCATATCGCCGAATCTCTCATATCGTGGGCATCACTTGTTTCTTCCTTTTCATGCCATTATAAATATTAATTATAATATCCATGTCTAATCATTCAAATAAAAAAACTAAAATATTCAATAACGTTATAACTCTACCGAATATATTTTCAAAAAATTTATTCTAAATATTTCTGATATACTGATACGGCTAAAGCTCTACGCCACTAGCAAACAAACACGCAAGCAAATTTTTTGCGATGTTGCCGAAAAGCCGAACAACGCCAACAAGGAATAGGCTTATTCACTTCAACTCATTGCTTTATTTAAAACAATAACCGATGACTTCTAACGGAATTTTATGAATGGGATATTGAGTCTCCCTTATTCTTTAGTCTAAGGATATTCCAGATAAGCAACAGTATAATTAATATACAATATAACTTTACGTGCTCAACTTAACGAAAATGGATTAGAGGCCATAGGGAGAGCGTATTAGCAATATTGTTTGGTAATTACGTATACTACTCCTACATTAAACTGTCACCAATAGTGTTTTTAAACACTTGTAAGAAACTGCGATTACATAAAAAATATGGGTAAAGGTTCCATTTTTACCACCACTGTAAATTTCTCATATTTCATTTGGGTTAGAATATTCTTTGACCTGAATGTAAAGTTTACTTAGACGTTCTTTAACTAAATGGAAGTCGAAATTCTACTGGACTTAATTATTTGTGATCTGAAACGCTGAATTACCCGTTTTTATATAAACTTATTCAGGGTCAAAAACTGACAAACCCTTCGGACATATTCAGATGTTGATTCCGGACATAAGGAAAATGTGAGTAATTTACACATTCACTATTTCTAATGTTAAATATAACACCCTGTAAAATAAGACAATGTACCACAATGCAAATATGATACTAATTTTCCGTTATTTTGAAATTTAACAAAGAAAAGTATACCTCAGTTCAGTCGAACAGCGGTGTATTTTTCAGAAGACAGAACTATTGCTTGTGGTCTCCAACATATCAAAGGAATATAAAAATTCACCGCGCGTGGTCTTTTACTCTTGGTAATTACGTATTCTACTCCTACATTAAACTGTCTTCCATCGGTATATATTTTCTTCCATTAAAGTAATTTATCCTCATCATGAACCACTAATAGATCGTCTGTATATATTTTTTATTATATGCAACCTGCTTTCTATAACAGGTGGTGACGTTCTTCACTCTAGGATTAAAGCATCAATAAACAACTGCTGAATCATTTCGTAAGCTTAATTGTTTTTTTTTTGTAAGGGGTTCACTGTTACTAGACAATTTCTTGTGAAATTTTATTACGTATACACTAACAATCCACACACAAAACTTATTAATTGCCACGCTTGCTATGGCACTTTTAGATTTTTTAGACATGAAATTATTAGATTTGCGTTATAATTATCCGAGAATCAACTAATCTATTTGGTAAAAGGAGGATAACAAATTTCAGCCACTAAATACGCCACTGGCATTTCATACCCATCAGTGTTTGGCTTCTGAACGTACCTACATTATTTTACTTCCCTCGTGAAGTATTGTAATCGTGAAAAAATCGCCTCCCCAGGTTTTTACAGATCTTCACGTTTTTAGGTCCCTAGATGCCAGAAAACAGGTTTTCTCAATTCCGTCGGTTTGTCCGTCTGTCGGCCTCTCTATCAGTCTGTTTGTCTATCTACCTGTCTGTCTGTCTGTCTGACTTTCTGTCTGCGGCATAGCTAAAAAACTACTTACATGATTGACTTCATGTGTTATATGTGCTTATTCATATGTTTATTATTAAATTTTTATCAAAACCCAATGAGACCAAATACGGTGATGCTATCTTTTTTTTAAAATGTATGATAAAAACTACATGAAAAAGGGTTATATTTAGGGTTACAGGTATTGAAAATGCTCTTAGTAACCTCACTCTTCCATATAAACATATGCTAAACCTAAACATACTTAGGGAAATTAAAAAAACTATAATTGGAATACAACATAAAATTAATGTAGGAAAAAAATTATATCTAAATATCTGATATTATTATAAGTGAGCTATAAGAAATTACTTATATAAATTAATCATATACAGACATCTAAATTTATCTTATTTCAAGTTGTTTAAGCGAAGACTCAAATGAACTTGTGTCTTTATTTAAAAAGGCATTCGGTAGGGCATTAATACATTTGCAAGAATTATAAAAAAACGACCTTCGAAATATCAACGTGCGATGCTGAGGGACAGTAAGGAGGCGGTTTCTACGTATATTAACCCTGTGGACATAGGATCTGCATCTTATTTTACGGTAAAGATAACAAGACTTATGGGATGAACTGGTTTTTTGATATAGTATACAACAGCGCAAGAACCTTCTTTTGTACATAGCCAAGAAATCCGAGATAACCTCGACCAAGTCGAAATTTTTCTAGGAATATTAAAAATAAACCGTACGCTACAATTCTGTATTCGCTGCCGCTGCATTTGTGTCAGGGAAGGACCGTAAACTACATCACAAAAACTGAGATGAGATAATACAAGAGCTTCACTTAAGAGTATCTTTGATCTTTCATTTAGCACGGATCGATTGTTTAACAACAATTTCTGATTTGTAAAGGATTTTTTACTATGCTAGTTACTTGAGCTTCAAATCAGAGTCCAGCAGCAAGCCAAGATTCGTAGCCAGGTTGACCACGGGAAAAGCCTTACCATTTAGTCTTACATCTATATTATTTTGCCCTTTCCCTGACCGCTTATCCGGATTCAAGCTTAGGCAATATTTTTTTGACACTGAATACAAAGAATCTAGATTAGCATTCAATAAAGTCATAGCATCTGCCGTATTAAACTCTTTAAATGAAATGTATGATCAGCATAAAAATGAATTTAGCATTGGGTCAGGTATCATGTAAAAAGAGGAAATGTAAATAGAGAAGAATAGTGGGCCTAATAGTTGAGGAGTTTCTGTAGCCATTTTTCGTTTCCATCATCAGACCCTAGCGACCACTAGGTTTTCAGTATTTGTCAAGACAATTCCAACGACGGTAATAGGGCTATAGTACTTGTTAACAAAAAGTCAACGAGGCCAAACACGACGGGGTTATGTTGTGTATGTATTTATGTTGAAGAGTTCCTATGGTTAACTTCTGGCTTCAACATCAGATCAGCACCACCATGTTATTACATTGTTATGCCAAATTTCAGTTCGATCTTATGCAAGCAAGTGTTTGAGAGAACAAAATAAATAATTATTTTAAAATAAAATGCATACAGGGTACTGCCAAAATTTGACCATAATCACGATTTAAAATTCACTCAATCTTTCTGCTGTCGGTTTTTTTTTAATTGTCGGATTTTTAATATATATTTTCGTAAAAAATTATAACAGCAATTAATAGGTACCTGATTTCTAAGTTTTAACCTTGTAAATGTACCCTATAGTTTGCCTAAACATCTAAAATAGTAAAAGACTCTTAGAGATAGACTTAGATTTGAAATTTAGTTTTAAAATTATACAAAATAATCACATTTTAACCAATTAAATAACCAAAATTTCGATATCGCCGTTGTTTCCCAAAAAACAACGTTTGAAGTTTAAGTGAAATACCGTATATAAGTATATCTTATTAACCCCTATGGTAATAAAGTTGATGGAAATAACAAAAAGTCTGTAAGCTTCCCTTACCTGTACTTCCCTCGTTATGAATTCTTACGCCCCACTTGATTTTTGTAGGAAGTAGTTTTTTACATTAACCCTTTTTCATTAAATTGCTATTTTGTCCTAATTTTCTTGCAAAAATTGAAGTCAGTGAATAGGAACGCTTTTTAACGTTTATTTTTTAAACATTTTATTTGTTTGCTATTTTATTCCACCTTGAATTCGTATCACAAATTTTTCAGTTTATCTCTACATATCACTTAATTCTTGAACAACATTTGACATAAGTAATTTTTTCAGGCAGATTTTTTTAAATATTTTATTTTATCGCCATTTTGTTTTGCTACTTTGGAATCGTACCAAAATGTTACCAGTTCATTCCTATGTAACACTTGTTCTTGTGCAAAATTTGAGATAAATTAGAAAGTTAGTTTAATTTTATAAAGTTCGTCATCTTAGATTCATACCAAAATTTTACCAGTTTATTTCTACTTAATACTTGATATTTCTGCAAAATTTGAGGTAAATTAGGTAAGCACTTTTTAACATTTCACTTGGCCTTCGTTTTGTCCCGTTATTTGATTTTTACTGAAATGTTACCAGATCATCCCCATTTAACTCTTAATTTTTTACCAAAATTTGAAGTCAGTAAACTAAATAGTTTTTTGGTATCTAAGCCTCACAGCGCCTATATTAGTGACGGAGTCGTTTTTATTTTAGTGTAAATAATTGCATTTTATCCTAACAAATAAACATGCCTGTCAAATTTTAATATCCTCCCTAATTCCTGAGGAAACGACTTTTAGAATTTTAAACTAAAAATTCTGTCAACTGGTCTCGATCAAATTCCTCTAGAACTTTTGAAGCATTGTAATAACGGAATATCTTCTGTTCCAGCATCTTCTCAACTTCAACAGAATATCTTCTGTTCGGGCATATCTTATTAATAAATCTATAACTTTTTGCAAGTTTCCACAATGTTTTAAGATCGCAGCCATCGGACCAATTTATATAAAGGATAACATAAAACATAATCAAAACTATAGACCTATAGCGATTTTGACTTTTGAGCAATTTTGCAAAAATAATTGAAAAGGTTGTAGCCAGTAAAATATTTGAATTTAAAAATAAAAACAGAAAATATCGTTTTAACAAGACACAATATGGTTTTCGTCCAGGTTTTTCATCTCAAGGCAGTGTGACTGATTTGAGTCAGACTATTTATGACAATATGGACTCCGGCCAATTGGTTGGTGATGTATCGTTTGACCTTACAAGAGCATTTGACACCCTTGATCATGTTTTTGTTTCAGAGAAATTACATAACTTGAGCCTGCGTGGACCTTTAAACAGTTAGATCATCTCGTATCTGGAAGATAGAAAAATATTTGTTAAGATAGATGAGGTCGTACCAAGGGAGTTTGCAGTAAAACTATAAACACCCAGAGCAGTGTTTTGGGACAGCTTATATTTTTACTATTCGTAAACGAAATAGAATCATTTAAAAAATGATTTGATGATGCTTTTGTACTATTATGTCACCATTCGAATTTGCAAAACAAAGATAGTGAAACTCTTTTGAATTTTAGTGAAAGGTGTGCAAAAAATAAGCTAGTAATTAATAGTTCTAAAACTGAAATCACAGAACTTAGAAATCCCTACAAACAGGCTTTAGATCTGGAATTTTATCTAAATGGCAACATAATTTTAATATCTAAATCTGTAAAATTTTTAGGATCTTTGGACTTTAGTTTAAATTGGTTCCAAAATATGAAATATTACTCTAAAATTTACCTAAATCTAAATTCCCTGATGAGTGTTTATTATGCATGTATACATTCTGCTATTTCATGTGGTATTTCTTCATGGGGACATTCTATCTATATGAGTCATGTGTTTATGGGACAAAAAGTCAGGCTAATTTTCAATTTGCCCTATAAAACTTCCTGCAGGGAAACCCTCAAGACCCATAAGATGCTTACAGTGGCCTCACTCTACTGTTGCAAAACATTCCTGAATATTTATTCAAAAAAATATTTACTGTTTATAATAAAAATGTAATAACATCTATAATTATAACACGAGACAAAAAATGGAGGTTTCTCTTCATAGGTACAATCACAGCTTTTATTAGCGTTGTTCTTCTCTTTACTTTGGCAGCAGCATATTTAATTTACTTCCCGATAATGTTAAGAAAGCCAAGTCAGTTACAATATTTAAATCTAAAATAAAGAACTTACTGGTGGATAGTGTTTTTACACAGTTAGGGAATTTTAGAGTTTTATGAACCAATATCAGTAGACTAAATTTAGAGTTTTATTATTGTTGTTTATAGTTTTTTTAAACTTTTTTGTCTATTTATATTTAAATATGTTTTGTACTATTTTATTCACATGAGAATATTTATGATTCTTTGCTTATACTTTGTTGACATGTTCCATCTATTGTATGATAGGCATTGAACTGAATAAATGTATTTGTATTTGTGTTTATGCATACTTCTTAAACCTTGTATGCCACTGGCTATCTCATAAAAGTAAATTTGATGAACGCCACTAACCGTTCAACTAAAAGTACAAATTGCACAGAAAGCCAGGAAAAAAATAGCTAAAAGTGAAAAGGCAAACCAAATTAGTAAACCTTGAAAAATCCAGATAGCTTTAAAATCGCAAAAAGTTATAGTTTTTTGGTATCTAGGGAACGTGAAGATGTGTAAAAACCTGGGAGGTTGCTTTTATCAGAAATAATTCCCTCATACCAGGGAAGCAAAATGTCTTAGATTTACACTTACCTTTCATATCTGAGACTTTCAAAGTTCATGCAATTTTTTTGTTTTTTTTTCTACGCCTCACAGCGCCTATATTAGTGACGGTGTCGTTTTTATTTTAGTGTAAATAATTACATTTTATCCTAACAAATAAACATTCCTCTCAAATTTTAACATCCTCCCTAATTCCTGAAGAAACGACTTTTAGAATTTTAAACTAAAAATTCTGTCAACTGGTCTCGATCAAATTCCTCTAGAACTTTTGAAGCATTGTAATAACGAAATATCTCCTATTCTGACATATCTATTGGATGATAGCCACTGAACTGAATAAATGTATTTGTATTTGTATTTTTGCATACTTCTTAAACCTTGTATGCCACTGGCTATCTGATAAAATTAAATTAGATGAACGCCACTTACCGTTCAACTAAAAGTACAAATTGCACAGAAAGCAAGGAAAAAATAGCTAAAAGTGAAAAGGTAAACCAAGTTAGTAAACCTTGATAGATAGCTTTAAAATCGCAAAAAGTTATAAATGTTAGAAAATTGACAAACAGTTATAAATGTGAGCACTGTATGTGCGCTACCTACCTTTCAGAGGTATGTCAAAATACGGTCTACATAAATTTGGCGGAATAAATTCGCCTGACAACAGTTTGGCGAAAGTCAATTTGTCTGAATAGATAGTGTTGAATATTAGTTATTTTGCTATCAAACTTGCATTATGTTGGTTTGTAGGTACGATATAGCAAAAAATAAATTTTTGTAAATCCTCATTTCAAATGAACTACAAATAAAATTTATATATATATATATATATATATATATAATATATATATATATATATATATATATATATATATATATATATATATATATATATATATATATATATATATATATATATATATATATATATATATATATATATATATATATATATATATATATATATATATATATATACAGTAGAAAATGGATTCTTTGGGATGACCGCTAAAGCAATGGAATTTGGCTAACCATAGACACGTGTTTCTGACTTAAGGTCTTCATCAGTACAGTTAACTAGTTGAAAGACGAGTACAACTAGTGCCAAAATGAATACACAAAACAATACCAGAGTTACCAACAGGAGCAAAACCGACATTTGTGATTACCAAGAGAACCTCCGAAATCTTCGCCGGACTTAATACTCTATTTACCACGGAGCAGCATATAGCCACCTGTGGCGAAACTCATAACCCCTATATATATATATATATATATATATATATATATATATATATATAGGATATATATATATATATATAGGATATATATATATATATATATATATATATATATATATATATATCCTATATATGTATATCCTATATATATGTATAGTTTCGACACTGTCAAAACTATTTTTTCTTCATGCACTAACTTTTATCTAGAACAAAATTTTCTTAAAACTCAATAATAAAAAATATTATGGTCCACTCTGTATATATAAGGCAGTAAGTGTGTATATATTGAAATTGTATTTATTGAACTTAATTGAAAAAAGGTTTAGGTCTAAACTAATTTTAATTAATGCGTAACACAGAAAAAAATTTAAGGTAAAATAGAGAATTAGCTTTGGAATAAACTAAATCATCAAGAAAAATAATTAAAAATGTCAAAAACTAGAACCTAATCCAAAAATGGCAATGTCCACCAAAACTAACAAAAAATAACAAAATATATTTAAGAAATTACAAAGTGAAATCGAGAATATTTATCTTGATGTGAATTTTTGATTAAAACTTAAATGTTAATAAGATGAAATGACCTCTCCAAAAATATTAATAAAAAATGTTTAGCAAAATAAAAAAAAATAAGTGCCTGGCGAAACTTTTTGGATGGTATTTCAGTTGTACGCTATGTTCTTAACAAATAAGAACCAAGATTTATTTATTATTTTCAACATTCCCAACCAACTCTATAAGCTCATTACAGGGAATTCTAACAATACTAATATTATAACAAACTAACAATTACGAATAATATTAAATAACAAAATAAATAATAATTAAAGAACAAAATAAATAATATTAACACAGTCAAAATTATTTTTTCTTTAAATCACGTTTCGATAAAAAATGTTATTTTACTTCCTTTTTAAATTTTATTAAAGTTTTTAGTCTGCGTAAATGTGTTGGTAATTGATTATATATTAATATACTACCATACAATAAAGATTTTTTTGCAAAATTGCTTCGAATAACAGTTGTATTTAATAAATCTGTTTGTCGTGTGTCATAATTATATAGTATAGTATGTTTTTTTCTAAATCTATATATTGGATAATTTATCTTTTGTAAGTATTGAATGGATGAAAATGCATATTTTAACTTATAAATATGGTTAGTATCTAAATAACCAAATTTTGTACATAAATTTATTGTTGGTTCTAGGAAAGGAAGTTTATGTATACATTTAATAATTTTATTTTGTAAACAACATAAAGGTTTCAATGTTTTTAAATTAGCAGATTCCCAAACTAAAATCAAATATTGCAATTTTGAATATATTAATGCAAAATAAATATTTTCCATAAATTGGTATGTTACGAATTTTATAGAAAATTCCTACTAGAGGAGATATACTTTTTCTAAGGTATTCTATATGATTTCGCCAACTTAAATTTTCATCCATGTATAGTCCCAAAAATTGAATGCATCTACTATAATTAATATTTTGTTGGTTGAATTTAATTGGTTTCATTTGATTACTTATATGATTTTTGGTTATAAACATAAAAGAAGATTTTTCAAAATTTAAAGTTAGTTTATGAGATTGTAGCCAATTGGATATAATTGTTAAATCTTCTACAATGTAGTATCTAATTTCTGAAAAATTATTTCCAATTTGGACATACTGCTGCCTACTATTTAAGTAATTTTGAAACCAGTAGTAGATATTTCCTCGAATTCCAATATTGTATAATTTTTTTAATAACATATTATGTATATAGCCTAAATTTTTTTAATATGTGCCTAGCACTCTAGGAAATTTACTTTCCTCAGGGCTAAGAACCTACAAGAAAACGTACAGAATAGAACGAATTTAAAAAATATTAAAAATAAAAAAAAAATTAAAATTTAAATTTCTTTTTTACAGTGTTTTAAAACTATTCAGTCTACAAATGTTAAGAACATAAATGGTAATTGTACTTACTCGTCAATAATTGTGTCCTGCCAAATTACGTATATCGACTAGTCTCACTGAAAACGTATAAATAATATTTTTTTAATAATATGTTTTAAATTTAGATAAAAAAATTATTAAAAAAATATAAATATATAAATTTCCGA
The DNA here is from genome assembly GCA_030620095.1 of Kuschelorhynchus macadamiae. Lineage (NCBI taxonomy): Eukaryota > Metazoa > Arthropoda > Insecta > Coleoptera > Curculionidae > Kuschelorhynchus > Kuschelorhynchus macadamiae. The sequence goes on from JAUTXW010001609.1 coordinate 297,319, forward strand.
AAGTGCTAGGCACATAATAACAAAAAATACGCTAAATAGTTCAAACCTTGTTCCTTATTTGCAAAGAAATTTTTTGCCAATATTCACTCCAAACTAATTTCCATCAAATTGTCGAACCCGCCAAAATGTCATCCACCAAATAAACGTGTCCGCCAAATTGCCGCAACCGCCAATTTGTCATGAGCCAAATTGGCGCCTAGTTGTCGCCTGCCAAATTTATTCCACCAAATTTTTAGGAACCCGTCAAAATACGATGACTTACCTTGTAAATTTTAAATGTTTTTACCTATTATTCAATTAACATTTAAGACCTGTGTTTACCGCACTTTATATTAGGAGGACAATGGTATAAATCTGAAACAAGTTTCCCTTTGAAGGTCTTATATTCGGCGAAGAAAATATAACCTAGGTAATGGAGAGTCAAATTTTTAAATTGCTTTTCTGTTAAAAATATGTATCTTTTGTTTATTTAAAACCATGGGATTTAGACAATATTAAATTTTGTATCCAAAAAGTATGATGGTCCTTTTATTAGACAAGAACTAGCTTATCATGATCAATTGTCATTTTTCATATTTGCCTGTAGGTCCGACTGACACATTAGGTTAATTTTGAAGGATTGAACAGACTAGATATCTAGTTCACTCTGACATCATTAACTTAAACCTCATACATTTCTTTATACTTAAACCAATTTAGGCAAGGTTAAAATTCACACATTGCTTTCCTAATGTATTGCTTAATTGTTTTGTTTTCATAGTGTATACATATATTTCAAAGCTACAGGTCAAAGTTTCCACATAGTATCATTTTTTTTTTCTAAAAAATAAATTACTTGGTATAAAATATTGCATTTAACAAAATACCTTCAAAGTTATATTCTAAAAGCAGTACCGCGCAGTAATATGTTTGTTTTTATGAGCCTCCTAGTTCAATATTTACCATTTTAGACAAATAGGTTATTACAGGCGAACTGACAAGCTATGAATAACGTTGCAGTTTAATACTTATTTGGATGTTAATTAAGCGATTTTTATTCGTCGAGAGGGTTTGACCCAAAAACCCTTTTATATATCGTCCTTGGTATTTAGATTCGTTATTTTTCTAACTAATTTTTGCCTTTTGCGGCTTATTAAACACACAGCAGGTAAATAAACCATTCTCTTAGTCTGGCTGGTACCCGGTTATGTAAAAGGCTTTATTTATGACAATATTTAATTCGATACGAAAGTGTAATTGACAACGCGATAAACTTTGGGATTAAGCCGGTCAAAAGTCCAGTAGACAATATAGAATAATTTTATTTGAATTTATATTACCTATATACAGTGCTTATAACCTATAATAAAAGATTGAAAACTGAAATGTAACAAGTTGGATATTTCAGTGACGTACAGTATTTGGATTTCGGCAAATTATTAAATCAAAGGTTCTGTTTGGGTTAGGGCAAAAAATGTTTAGGAATACCAATATTAAATTACTTTATATTAGTTTTTTTTAGAATAAAATCTCCTATATTTGAAGACCAGCAGTAGCAATGTTGGATATAATATGGTATTTGTATGTGCTCAGAATGTTGTACACAATGAAATAGAACCCATTTTTAATAGTTTATTAACTTTTTGAGGAACCTTTATGATTCTGAGCTCAAATCTAGATCTAAGGGTTACTAAACCAAGCACTAGGTATGGATGGAGTTTATAGTATAGGTCTTAAAAAAAACTTCTTTACAGAGTAATATGTAAGAACAAAGACCGATCATAATTCGAATAAACAGTATACCAGACCCAAAAAATAAATTAACCAAATGTACAGCCATTTCGAAGTTTAATGGGACTGAACGCAACAATATGTAGTTTGGTGTTGCTATAAGCGCCTTCATGTTTAGAAATACAATATAAAAATCATCCTTACCTATACACGAAATTAACCAGAGGATGCGATAATGTCGTGAACTGTCAACTCTTTGCGTTGTACGAGGCTAATCTAAACTATATGGAATAGAATACATAGTTGGGATCTATTTGGGGGTTAATTTATTTACCATTAGATTAACCGTCTATTCAAAGTTTAACCTGCCTTTTCTCTGCTTTCTTGTACCAGCAATCCCATGCTCAGCTATGGTGACGATAGTACACTCCACTCCAATATACAATTCCCCAAACCTATCTCCAAGGTTGAAATTCATGATAGTCGTAGAATAATAATTTTATCCCTAACCGAGAACTTTATTAAAATTGTAGAAAGGGGGACAAAAAACCTTGTCCAGTTTAGCGTCACTAAGACACAGTCACATATCTTACAAATTATATCCCAATTCCCACACCATTCAACTGAATAACCAAATGCATAAAACGAAGTTGTTAAATTGATACCTCCTTCCAGAAAGATCTTTGCTTTTTCAAGCTTGAAAATGCTTTTCTTCTGCCAACTTGGTATATTTTACACTTGGCAAATTACACCCAGCCTTGAGTATTTCTCGCACAGATGGGGAGAAACGTTTTCTCCATTCTTTAGTACCTTTGACTCTGTCCAAAGAAGATCTAATCATTTGATTGATGATCCAAACATAACAAGGAAGCTTGCATCATTAGAGCATCATCGATTTCACTTTCTTTTATATGTACTACCCCGGATTCTGTTGTGATAAGTTATCATCTATTATGCCCTCCTTAGTTTTGCCTGCCAGAGAAACACGAGCATGAACCCATATGTAACCCCTCACCGATCAATTGCAAAATCCAAGGAACTCCCACTTACTTTGTTAGCCCCTTTATACCCAGATACCCAGAGTATCCCGATTATGGAATGTTGTTGATATTTAAGGTATTTTCAACAAATTATATATGTTTTTTTCTGAGCGTTGGTATACTTTATGCAATAATTGTTTTTGACTCAGTTATGAACAGTGGTGCCTCTAAATATTTAAGCGTAACTATTATATGCCTTTATATACAAAATAAATAAAACATTGCGTTAGTCATAATGAGGTAAAAACAGTTGTTTAATGCATGAATAGGTGAAGAAAAATATCTGCAGCGAAAATTACAATTCGTTTAACATGCCCTGTGTAACAAAAACCAAAAAAAAATTAAAATCCCTGATTCCGCTTAAGAACTGCAACGCTCTGTATAACAGATTTATTATAGAGCTTAGCCTATATGCCTTCTCTATCATAAACGGTATACCTAGTGCTAGAAAATGAAAATGAAAATGACGAAAAACGCAACTTATTTTTTGTTGAAAAATGAAACTTGAATTTTGTACCAGAATTTTGCATATATAAGTTTGTCTGTACAGAGGTTTAAGTTGTCGAACTATTTTTAGTTTTATGTAAAAATAAAATAAAAAGGCTCATAACCCAAATTGAATTCCGGGAAGTCATGTTTGGGATCTTCACTTTTAAACTAATATAGTTTTCGCTAAATCTAAAATCCGAAGTTGAACGCACTTGTGTTCGAAAGTATTAAAATAGCGTACACTTATCGGATAAGCAGGGAGCGTTTTTTTCAAAAAAATCAAACCAATAATGCTGCATAACTTGTACACAATTGAACAAGACTAAAGTTTCATTAGCGATGCGTAATATATTATTTAGAAGCAAATTTTAGGGCAACTTCTCAAGATCGGTTGTTCGTAAAATTTTTTTTAGTAATAGGCTTTTATAAACTCCTGCAAATCCCAACCACCTTTATCACACATATTTTAAAGTAGTTCCATTGAGGATTTACTTTTAAATTCGAGATCACCACCAACAAAGCCTTTGAACCTGTTTTGAACTATTGATGCACTGATTTCAATGAAACTGGTTTTAATTGATTCTAGGAGTCCAAAACATAAAATCATATCAACTGTGTTCTCATAATAGAGCACATTTAATAGGAACTTACTATTTTGCTTTTATTGCAAGTTTATAATACCAATAGAGAGTTATAAAAAACTTCAATTTTACGAGGGGATCCACTAGAGTTTAATAAATTATAAAAAAATACTTAGTTAAACAATACCGTTAACTTTGTATCACAAATATGTCGATATATCGTGTTTTAACCTATCTATAAATTGCTTCTATTTTTTGGAGCGGGCGTATTTTCCTCATAAAAGAGCCTTTCTTACCCGCGTAGAAGAAAGAATTCGATTATGGTACAAGACATTTTGCGTACTAAATATTAATTTTAATTACCAGATTATGGGTATGTCTGTATTAAAAAGCGATTCGAATATCTCCACATCGATATTCGAAATTATGCGCCATCTCAGCAGTAACTAAGCTTTCGTGAAATTCAGTACACGTAATTTTTTATGTAATTGTGTTTTATAATTATCCGATTGCCTTTTTGCTTAGCCAAGGTTAGGACCTTTTTGAGATGTCGTAAAACGAGTTCTATCACACATTTTCTGCCTTCAGAGCATTCGGAAGTCAAGTATAGTTTCATCTTATTATTTCATAATACTTTACTTGATAAACACACTTTATTTTAATTTAGCAAAAAAACTAGTTATTTATTTATAAGAGAGGCAAATTGCTATAGAATAAATTTTTAGGGTTTTGCGGTTGGTAAGGAATTGCCACTTTTTTGGTACATATTATTATACACTAAGTTTTCTAATTGACTTGAATTTGATAATTAAATTTTCGTCGGTATTAATTAGCTTCCACGGCTTGCAACTTTTTTTTATTAATTTCTTCTCGGAATTTGCATTAAATTTTATCCATAGAACGATAAAAAGTCGTTTTTTAATTAAAGCCTTCTATATGTTTATACTACTAAAAGTTCGTAAAAAGTTTCCCAAAAAGAACCTACATAATATATTTACCTGCCAAATTCTCAAAGGTAAATGCGCTTAAAACAAGAAAGTCTTTAAATAGCTTTTTAAATAATAAGCCTATACCAATTATAACCACTTTTTTAATATATTATTACTCACCTAAGAACTCATGGTTCTTGGGATTAGAGCGTGTCAAATTAGAATTACTATCCGACGTTTCGCCTTCGGTTGCAAAAGGTATCTTCAGAGATCTTTATTACACCAGATCTTTACTTCACGAGATCTGAACACTGAAACAGAAAAATTAAGTCTGAGTACACATTAAACGTCAGGAAATATTTGATTATTAACTGGAGTTGCTATGGAATATATATGATGATATATTATGATCTCTATTAAATAATCATACCTGGCAGATTCAGATGTCTTGTTCTCTGTAAATATAGCACATAATTATATTATGTATGGAATTTCCATACATAATATAATTATCTAGATAAATAATGTAATCTCCATTAAACCCAAAATTGTGGCTCAGCTATGATGACGCTTATGTCATATTGCCTTATGGTCCAAAAAAATTCTTTGTGTTCCTTGATCGTCTAAACCAGAATTTCCAAACCGAAAAATTTACAATGGAAATTGAATTAGAAGGCACGATTCCTTTTCCAGATGTTTTTGTAGGAATAAAAGAGAAGGAAAAAAAGGAAAAAATAAATAAAAGTAGAAAGGAAATAGGACACTCCCATTATCATTATCTGGCACAGAAGCAATCAAAGGGAATGGATATTGCACTAAAGATATTAAGAAATTTAAAGGATCCTGAGTTGCACATCTACCGAAAGCCGTATTTTTTTTTATTTTGTAGAAAAATGGCATTTTGGACAATCTTCTTTTAATAAAACAATTCCCTAAAAAATGTGCTTCAACGTTTGTATCCAAAACGTAACCCGCAAAATAAATTTTGATAAAAACTTGTGAAACGATATTTCTAGTCGCAGTTAATAAGCTGACTTTAAAACTGCAATTAGATTTACATATTAACAGGACTTTATTTTTTGTGCATTCTTTTAATTACAGGATCCCTTATTTTTTTAACATGGTAATTAAAATGTGAATTTTAAAAAAGAAATTCCCATTTAAGAATTTTACAATTTTTCAGATATTTATTTTCAGAATTAAACCTAGAGAATAAAAAGATTATATTTAAAAAAAGCCAAATAGCTAAAAAAGCTAAAAATGAAAACATTATATTACTTCCCTGGTAAAAGGGAAGTATTGTAATCGTGAAAAAATCACCCTCCGAGATTTTTTCAGATCTTTCAGGGTCCCTAGATGACGAAAAACATATTTTCTCAATTCCATCGGTCTGGCTGTCTGTCGGTCTGTCTGACTGTCTGTCTTGCCCGTTTGACCTCAAATTTTGGTAAAAAATTAAGGGTCATATGCAGATGACCTGGTAATATTTTGGTAAAAATCCAATAGTGATATAGAGATAAACTGACAAAGTTGTGTTAACGAATTCCAGATAGCGGAACAAAATGGCGGCGACTCCACTAAAAACTTTAAAATTCAAATCGTTTATCTGTCACTTCAAGTAATGCGAAAATGGCACTGCGAAGCCCAAATTCCTACGACTCTCGAATGGAAATTCAGAAGATACGATTACATTAATTAATATGCGTGTTCTTTACATTATAACATTGTATTTTATTTCACTCAGTAGTAAAGCTATACTTGACGGTTTTCATTTTAACTATGTGTTTTGATAAAACTGAATTAACTAGTTGGACATTGTACAAAACCGTGAGTATGTCAACAAAATTTTCCCCGATAATGTGTCAAACCTATACGGGAGATAAGTGACGCGTAAACCTTAACATTAAAGAATGTCTCAGAGAATGTGACAAGTTAAACGCCTGCTCAGCGATATTTATTTGTTATGTTCGCACGCGATAATTATATGGATAGCTGTGTTTAGAAATAATTTACTATCGTCTTAATTAATTAAGTACTTAACACACTCAAGCTTAATGTACGCCGCAATTATACGGATATTTTTAAGTGAACGCATATTAGCGTGACTTAGGCACGGTTTGTTAATTGATTGCGAAATTGATTGTTAGTCTATAGCCGCATTAAATGAAAATTGAGATCTCAACCGTTAATTATCTCGTGGTGTGTACAACGCATGCAATTAGATCATGCATTTCAGTCGAGACAGTGCGGTTAATTTCAATGTTCATCCCATTTACTTTTAAAAATAGAACAGTTCTTACAAAATCTGTTGTCAATTAAAGATTGATCGCATGGGAGTAAACAATTATGGTGATAGACAAAAGGTGCTGCAAAATAAAATTAGGGGTAAAAGTGGAAATATTTGGGGTTAGGATGCTTGTGTAAGAATAATGGGGGACATATTGACAATTGAGAAAAATGGGATGCTTTAAACTAAGTTTGGGAAGGATGGGAGTGCTTGAACCTTTATTTAAAATAACCTGATTATTTAAAATAACACAAAGCGACTAGACATTTCCTTGATGTTCTATCAAAAGGAACCAGAAATTATAGAGCGCCGACTAGCTCCTCAAGCATAGAGTGGTGTGAGTATATATATATATATATATATATATATATATATATATATATATATATATATATATATATATATATATATATATATATATATATATATATATATATATATATATATATATATATATATATATATATATGTACTACCTGTTTTTATAGTAAGTTCTGATTATCCAAAAGTTCATAAACGAAAAACAGGAAAATGCCAAAGTAAATAAAACTCCAAGTTGCAATAATCTTTCATATAATGTTCGCTAAGGTTCAACAATCCAAGCTTTCTTATAATTCTCGTTACAGTTCAACAATCCAAGAAGAGGAGAGAAAAACAGCATTAGTGATATCTATCCAGGGGGTCTCAAGAGTAGAAGGTAGTGGAGGAGATGTGTGTGGTCCCATAGAAAAAAAGCCAATAAAATTTCACTCACTAGCAAAAACGCCAATGAAATCACTTTCCAACCACACGGCACAATGATCTTCTGAAAGAAAGATGTCATTTTTGTATGCTTTAAAAGTGCGAAATTTAATTTAGTTACAATATTTTGACACGAATTTTACTTCATTTTGTACAACCAAATGAAAATAAATTATAATAATTTAAATTCAAATTGTTAATTTTTTTGAAGTTGTTCAGAAAAAGTAACAAAGAAATTTGAGGAGTCCAACAGCTATTTTGTTAAGCAAAAATCCTTACAGGTGTTTAATATAAACACTATCCTTTCCATTTGTTATTATTTTTATTTAAATACAAAAGTATTATCTAAATATTGTCTTATTGATAATGATTTTACATTAATATATTTTAGAAAATATTGGAGTATTCAGTCCAAGTTCTAGATAGGCTGCATTAAAGTTTCTTTTGATATTGTTATTTAGCAACTCAAATCATTCTTATTGGCCAAGAAGCACTTTAATTTTTACTATTAACAATTAATATTTGAGGGGAAAGTATGAACAAATTGAAGGTACCGTTATTCATTTTGATATTTAAATTTGTTTTCTCAGAATTTTGAAATTACTCGATTTGCTTAATAAGTAACTAGAATCATCATTTAAGCGGCTATTAAGTTATTTCTTTTTTCCAGATTTCCATGGGTGTCCACAGCAGACTACACAGTCAGTTTTCTAGAAGAATTTTGAAATGTGTTTTAGTCGTTAATAAACCGCTGCTTAAAAGAGATTTATATTAGCTTTATTTTGAAATAAACCGCTGAAAAACATCTTAAAAGAGATTTATATTGGCTTCAAATTTTTATTTTGATAACCTCGTAACATTTTGGTAAAAAGATATGTAAAAAAAAGTATTGCTAAAAAACTACGTACCCAAATTATCTCAATGCAAGAAAAAAAATAGGAAAACTACTTGACATACAAATTGTATGTCAAAACTAATTATGATATAGAAATGACCTAGTGAAATTGGGTATTAATTCAAGATGGCGGCCAAATAAAATGTTTATAATCGCATTAAAAATTCTCTCAGGTTATACACATCTTTACGTTTTAGTGGCCCTAGATGCCAAAAATGTTTTATCAATTCCGTCGGTCTATCTGTCAGTGTCAGTTCGCAGCATAATTTAAAAACGACTTATCAGATTGACTTTTAGTCAAAAATTAAGGTTCATCTGGAAAAGACCTGAAATTATTTTAGTAAAAGTTCAATATGTCCTTGAATTTTAGTAAAAGTTCTATATGGCGGCCAAGTGAAACGTTTAGTACGATTCCAAGACAGCAAAATAAAATGGCTCCCTAATAAAAAATTTAAAAAACAGCCTAAAAAACTACTTATAAGATTAATTTCAAAATTTGTGCAAGCATTAATTTTGATATAGTGAAAAACTGGTAAAATGAATGAACTATGAAAATGACAAACAAACCAGTCGATTAGATAAAAATAATACCTTTTTTATTTAATGCTAGAACCACACATGACGCATTCGGCGAATGGGGAGCAACGATTAATCCGCAATTGATGATTTTCTACAAGTGTGGATGGGTTAGTGTATCGATTATTAGGTATTCGTTATTTTCCAGATTAATGTCGGTACTTTAAGCCGAATCAGTGCAGAGAATAAACGTGTTGGCAAAGAACATATGCTCGGGATGGTTTATCAAGAATATTGACTTAGTAAATTTTGTCGTTTAAACTAAAAACATTTTGAAATTTTCTGTAAAAATTTAATATGGCGAAACAAAATGGCGGCCTAAAAAAAAGTATTGCTAAAAAACTACTTACCCAAATTATCTCTTACGATTCCAAAAGTATGATTTCTCATAATTTCGAATTTGGGAAAATCACATCGATTCTTGTTAAAGAGGGTCTAATTAACAGTTATCAGTATTTTTTAGACGCATATTGCAAACGACAAGTCGCGATAGGTCTCGTCTTCCTTGTAAAACTAGCTGCAACTAGTAAGTGTATATATGATGAACATTGTTGGAGGTATGTATTATAATATCCGTGTATTCTTATGTATGAAAGTCTTAGTCTGGGTTTTTCAGTGATCATCTTAACGAACTAAACAAATACACAGAATAACAATTTTAAGTGAAATTTCAGTTGACTTAAACTTTTTTGCGACACTTTCCGACACAAAGTTTTTACCATAGCGTCATTCCTAATTTGTATGTATATAAAAATTTCAGAAAACAGCTTGCCTCTATGTGCTCCCCTATTTTTAACTGTTTTATTTACCTTAGCCTATTTCATTGTTTGTTTTTTGTGTCGGTCAAATTCAACTCAGCAATTTAATTTACCCCCTCCCTGTTGACCCATTTTTCTGAGATTTGGCACACACATTTAGTTCTGATGAGAACACAATTACGTATATTCAGTATCATTATAAATTCAAAATTGCCGCCGGCACAAAATGGCGTATTATGCACGTGGGTTCAACCCCTCAATAGAGGTATCAAATCCGAATCTAAGATGGCTGCCACCACAAAATGGCGGAATACATATTTTTTCAATCCCGAATATCCGCGCGAATATAAGGTGAGTCGATTTATTGGAAATTCTCTTGTCTAAAGGCCCTCTTCGCTCGAGGGACAGTGACAGCCAGCAACTTTTAGTAAATAGTGTTTTACGTCTGATTCGTAACAATGAAGATTCTTCTAACCTAATTATCATTACCAAAGCTATAGACGCTTTCACAAAAAACTTGTGTGATAGATGGGCAAGATGTCAGAGATATTTGCCAAAATTAAAAAAGTAATGAAACATGGCTTATGAAAGAAATAATTGTTTCGGAAGTTAACAAGGACACATTAACATATACTGCTATTCCATCTACAAGTAATATGGCGATGGGTCGTCCAAAAGTACCGTTTGCAGAAGCGAGTAGACAGACGAAAAGACGAAGAAACCAAACGCAATGTTGCCAACATGTTTATCCTCACCAAAAACAGCTAGACGCCTGAAACATCTAGATTCGAAAACGGAAATGAAACTTTAGCATTTTTCATTAGTTTTAAGTTTACTTATCAATATTTAGGATTACGAGCTTTAGTTAGTTAGAAAGGCCTAAACAGCTATTTCCGACGTATGATTATAGAGGCCAAAAAAATTGTTATCCCTCTAACGTAACTGTAACACATATAGCGGCCGAGGTTTCTGTGTATTCTTTATTAGATGATACTACACGTAGAATGCTTGAATCTCAAAAAGATGTGCTTCTCGCTATATTTCAATCAGTTCCAGACACCACTACACAGACTACACTAAAAATACCACTTAAATTTGTCTCTAAGTAGGGTGCATATGGAAGTGGCAACCAAAATAGGTATAGGTAAAAACGCGTAGGTGATGATTCTAATTTACTTGCAACATCGATAGTGCCATTGCAGTTAACTCATGACAACAATAAAATCAAAAATGTAATTATTTGACAAAATCCACACGTTTTGTCGCCCTATTAGGATACAATTTGTAAAAAAAGGAAATGAAATTATAAAATCCGAGTTCTCCAATATTGAAACCCAGATTGGTTTGTTTGATAAAATTTCGTTGTGACCCATCAAATGTTAAGAACAACGTTAGATGGAAAGGTATGTAATTCCCTGATGTTCTCTTCATCTCAGAAGTGCTACTTATGTAACGCAGGTCTCACTCATTTCAATAATCTTGAATATATAAAGTCTTTACCTTCTAATGCATTTGCTTTAAGTTTTGGATTGCCAACCCTTCATGCTTACATACGTTTTTTTGAGCGTTTTTTTACATATCTCTTATATATTAGATTTTAAAGTCTGGCGAATGCCGCAAATTCATAAAGCAGAAACGCAGAATAAAAAAGAATCAATTATTAAAAAATTCAGAGAAGAAACGGGATTATTAATAGATATTCCAAAATCCAATTTCTGTAAAACGAACGATGGAAAAACGGCGAGAAAGTTTTTTCTGATCCCGTAGTAATATCAGACATAACTGGTCCTGATCAAAATTTAACATAGATTCTGTAAAGTTTAACCAATATGCTTATGAAACAGCTGTTAAATATGTGCAACTACACGGTATCCAATGCCTCTTACTGTGCATACAATTTGTACGCACAGTAAAGAAGTAATTGAACATTTTTTGATATTTATAGGTCAGCTAAGTGAAGATGCACATGAATCTCCAAAAAAGAAATTAAATATTACAGGGAGCATAACACCAGGAAGATTTCTCCAAAACACGTTAATAAAGATATATTGATTATTCTTTTAGTTTCATCCGTTTACGGGTTCTACCATCTCATAAGGAAAGCGTTTTAAACAAAGACGTTATGAATCTCTTAGAGGCGCATTTGCAAAACTGGTTTTTTGGTGACCAAATAGTTAAGTTCGTTGCCATCAATCACCTGCTTAGCATAGAAACTATGCCAACAAACCTAAAGTATTTGGTCACCACATATTATGAAAATAGGGGTAAACGTGTTTATATTTCTGTTGAAATAATAGTTTAGTCAAAATATTGAATTAGGATTTATTTTGAATTATCGAATCTTTTGCCTCTATATTTATTTCAGGTTGTTGTTTAACCTTGCTCAAAAAGATTTTGGATATTTTTTGATTACTTTTCTCCCCTTCAATCAAATAAGGTTATATAAATAGTAGGTATTAGTTTAGAAAAACACCGATTGTATAAAAAAATTGTGTGTAATTCGAGCGCAAAGTGGCATTACCGCTCTCGTATGACAGTCGCGCCCGCATTGAGTTCTCGTTCAGAGCGACAATGTATCACTTTGCGCGCTTAATATACAAATTGTAATTTAAATCTGTTCTCAAATAGAGCCAGGAAGGGAATTAAAATAAAATCTCGGCTTTTTCCAGATATTTTCGGAACTACTTGGAATGTAAAAAGTTTTTAAACAGTATCTTCTTAAGCACATAAATCCGCAACTTTGCCTCAATTCAACCTTCCTTCTGTATTATATAGTGTAGGAGATCCCCTTACATTAAACCGAATTTGTAATACCCTGTATAAGAGTATATTACAAAATTATTCAAACTTTTTGAAAATAAAAATATTTTCATACACTAATAATTCTTTTTAAATCATATAAAACGTACTATATTAACATTGCTTTTGTAATCCTAAATTTATGAATTCTGTCACTGTGCGGCGGTATCAGGTCAGGTCTAAATAAATCCGGTACTGTTGTGGCAAAATTGTAGTTGTGCTTCGATATGTAATTTCGGTTATTTCCGCAGCCTTAAGGTTTATTTACATATATTTAATTAGAAGTGTTTTTTGGTATTGATTTCTCCTTGTTTGTTCTTTAAATATGACTATTTACTACAATAATCATTTCGGCTTTCTAGCTTTTTGTTTAGAAAGGTGGATGGTTGGTTTTAAAATTTAAGTATCTAGAAGGGCAAGTTCTTGCAGCATACCACTCACTAATTTTTATTTTCCTCTTAACTTTTTGTTATTTTCCTCTCCAGTTGTAAATTAGATTTACCACACCTAGCTTCTGAACATATGGGCAGGGTATGGTAATTATAGATTTATCCGCACACCGTAAATGTTATTTTAAGCTCGTCATATTAGCATCTGTCATATTAATTTTAACCGTCAATTTTTTGCAGTGTACATATCTATACTTAACCAATGTAAATGTTTGTATTTGAAATGACCCTTGATGCTCTCTTTTAAACGTTCGTTAATTTGTTTCCCAAAATCTAAGATTAAAATACACAAAATAAAATAGTCTCAACTAATGATACGATTGATGATTAAATGATCCAAAATCCTGAATTCAAGCTACCATCTAATGATATTTTGAAAATCAGTCTAGGTTTTTCAGTCCATTTTTTTTCCTTTTTTCATGGAAAATTATACGTATTGGATTTAGTTGACCATAGTTTCGCAGTTAAGAAATTACAGGTATATACGAGATATCCCAAAATTAAAGTAAAAAACGCAAAAACATGTTTTGCAAATTTGACCTGGGATAATGAAAAAAAAACTGATTTTTTGCTCACATATTTCTACGACCCTTAAAGTTTATTTATGCCAGTGGCGTCCCTTCTTGGGATATTTCCCTCTATATTTAGAAAAAATCTAAAACGCTGAATATGTCTCCAAAATGCATCCTGGTCACTTTATAGACAGTAACTACGGTTTTTCATATACAAAATTTCAATAAAATAGTCTAGAAATGTAACATCTCAAGAAAAGTAAAAAATATTTAAAATTTTAACACAAATACAGTGTGCTGAAAATAGAACACTTCCAAACCCAACTTTTTTTTATATTTTTTGTGTGGAATAACCACTCGAAATAATAGAATGTTTAAAAGGTGAAAATTAATTCATATCAAATACTCTGGGAGATGAATTACTACTTCATAGAAATTAAAAACTGATGTCCATGAGCACTTCTGTTAGGAGATACAGATATTAAATTTAGTTTTTTTATATATCTCGTATTACATTTCCAGAGATTTTGAAATCAAAATTGGTACACATTTTTACAACAATGTTAAATTCTTCATGCTATAACTTCTGAGCATTTTCGATGTTTTCGATATTTTATACCGTTTAGAAATAATTTAGCAAAAACATGTTTTCTTTAATTTCCCACAAGTAGTATGACCGATCATCAAATTAACCATGCATGAACTGGCATTTCGCTAAATAACTTCCAAATAATCAAAAACATCTAAGAGACCAAAAAGTTACCAAACATAGGGAATTTAATTTAAATATTTATATTACGGAATTCAACGGTTTTATTTTTAAGATACAGGATGTTAAAGAAGTTCCTTTTAATCGGATTTGACCCTGTATATTCGAGTTGGAACTTGGTAGAGCCCGAAGGTCTTTTCTCATATTTCGCCAACTCCACTATCGGTTTAATTAAGAGGTCGAAAAAGATAGTAAATATAAAAGTAGGAGAGTTTATTACATAGTTTACAGAAATGTATCACTTATGTATACAGGACGTCACAAAAATATGCAGCAGACAAATAATATATTTTTTAATGGAACCCCAGTATATTATATTTATAAATTGACTCCCTTCTTACTGATTATAAATATACTAGCTTTGATACTTTATCTTTAAAGACACCAGATAAATTTGACAAAAACTCGTTTACAGTGCATTGCCATTGAGTCCTGTATGTACTAGATCGATTTCCGTCTCTCTCTTACACATTGCCCTTTATAACAGAGTTTTGTCAGAAAAGAAAAAGGTATCAATCCTGGTATATTTGTAATCACAAAAGGTAGGCTTATTTTATGAACATATAATATATAGGATATTGCAACCCAAATGTATGTTGGGTCGGCTACATACTTTTGAAATATCAAGCATACATTAATAAAAATTTTCTATAAACTATTTAAATATGTATTTACCATTGAATTAAAACTAAATCAACAGAGGGAGGGGGGTGGCGAAATATGAGGAAAGACCCTGTACATGATATATTCTTGTCAGTACTGCTGACCAGTGGCGTATAAATGAGTTAGATTCTGCATTTTATTAATGTTCAAATATTATTCGGCCATAACGTTTTTGAGTTGGCATTCTTTGAGAATGTGATGTTTGACACATGCCTATTATGTGTTAAATTTTATCAAAGAGCAAAGATGCAAGACGATCTATCAGATACACAATAAATGTGGACGAGCATTTAATCTGAATATTACCTCGCGCGGAACATAATGAGCTTAAGCTATGCCAGAAAAGTCCTGCAAGCCTTCTGCCTATCTAAAATAAAACGTTTCAGTTTAAATTTAAACTTATTAAAATTGAAAAGTCTGAATTCTCTAGGCAATAAATTCAAAAGGGAAATTGAAATGTATGAAAAAGATCTTTTAAACAACGTTGTACGAAAATGAGTATTTATTATTTATATTGTGTATTTATCCTTGAATCTTACATTAACTGAATGCTGTGATTCACGAGTTTGAAATATGTGACTCAAAGAACAACTAGATTTGGGATCATTAATAAGTTTAAAAATAAAATTTCCCAGATGATGTTTCCATACGTAACCAATTTAATTCATTTATTCTATGAGAAATATGTTCCGTCCTAAACATATCAAAAATTAAACGACAACATGAATTTTGTATGACCTGTATTTTATTTTTGTCCAAAGAATTCAGACATGGAAAACAAATAAAACTACCATAATTAGTTTGTGAAAGAATTAGAGATTCTGTGAGCAATTTTATAAGATGAAAATTAAGAATATGACGATTGGTAAATAATATTTGTAATTTAAAAAACGCCTTTCGTCTAAGTTCCTACACGTGACTGCTGAAACGCAAATTAGAGTCGAAAATTATACCCAAATTCCGAGCCTCTTCAACAAAATTTAGTACATTACTATCGATGGAGATATATGGAGGGTAATGTGTCTAAAATTCAAGTACGCATGCATGTATGAATGTATGTTTGTTCGGATTTTAATGAGTGAGGGGTCAAAATATTCGTTATATTCTTTCACCGGCTATATATATATATCCCATGGCCGATATCAAATTAAAGAGCTCATTGAGACGATTTTAAACACAGGTTTGCATAAGCGTATGTACTATAAAGGATGTCTGAAATGCATAAGCAGTAGCAGTTTTCTTTTTCAATAATGTGTCTTCTTTATTTAGTAAATAGACATTAACTTTTTTTTGCTGCGAATAAAAATTTAGTGGTACTATATAAGCAGATCCCTAAAAGATTATGTCCTTAACTACTAGATTACACGGTAGTTTGGATCGCTTTTTGAGATAATCTGTATCCTGAAAAATAACTGGCATACATTAAATTTGTTCTTAATTTCTATGAACGTTGATACGACAGTACTAACAGTATGATATGAGGTACATCAAAAGAAATAAATCGTTTCACAGAATGATATTTTAAAATGTTTTTTTTGTACAACACAGCACATTTAACATAACCGAATAACACATGTAAAAGTGTTGTAGTTCTTCAAGCAGCGCCGGTATAATCTGACCAGAATCTTGTAGTAGAATTACTGGACAATTTCCCGGTCGTTTTTCAATATCTTTTGCCGGCCTTGTCTGGCAATAAATCAACGCGTGCCTTGAAAATTTTACAAATGGCGGCATTTGAATACGCATAAAATAGCCTGAGAGATGTGCGAAGAAATACCCGGGTAATAATATAATGCACATTATAAATCAAGCCAACTAGAAACTTGTGAGAGGCGCGCCATGGACAGGTGACCGTCGATGCCTAAAGATAAAAGCCGGGGGCGAATATTTTACAAAATACGTTTTGACAGATAAATTGTCAATCGTTCGCAGTATTGAATCATTCCTATCGGTACTAGAGTACGCAAGACTTTTCAATGTCATATATAGTCAGTTGCATTTATCAACTCTTATTTGTTACTAAAATACGATGTTTTAAAAATGCACACAAAACATTTATATAAAATGTTTTTCTCGCTATCTGATTTATAGGGGAAAGGGGTCGAATATAGATAACTTAAAAGATATACGAGAGAGCAATTCTTTCAAAAAAATACTGTTATTTTCGAGTATAATAACATAAACATATCTTTTGTTTAACGATAACAGAAATGTGTAAAATATAAAAAAACAAGACTACAACTTGACCGGTATTAACTCCCTATGGTTGGCTAATATCGATCATATAGGAGGGAAATATCGATCAGTGTCTATTCACATGCTATACACGAATCCAAGTCTTCTGGCCGAGAGATCTCATGATCACATGACCAACCCCGCCACCATATTTCATTTTTGCCGATTTTCTTTTCTGAAATAACTTTTTTGTAGTTTCGTCGAGTTTCTCTTTGTGTTTTTTTTCTTCCTTCACCATCCAAAGATGCTTACAGCCGAGTGGACACAGTCATAGTATTTGCGACTTCTGTTTTCTTGTTTGTAATTTTTCTGTTAATCAGGGAGTCGGATGAAAGTCTTTAGTTGGACAGTTTTGTCTTCATCATCACTTGCATTTTCGACAAATATTTTGATTATTGCTGATGATAAACTATCACTTAATCAAGTACGTGGCCTCTTTTAGTGGCGGTGTAACTTGACGCATAACTACTTTATCCTGGCTTCAGCTCGGTACATCCCATGGGTCTGGATCACTACTAATTCCGGGCTCCGGATCTAAATAAATCGTTTCTCCGGAGATTGGCTTAGTTCGCTGGTTTCTACTCGAATACCGGAATTTGATTCCACTGTTGTTTCAGTAAACTCTTCTTCCCCAAATAATTTTATATTTAACGGAAAGATACCTGCATTTTTAAATCCGGTCAAGTCGCTTTAGGAAAGAGCTCTACGTTGTTAGTCACTTCAATTCTGTTATAATGACGGGAATTCATATGAAAAAAGCATTCTTTGCTACATGCTGTTTTTAGTGAACTGAAAAACCTGATGTCCAGAGGCTGAAGCCAAGGAGAGGTGTGTGTGGAGTAGCGAAACAAGAACGATCCCTTTTGGCGTCACAACTTTTTTTATTTTAAGCAGTGTGTGCATGGTTGTTTAGAACAACTAACACAGGATCTTCAGGGTATCAACCCATAGAACATATTTCACAATTTTAAACCGTGATCTTCCGTCTTCCTTTCTAATTTTATTTCCTTATTATAAAATTTGTTATTTAATCTAGGGCACAACGTAGCATATGGTATTCAATTTAATTTTGCTGCCTTTCTAATGGAGTGTGACTGCTGTTCAACCACCCTCACAGCCCTCGCCATGTCTTTCTCTGATCACGCAGAGCGATTTGTCTTACGAAAAATACTTTTTTGGGGCATTTGCAAAGAATTAAAAGCAATGAGGCCTGCATAAGTCTAATATCGATCACAGGTGAGTAATATCGATCATGCTGGCCGATATTACCCTCTACAAGGACGCCATTGTTTTGACATGTACAATTCCTAACAACAACCAATAAAACATTTTCGTAAAAACTTTATAGAATACCTTTGGTTGCCATGAAACTATTAGTACTAAACTAGCTTATAATTTTCTAACCTTGACAAGTTCCAGCTCCATCCAAAAGTTAAAGATAGAGAGGCCGGTAGGGGTTTTAATCACTGACTGTTTTTCAGGAATTCCAACATGCTTGATATAATAAAACTAACTGCGTTTCAGTTAAAACTAACATTTGCTTACAAAACTGTAATCGATGTGGTCCATTAAGTCCTTTAAAATTTGAACTCTGTAGGGGTATTTATGTCATTTTTTTCACAATTCTGTAAACAATTAATTATTTGGAAAATGTAGAGACTTCTTATTTCATGTAAATATTTTATTTATTCAAAAAGGGGTTGCCGCTTTTGCCATCAATATAGAGAGTGTAGAGTTGATTTACTCGTTTTTTTTTAATTTCCCAAATTTTATAAAAGAAATGTAGGTATTAATCTATAACATATATAAAATTTGGTGTTGAGCTTTAACATCAAATGTATGCAAAACAGAGAGGATTTGATTTTTTTCCCGTATCTGTCAATATATATTTTTTTAATATAAAAAAATTAATATAAAAACTTGGGATTTTCTATTACTGATATGTTTTGATGGGGAGATTTAAACTAAATTTAGCAATTAGTTTCTAACATATAAATTTAGTTTAAATCCCCTCATCAAAACATATTAAGTAATAGAATATCTAAAATTTTTTATATTAAAAGAAACATAATATTGGCAGTTTATGTTAAACTTTTATATATGTTATAGATTTATAACTACATTTCTTGATCAATTTTGAAAATTAAAAAAATTGAGTAAATAGACCTATATACCAATCTTTGTATTGCAACGCTCAAAGAAAGTTGTTTTCTTGATTTTTTCTGAAGATGGTAAAACTTGAAAGCCCTTTGCATTAAATACAACGTCTATAAACTTTCCATTTTACATTTACGTGCTCACAACCACATATTAATTATTTATCCACACATCTATCTTCAGTTGGATTCAAAGTGATTGCTGTACAGCAAATGTAAGACAAAATACCTTCGGTTTTAACAATAACATTATCGAGAAATATTTTATTATTAAAAGTAATTGTACTGAAACTGGTCTAACTGATCAAGAGTTATTGAGTGATATATCTATAGTATCCACTATTATAATTTCAATCATATTGTCTGTAACAAAAAATAGATGTCTTCTTTCTCTTTATTCCTAAAAATGTATATTAAATTCTTAACAAATAACTAAAAGATAGTGCCAATTATTTCCAAAAAACTGAGTAACTAAATGATAAAAAGAATTTATCAAAAATGAAAATGACAAAAGATTGTAAGTATACTTTTTAACCCAATAAAATACAAGCACTGTTTATTTCCGAGACATCTGTTACTTTCTCATGATAATCCCGTATAGATCATCAACGTCAGCGTCACTGTTTTATAGCTCTTCAGGGCTAGTTGGACTCATTTCGCAGTGATATGAGACACATACAAAGTTGGTCCACATTTCTTTCATGACTTGTTCAGATTTCTTTCAATATTTTTTCATATTACATGTAATGCTAAAGAAAGGGTGCGATAGTTTCTCTTCTGTTTTATTGTTCTTCAAGTTAAAATGCGTAAGTAAATAAAAAGGTATCCTGTTCTTTACATTATAGAGTTATTAAATTGTGATAATTCCACTAGTTTTTGGACGTATTCACCTAAAAATGTATAGAGTTCTACAAATACACCTTAATGTCAGGCTGATTAGCAACCACATAAAACGTATTCTCAAACTGTTCAGACGGAACACCGTACACTACTTGCGAGAGAAAAGAAAATCTAATATCGTCTATCGGGACCCAAGCATTAAACAAAAAAGAAATCAAATTCTCCAGCGTTATCGACACAGGGACTGTTGGTAGACGTTTGTGTATTTCAGGCTCAAATTATAGATATTGCCGATATGATTTTCTGGAATCAATTTAAGGACAAAGAATATAGGGATATTCTTTATATGACCGAGTTAAAACACGTTTTCTCTGACAAGCTTTTCAATATAAATTAAAATGACAAACATATTTGTAAAGGTTGTTAACAAAAAGTTACATTTAGCCTTTGATAGTCCCTTGTCTTGTCAGACAAGAAATCTGCTGAGAATGAATGCTGGGCGACCACCGCTAGCTTAAGAAAAGTTTCTATAGGCGATTTCTGTGTTGTAAAAAAGGACTCGTTGGACACAAAAAATTAGCAATGTTCTCATGGGAGATATACAAATAAACTAATGAGGCCTGGGTGCTGTAAATCTAATGCGCGATCTTTTTTAATTACAAAATATAGAACAATAGTTTGCGAATACTGTCTATTATTCGGCGCGGAGATGTATTTTTGTGTTTTTATTTCCGTCGAAATTGATTTGCATCACATACTGACAAAGCTCTAAGAGGTAATAAATTTATAACTGATTGTTTGTGAGATGGATAATGGTGAGAACTAAAAACTTAAATTTCTGTTTGTATGTGTCGGTTTTCTGTGAACAGAATAACCTAGGGTGTTTCTTTTCAAAGAAGGGAACGGCACTATCTGACCCAATTTCCATAGTAAATTTTAGGTTAGATTGTTGCAGATAAATAAAGTTGAATTGTTAAATTTTCCTCTTCAACTAAACCAACATTTAGGTTGTAAAAGAGCAGAACTAAAAAAAAATCCTGGAAAGCTACCATAAAGATGTTTGCTATCCAGGAGATTGCGAAGATTCCATGTCGGCGACCGAGGTCTACTGAAAAAAGTACCTTAAGATATGAAATATATAGACGACAAGCATTATTTTATTAATTAAGCTAAGTCGAGATGAAATTTTTATGTTTAAATATGTTAGAAATTATGGAATAACGAAAATATCGCCAGAATCTAATATAACATTTTAAAGCTTTTCTACGAAATGTTTAGAATGTTTTAATGTGTAAAATGGCAAATCTATTGCACTAGAGGCGACAAGAGTACAATAGCTTCATGTATTTTTGGAAGTCCGTAAAATCGAGGCATTTTTGAACCTCTTGGCTTCAATTTGTTCTTTTCTATGGCCGGCAAATCCAAAGCACAGATAAGGTTGCAGACGCTTCTTTCAATTTTTTGAATTGAGTTGGATCTTTTCATATTATCTTGCAGCTGTCATCCTGAACTAATATCTCTCGTAGTTGTACTTACCCACGACCACCGTTGCATTTCCTCTATTCGCAGGTATAATTATAACATCTTCTTTCTCCTTATAGGTCTTTACAGCTGTTCTTTCCACGGCTGACGAGTTGGATTTTGGTAGTTTAGAGTTGCAAAGTATCTTCGTGGTTTCAAATTGATTCGCCTCTTCTAGGGGTGGTTTGCGAGTGCTATTTTCTGAACTTGTTTCTATGTTCTTTACTAAAATGATTTTCGGAGCAATTGCGGAGTTATGTCCTTTCTTGTTTATGTTTATTTCTCTACGTTTGGTAATAAAATGTATACAAAATTGATTACCGTGGCTTTGCTGAGCAGAGTTTCAAACCTTTTCTGCTGTGTTGATGTCAGTTACTGTTAAATCGTTTCTGCAAGCTGGAAGGTGATTTTGTCCAATATTGAAAAATAATTGATCACGATAGGTAGCCTTGATCCTCAACCTTACGGGGAGCATGCTAGTGCGACTGTAAATGTTTCTGGTTGTCCTTGTTAAAATATAGTGTTTGACTTGAGAGACTTAGGAACTATTTCGTCATCAAGGAATCTTAGAAGAAAGGCCAAGTGGCAAAGCATCTTCTTGTGGCTCTTGTGAAGATCGCCAAATATTTTATCATGTTTTTATGCTCTTTTTATAGAGGTTTTTTACATAGTACGACAGCTTTTACAGCTAGAGTCAATTAATTAAGAAACCATGATTTTAGGGTTTAGTCATGTCAAACTAAAATTCGTTTCCGAAGTTTGGCTTACATCTTCAGGGATCTTGACTAAGCAGAGTTCAGGTACTTTTACCAGATCTCTGCTCACCAATACGTAACTCACTATAAAGGATTGGTAGCACGTGGCCCGCATCTTTATTGAAATGTTCAAGGTGCATGGTAATTTTAATAGATTCTCTAATCTTCACTTCATCACCCGAAAAGAACAGCTACAAGGAGCCTCAGCGACAAAGAAGTTATAATGCTGCCTTAAGATAAAGAAAATGTGGTCGTGGACAAGAACAAATAGAGAAAAAGAAACATTACTTCAGGATCACAGGAGAATCACTATTTTGGATTTACAGTACATAAAGAAGATGAAATTGAAGCTAAACGATTCGAAGATTCCTCTATTTTACGCACTTCCAAAAATACATAAAACCACGGTTCATTCGATTTATGTAATTTTGGAACACCCAGTTTCTATACAGCACACTAAGGGATACCATGAAACCTTGTTAGAGGACAGAAATACCTTTCATATTTTTATATTACAGTGAAACCTCCCTCAACGGATACCTCCGAACAATGGACAACTCTGCTGAACGGACAATTTTGAAGTCACCGACCGTCAGTATACATATTCCTGTGTATTAAACCCTCCTGACAACGGACACTCTCAACAACGGACACGGACAGTAAAATTTGGAACATTTTTAATAAAAACAGTAAAATTTACCTCCTCAGAATGGACAGATGTTCAGATAATTTTTGAAAAACCCACATTTAATGCCGGCAGTTTTATTGCACATTATGGGCAATATTTAGATGTATGCTAATAAGCAGCGCGGTGCCTACCTACTGTTAATAGCACTAGTTTAACAATAGGCTGGCTTATGCTGTCTGGCTTGTAGGTAAATTTCGGTGAATTGCATAATAAAATAGATTACCTTATTTTTATAAAATGTAGTCTACATCAATAGAATATCTTAGTTTTGATGTTACTCTGGTGCGATCAATATGTCTTCAAACAAAATAAAGTTTTTGAGCCTTCAAAAAGAAGTAGAAATAATCCAGTACGCCGAAAAAAAAACAAAGTTAGTGTTAGAGTATTAGCCGAAAAATTCTGTGTAGGAAAATCTCAAATTAAATTAGTGATATTTTGAGAAACAAGAGCGATCTTAACAATCGATTCGCCGAGACCTGCAACATAAAAGAGAAAAAAAAATTTGAGAAAACTGAGGGTGCTGCCATAGACTAAATTGTCTACGACTGGTTTTGTAAAGTACGCTCCTAAAACATTCCAATATTCGGTACAATAATAAAGGAAAAAGCACAAGAAATTGCGACGAATCTAGAAGTTGATGGTTTTAAAGGATCAAATGGATGGTTGGAAAAGTTTTGTCAACGTCATAATATCTCTTTCAAATCCATCTGTGGCGAAGCAGCGGCTGTATATAAGCGTGGAAAAATTGCCACTTGAATGGTACTATAACAAGAAAGGATGGATGACAAGGGATATAATGTCGGAAAAATGCAAAGGCAAAACCGAAATGTACTTTTATTTTTGGATAGTACTGCATCTCACCCAAAACTGGAGTTAAAAAATGTTAAAATAATTTTTTTATCGCCAAATACGACATTACATTGCCAGCCATTGAACCAGGGCGTGACTTTTAAAAACCACTACAGAAAGTTTTTAATCAAGCGACTTTTGTCATCCATGGAGTATTTTGAATCTACCGAACAATTGGAGAAATCCATAAATATTGTAAGTGCCTTGATTTGGATTGTTGCTGCATGGAAAAAAGTCGAATCCAAGACCATCAATAAAGGCTTCCGCAAAGCTGGATTCGACGAAATTCTCGAGGAAAACGTTGACTACGATAGTGAAGATGATGTGCCATTATCAAAATTATGTAGAAACATCAATGTATTTTCCTCCGACTTAACTTCATATTCAGAAATTGATGAACGTTTATTCACGGAAAATCCTAACATAAGTGTGAGTGCATCAGTGAATTTCAAAATAGCGAGAACGATCAGATTTCATCTGACAGTGATGATGAAGAAATTATTTCTTCCAGTATTAAGAACATTAAGGAAGCATATAAAATGTTAAGGGATATTGAAAACTTTTGTATGTTATCTGGAGATTCTGTTTAGGGGAAAAAATCTCAGAAATTGCGCCTAAAATAGAATCTCAAATTATTAAAAATAAATTAAATAGTTTAAGACAAACAACACTAGATAATTTTTTTAAATAGAAATTTTTTATAAAATAGAACTGCATCAAACTGTATATGTAGGTAGTATAATATTTTATATTATATAGTACATTTTAATTGTATGCATAATATGTATGTATGTAAAAGATGTTGGTGTATACGTAGTAACAATTGTAATAATAATTTGTAGTAAACATAGTATTTTTTTACTTAAAAATAAAATATTTTTTTAAATAAAATTACATTGCTATTTAGTTTGTTCACTCCCTACAACGGACACCTCTATAGAACGGACAGTTTCTGTAGCACGGCTACTGCCCGTTGTTGAGAGGTTTCACTGTATTTGACTTGTCAATTTTTGTTCATGTCAAGGGCTCAGATTAATTATATTCGATTATTTTAAACGAGGTATATATCTGAAACAGGCATTTTATCGCCTTTACCGTAAAAACTGTGACATCGCGACATTTAGCGAATTAATTACTGCTTTACACCTCACGTTGGCGACTTTATACCCAATAGGTCAATTGTGACAATCTGCAAACAAACATTTTGTTTTACAACTTGCTGAAAACTGTTATTTGCTTCTTAAGGGAACGAAGAATGTCTCAAAGTGATTTTCAAGAAAGTTGTGAAGAGGACCCCACACAAATCTTACAGACCACCTACAATTTCCATTGTACATACATTTAGTAAGGTAAGCATAATGGGTATAGATGTATACAATGCGAATGTTGAATAACATTACACAAACATAATCTGACTAACATTTTGTCATGTAAAATATATGTAGTTTGAAATCTCGGCTTGATATATTGCATCCTATTCGAGATAATTCTAAAAGTGCTCACGGGCCTTATTTATATTTGAAGTGAGAATTTTGCTTTTCATAACACTACTAAATCTGTGTACAAACCGATTCCTTAAAGTAGAAGATATAGCAATATGAATCGATATTTTTCATATATTAGATAGTAGATTGAACTTATCTAAAAAGAGTCTAAGTACACGCACGAAACGGCATAACTAATTAAACATATCATTTTTTTACACTTTACAAACTAGGTTTATCTGTGAAAGTGTGAAACCTTTTAATTATATCAGGTACACGTATCTCTAAAACGTTATTTAATTTTTTTAATATTTTCAAGCTTAATTTTTGAAAACTTCTAGAAGAAATGATCTAATAAAGTAATTAATTTATAACTAAGAAGCTATAAAAATAGATTTTTCTAATGAAAACCCTTGCGCTAAAGAACGCTAGTAAACAAATACGAACAAAAATTGCGATTGTTGTTATAATAGCTCTATGGGGGAGTTTAAAGTATCCTAATTACGATTTCAACAACCGCAATTGTCCACCACGTATGAATTTTGAGTTAAAGAATGCATCATTATTTTTATTTTATTCCAATATTTTATAGATTAACACAAACACACATTTTATTCTGCATAATAAAAAACGAGGATAGCTCCTGCTTCCGATCCCTAAATATTGTAAATTTGGTTTCAGTGGTTAGTAAATTCCATTGTTGTAATGTTACATGCTCTTTGCACAACTGGAGGTCCCGGGCTAGATCATTTAATTCAGCTTGTTTGATTAAATAGCGTTCTTTTTCTTCACTTTAAGAACCATCTTTTTCTGATACGTTATTGGGTTCTGCCTTATCTTCACACATTTCTAAATCTTTTTTTTTTGCCGGGGGCGCTGAAATCCGAATTTAATTATTTTTAATCCCAACAAGCATTAGTTTTTAAAATAAAGTGATTAAAATACATATTAATTTTTGCTGAAAAAAATCATAACTCAATAATCATTTTCGCATTTAGTCACCAAAAATTAAAAAAAAACTGCGGTGTTCAGATGTCGTGTCGTGCAATCGAAGTCGAAATATCGGATAGTAATTCCAATTTGACACGGTCTAATCCCAAGAACCATGATTTCTTAAAAAAATGCATTTTACACAACACATCTCTATAAAATCTGCTGTCTCTTTAGATGCAGACAGAATTACGGCATGTGTAAATAAATAAGAAGCAACTAATTTTTATATTTCTGAAAAAGACTATTTTCAAGATATATTCGTAAGAGTTACATTAATTCTCAGTACAAACACTTTTTTAAACTCATATATTGTCATATTGTTTAACTGTATTTTAATATGCTTGGAATTAGTGTATCTGTAGTTCCTTTCATGATAAACGCTTGCCGAATAATTCCCTTAACCCCAAGTTAATTTTTTGAAGCGGAAGTTGTGTTGACTCGAAAGGAAACAAACGAAGGATATCAAACGTAAAGGTATAAAAATAATAAGAATTTCAATTAGTAGTAAAGACGTGAAGACATTAGCTTCTGGATCCAGATGCCATGTAAGTTGTAAATGTAAAAGTCAATATCTGGAGTTCCAAATATATCTGTAGTTTTCTGAAAAACGTCTTTTTTTTTCGAGATTGCGAATCAGGTGTGCTATTTTGTGAAAAATGATGATGCAAAGATAAAAATATTGCTCAATTCGCACCAGTTCTAAGTTTGTTGTGAAATATAATTTAAATTCTTATATATACACTTCTAATCTTATTTATATCAGCAATAGCGGTTGTACTATTAATTCGTAATAATATATTTTATTATAAATATATTTCATAAATGATTTTAAAACATTAAAAGCTGCCAATATTTCTAAACCAAAAAAACAAAACCTAAGAAAACAAGGGCAGCAAAGACTCATATACCAAGCGCCCTATAACAGTGGACGATCAGACATGAGAGACGAACAGAGATATTGCAACGAGAGTCTTTGAACATAAAAGCATACTCAGCGAATGGAAACATTAAGCAGGAAGAAAAAATACAGTAAAGCTGCCTCTATGGCAGAAATTCATGGCTTCTTTAGTCAACTTAGTCACTACTAGCGCAAAACAAGTTACCTTAGGCTTGATATACCATACCTATCAACAATGCATGGCTACAAACGAATACTATATTAAATGGTAACATAGTAATTGTAAGTACCTGTTAACGATTGAAGATATTATCTATCCGAAACGTGGTGACTAAATAACCAATAAAGAAAATAGTAGACTGGCAAGTTTTTTTTATCATAGTTCTACATTGTCTACCACTTCGAAACAAATAACACAAATCCCTTCTATTTTCATGGACTTGGGTTTTCCTAACTATTTATTCAGCACATATTACCTAAAAGATATTTTATAATAATTATTTTTTTGACATTTTTGATTAGGTGTTTTGATAGTAAAAGTATTAGGTATTATAGTTTCGAGACTTTAAGAGTGTCACCAAACATAAATACAAAAATAAAGATATTACAAAGTAAAGAATATTATTATTTAGAACGAATTAATTTCAACACTTTATAATGCGGATGTTTTACATGCCAATAAAGAAATAATATTTCTTAAAAGCATTTATTTATTATTTGGCCTTTTATATTGAATTATTCAAATTTACAACAAATCAACTCTCTTTTATAATACAATGCAATTAAATGATATGCTATATGCTACATAATTCAGTACTCTTAATTTACATTAAAGATTTACATATCGCAACAGAAAGCTGAAGCAGATTAAGAAAATAATATACTTAGTACAAGCCGTTAATTGATTTTGAGTGTACATTACTAGCTGTTCGCGGATTTACAGCTTTCTTCTTACGGGTGATAAGTAATTTTTACCACTTTATCTTTGTCTTATTTACGACTGTGGTTAAAGCTCCAAGATTTAAATATATTGAAAAACATTTGTTTGTCTCTTTTGTCTATTGCGTACATTAAGCAAGATTAAGTAAGCTTAAGAAACTGAAAAAAAAACTTAAGATAAATTAGCTACGTTAGTTCCTTCTAGTGTCTATTTTAAACTGCGCTGTTTTTGCAGTTTTTGTAAGACAGGTGCTTAGTTATCCTGTTGTCATTAGAAAATAAAGGTATTATACAAATCAATAAAAAGAGTAAACAGGGGAGGAGGAAGTAAGAGCTCTTACAAAACATATGTTTTAAAGCCTTAGGTCAGTGGCAAAATGTTCTAAAATATAGTTATGAGAACCACTCAAATACTATCCAGAAAAACAATACTCAAAAATGAGCACTTTACTCTGAAATATAACAAAACAAAAATCACATATATACCTCGAGCGCGTGCCTTTTATTTAAAAAGCAGTAAAAGAAGTGTATATTCTATTACTAGCATTCCATCACAAGGCCGTTTTTAAAACTTTGCCGGACTTTATATTGTTTATATTGTTGATTCTGGTGGTTTTAATTAATTTAGAACTGTCATCGAAAAGGATTCTAAATTCGTACTTTAAAATAATTCAACAGCACGGAA
The DNA here is from genome assembly GCA_030620095.1 of Kuschelorhynchus macadamiae. Classification (NCBI taxonomy): domain Eukaryota; kingdom Metazoa; phylum Arthropoda; class Insecta; order Coleoptera; family Curculionidae; genus Kuschelorhynchus; species Kuschelorhynchus macadamiae. The sequence goes on from JAUTXW010001609.1 coordinate 326,560, forward strand.
TAAAATATTGTGCCTTATACAGCCGTGAAGCGCACAGTACAGCACCTGTTTACTTGTACTTTAACGGCTCACTATCGACCTTGTTACAAACACAGATATTACTTGTCTTATAAGAGTGTTGTAATCGTAAAAAATAGCTCTTTTTACAGTTTTAAGGTCCATTGATGCATAAAAAAGAAATAATTCCTCTATTGTCTTTTCGCTACATAGCTAAGATACATCGCAACTTATTAACTTAAAAAATTGCATAAAAAAATCAAGCGTGATAGAAACACGAACTGATACGATTTTGGTAGAAATTTTTGAAAAGGGGCCATTTTCTGAAAAATAAATAATCAATTTAGTTTAATTTAAAAATCCTGACCAATTAATCAGGAGCGGAAAAGCATGTCCCTTCCAATCTATGTGTTTGTTAGAGATGGATATAGAATAAACGTATTGTAATAAATCCTTATTTACACATGCACACAATGACTACTCGAGAAACTGGTGACTTTCGACTTTACTTGGCGAACACAATTTAAAAATTTTAAAACAATCTAAAAGAATGAATATGTATATAAAATTAATTAAGAAGGGAAGAAAAATTAACAAGAAAATTGGCAACTTAAAATTTGCCCGGAACTTCCCTTGTAAACAAGTCAGCACCAGTTTAATTAACATTATGCCGTCTAAAAATTGCTCTGTGTTTATTTTAAGTAAGCAATTTTTTGTCTGCTTTTGCTTAAAATTAGCACATATAACACAATTTGTGTGTATGTAGTTATGTAGTAACTATATATGTATATATCACTTATGTGGTAACAATTTATTTTATTATACAGATATTTTCTTGCTATTGCGCATGTTGAACTTTCCCGATAACCAGTTGCAAATCTGGTCGATCGAATTATTATTCAGCATTATAGCATCTATTTCTCGGAACGTCTTTGGTGTACCTTTGATTTCCTTGGTAGCTGAGTGCTACATACTGCTTCAAATTTGTATCACATTTTAACCACTATTTTCCTGGTCTAAAAAACCTCATATATTTTACATATTTCTTTGGATTTTGAAACTAGTCTTATTTTCTACATTAAGAACGCACACTCGAACCATAAAAATGTAACAAAACTGTTCAGTAAATCAGGAAACAATAAATACAATCATCCCTCAAATACACACATGGGATTCTAAAATTAAGTTGTTTCTTTAATCGAGAGAATAAATGCAAGAGTCTTGGTACCATGGAAACTACACAGGCAAAATATTCATTATAGATTTGTCTGGATGAGTGGAAAAAACCGGTGAGTGCTTCTCAACAGCACACAATACGGTATCTTTTTATGTGTTTTACCTCCCAGTCTCTTTAGACGTTGAAGCCCTAGATCCGTTCATCGCACTTTAGTATCAACTGTAAAGTAGGATGTAGCATTGATCTACAAAGAGCATTAAAACTTTTCTGGACCTCTTTGAAAAAGGTACCGTGGTCCTGCCGATCAAGCCATTAAAATTTTAATTTCTATACAATCACTCACCACGATATCCTAGGCAAAAATCATGGGATTATTTATTTGCTCTAGAGTTGCTAAAGGCAAATAATAAAATAAATATATCTAGAAAGCTAGAGCACTAAATATATGACGCCATTTTCTAAGGTGGAAACTTGCACACAAATTTAATTTTTGGGGACGTTATAGAATAAACCAAACAACATTAAATCAAAATATTAAATATGTTGTAATATATAGAGAAAACACCCTATATAAAATGTATTGTATCAAATTCAACTTGTTGCAATAATGGGCAACCACGCAATAACCTGTTTTGCTATGTCAGCAGGTCAACCACCTTCCCGAGCGTATATGGCAATTAGATTGCATTTTAAAAAAGATTGAGAATATACTTTGGGTAATGTTAAGGTGAACATGTAGTTTCATTTTGCTACCCTTTGTTTCAACCCTAAGTATTACATGGCGACCCTGCCACTTGACGATTTTTTTGTGAAGTTATTAAGATGGGTAATGCCAAGTCCAAAGAAGAGATTGTAATTAATCAGGCCTCCAATGGCGATGCAAGGGGTGAAATAGTTGACCAAAATAAAGGATTAAGCTTAGCAGAGATTTTGCTTATAATTTTGGTTGTGGCAACGGCAATTGTTGCAGTAGTATGGGCCATTAGACATGTTCAAAGGAAACTAAGGCAGACAATTAGAAGAGAAATTTATAAAAATGAGCTACGAAAATCCAAGGATGATTTAAAGATGGAAGAAACTTAAATTTTTTTTTTAGGGCGGTATTTTTCTTGTAGGAAAAAAAAAGAAGAAGAAAGAAAAAGTAAAGACAATTATAAATGGAGTTAGAAAATTTGTTATGTGTTAATGTAACTGAAAATGTAAATAATAATAACTAAAAATAATTAAAAAGGCAATTTGATAGGGTAAAAATAATATCTAGAAAGATATCCGGGGTGACTGGGAGTTTGGAACTTACCATCTCACAGTTAAAGCCTTTAAACTGTAAGGTGTAAATCATCGCCCCAGATCTATCTAAGCCCCGGACGAAGACTGTGCTGGCAGATCATCTCAGATTTGCGCCAATAAATAAGTTTAATTATTATAATATTATGTTATTGTTTTATAATTATAATCGCAAAAATATGGACCCAATTAGCAAGTTTAATAAGTGAATTAAATTTTTAATTTCATGGGAGACAAACTTATTGAAATTTTACATTCATTTAAATATATTCGAACAAATTTGGTAAAATTAAATAGCGAAAGACGAAAAAGCCCTATTGTCGAATCAAAAGTTAAAGTGGCAAAAACTTTATATTCTCAGTTAGGTAAGGAAATTACTGATTTAAACGTAAAAATAGAAAAGTCTGAAATAGACAAAGAAGATATTTTGACTTTTAATAACATAATAACAGAAATTAAAAAACTTTATAAGGAAATTTTAGAGTTTGGAAATAAAAATATTAATAAAGATAAATTAAAAATGTCTTCTTTTGATCTAAAAATAGCTACAAACCTTTTACCGGTCATGGATGATACAGAATCTACAACTTCTAAATTAATAGAGGCTTTAGATTTTTATTCGGCAACGCTTGATAATGATAGTCAACCTTCTTTAATTAAATTTGTTTTGAAAACGCGTATTTCTAACAACGCCAAATTACGATTAGGTTTGACTTATAATTCTGTAAATAATTTAATTCTAGATATGAAAAAACATCTCTTAACTAAAAAATCAGATACGGCCCTTCAGGCACGCTTGTTCTCTGCTGAACAGGGTGAAAAATGTATAACGGATTTTGGTAAAGAGTTAGAGGATATTTTTGTAAATTTAACCATTACGCAAGCAGACGGAAATGCCAATGCTTTTGATATTCTAAGACCTATTAACGAAAAGGTTGCAATAAAAAGGTTTGCATGCGGACTTAAAAATCAAAGGCTGGGCACAATTATATCTTCCAGAAATTTTGAATTCTTAAAGGACGCAATAAGGGCAGCTCAAGATGAAGAGCTGGGTAATCAAAATAATTCAGGACACATTTTTAATTTTTCTCACAGAGGAAGGGGAAATTTTAGAAAATTTTCCAGAAGACCAAATAATAGAACAGGAAATTCTGGTAGATATAATAATTATCAGAATTTTAATAACGGAGGAAATAACAATTCAAATTGTCGACGAAACGCTTCGACTAATCAAGGTAATTTTAATAATCAGCGGTTTTCTAGAAATCACGGTGGTCGTACATTTACGAGCGGTAATAGGAGAGGATCTCGGGCAGTAGGTCACCGAATGCATTTTGCGGAGCACACCGGAAATTCAGAACAATCCTCAGCTGATATACAAGATTCAACATTTTTTCGTGCCTAAAAATACTAAAAATAAACAGTTTAATAATATTTTTACCTATTCAAAAAACTACTCGAATGCTGTTTCTTTTTGTGTCAATGGTAAAAGCTTAAAATTTTTGGTAGATACGGGTGCATCATTAAGTGCCCTTAAATTAAGTTGTTTAAATTCAAAAATACAGTTACACAAAGAAAATATTGAAATTAAAGGCATAGGAGGTAATTTAATATCTGTGGGATATGTTTATTTAGATCTTTGTATAGAAAATGCGATATTTAAGCAAAAATTTTATATTTTTAATAATTTACCATGTCAAAGTGATGGCATAATTGGAGAAAATTTTTTGAAAACTTTTAGGGCTAAATTAGATTACGAAGAAAATACCTTAACTATTTTAAATCAGTATAATAAAATAAATACATTAAAATTAAATGCGGATAGTGAGAATATATTAAGTGTTCCCCCTAGGTGCGAAATTATACAGTATGTTCCTACAGGGTTAGAGGATGAATGTGTACTTATGCAAGGTGAATTATGTGAGGGTGTGTTCATGGCTGGTGTAATTGCACAACCGATAAATGGTAAAGTACCAATTAAAATTTTGAATACAAGAGAGACAGAGGTACATTTGAGAAATTTTTCGCCAAAAGCGGAAAGTTTAAGCAATTATGAGTGTCATCAATTTAACAGCCAAGAAAATTCGGCTACTCGAGTTAAAGAACTATTTAAAATTCTTAAGCTTAATCATCTAAACCGCGAGGAACGAGATTTTATAGAGCAAATTTGTGCCAAATTCTCAAATATATTTCATATGCCAGGAGATAAGCTTACAGTTACTAATTTATATAAACAGTCAATTCAAGTTAAACCAGATACTCAGCCGGTCTATAGAAAGCCATATAGGTTACCTCAAGTACATAAAGAGGAAATAAATAGGCAAATTTCTCAAATGTGTCAGGATGGAATAATTGAGAGTGCGCAGAGTGAGTGGTCTTCACCTTTGTTGCTTGTACCAAAGAAAAACGATACGAATGAGGGAAGAGCTAGGTTAGTATTGGACTACAGATTTTTGAACCCATATATATTAGATATCAAATTTCCGATTGCGAGTGTAGTCGATATTTTAGACTCCCTAGCAGGTGCACTTTATTTTTCACATCTAGATCTTAGCCAGGGCTATTATCAGGTCGAATTAGAGGAAGAAAGCAGAAAATACACAGCTTTCACTACAGATCGCGGTCAGTGGCAAATGCGAAGGTTACCAATGGGGTTAAAAATTAGCCCTAGTGCCTTTTCAAGGTTAATGACCATAGCGATGGCGGTCTTAAATTACGAAAAGTGCTTTGTTTATCTTGATGATCTTATAGTATTTGGCAGAAACCTTAATGAACACAATAAAAATCTAATAGATATTTTTTCTAGATTGCGAAAAGTAAACCTAAAATTAAATCCTGCTAAATGCGATTTTTTGAAAAAAGAAATTCTGTATCTGGGTCATATAATAAGTTCTGAAGGAATATCACCTGACCCTGATAAAATAAAAGCTTTAAAAGATTATCCTATTCCAAAAAAGGCAGATGAAGTTAAACGCTTCGTGGCTTTTGCCAATTATTATCGAAAATTTATACCACATTTTTCAGAAATTACAGTTCCTCTAAATAAATTATGTAAAAAATACGCTAGGTTTGAGTGGACGGACGAATGTGATAAAGCTTTTAATTGTCTTAAAAATTCGCTGATTAAGCATCCGGTGTTAGATTATCCCGATTTTTCGAATGAAAATGAATTTATTTTGCAAACAGATGCGTCTGCTTTTGCTATAGGAGCAGTGTTATCAAATAAAAATAATAAACCAGTGGCGTTCACTAGTCGTAGTTTAAATAAAGCAGAAATTAACTACCCTACTATACATAAAGAACTTTTAGCAATTTATTGGGCTGTAAAGCATTTTCGACCATATCTGTATGGCCGTCGTTTCAAAATTTTAACCGATCACAAACCATTAATTTATCTTTTTACGCAAAAAGACCCTGGTAGCAGATTGACAAAATTTCGTTTGTGTCTAGAAGAATATGACTTTTATATCGAATATATCAAAGGAAAAGATAATGTTACAGCCGATGCTTTATCGAGAATAATCTTGTCCTCAAACGAATTAAAAGATATGAATGAAGGTATGATTGCAGTTTTAACCAGAGCACAGAGTAAACGTAGAGACGGACAGGAAGACGAGTTAATTAAGAAAAGTACTGAAAATATTTGGCTTGATCACCCGAATATTGTGGAAATTCTTAAGCAACCCACTAACTGTACCGAATTAATTATAATACCATCCTTAAAAATTAAAAAATTGTCAAAAGATGTCACTCAACAAGTGGGAGACTTTTATTATATTCCATTACATTTTACCTTATACTTAGACCAAAAAGCTTTATCACCATTGGCGCGAGACGAAATGGTGAAAGATTTGGTAGAAATAAGTAAAAAGGCTGAAATTAAAGAATTAGTTATTAATAAAAATAATGATAATACAGAGTTTATTAAATTTATTGGTAGTAAAATAAAAAATTATACTAATTGGAGGGGCCCCCGTATAAATGTTGTAAAAGGTATTAAAAAAGTAATGGACAAAGACGAAAAAAGAGTAATCCTTAATGATTTTCATTTACTACCAACCAGTGGTCACGCTGGAATAAATAGAATGACAAATAATATTAAAAAGTATTATCTTTGGCCAGGTCTGGATAGTGATGTTCGAAATTTTGTAAAAAGGTGTGACATGTGTCAAAGACAAAAACATTCGAATCATTATACTAGAGAGCCAATGGTAATAACTACTACAGCTGAAACAGCTTTTCAAAAAATATATTTAGATATTGTTGGTCCACTTCCGGTAGACGTAAATGGATTTGTTTATATTTTAACACTTCAGTGTGAGTTAACAAAATATGTAGAGGCCTACCCTCTTAAAAACAAGGATTCCGTATCTGTGGCAAGATCTTTGGTGGATAACTTTATCTTAAGATATGGTATCCCTCAGGAAATTGCTTCAGATAGGGGTACCGAGTTTATTTCTCACACTATGGCAGAAACATGTAACTTGTTAGGTATAAAACAGATTCATTCTACGGCGTATCATCACGAGAGTATCGGGAGTTTAGAGGCCTCTCACAAAGTTCTAGGTGCTTATTTGAGAATTCAAACTCAAAACCATGATTCTGCATGGAGCACATGGCTTCCGTACTGGTGTTTTTCTTATAATAATGCAGTACATACGGAAACCAAATACTCTCCCTTTGAACTAGTTTTTGGAAAAAAATGCCAATTACCAAATAATTTAAATAATGAAGTTGATCCTATTTATAATTTTGATAACTACCCAATTGAATTAAAATATAGGTTACAAACAGCTCAAAATGATGCAAGAAATAACTTAATACTTTCTAAATCTAAAAGAAAAGAAAATTTTGATTTAAAAGTAAACCCCATTCAGTATAAAAAGGGCGATAGAGTTTTAATCAAAAACGAAACTGGTGATAAAATTACCAGCCCTTGCTTCCTGGGGCCATATTTAGTGGTAGAAGATGTTGCACCAAATGTATAAATAATTAAAGATAAGAAACATATTTTAGTCCATAAAAATAGAACTAAGTTGTATAATAGCTAATTAAAATTAAGTTATAATAATAAGGGCTCTATATTACTATACTATTGCATGTATTTTCTAATAACCTTTTTCTAAAAGACCTATCTATTTTCTTTCCTACTTTCACTATATGACGCTATTTTCCTTCTCTTATATCTGAGTTTTTATTTTTCTTTTCATATATTTAGATAAATAAGATAATATAAAAGAAAAAAAAAAATGGTTTAAATAGTGTATTGTAACATTTGTCTCTAGTAATTGTATTTTATTTACGAATTTCAAATTTTGAAAATAAATTGAAATTCTTTTAATTGCCCGGGGAGGTGTAATATATAGAGAAAACACCCTATATAAAATGTATTGTATCAAATTCAACTTGTTGCAATAATGGGCAACCACGCAATAACCTGTTTTGCTATGTCAGCAGGTCAACCACCTTCCCGAGCGTATATGGCAATTAGATTGCATTTTAAAAAAGATTGAGAATATACTTTGGGTAATGTTAAGGTGAACATGTAGTTTCATTTTGCTACCCTTTAATTGTTTCAACTCTAAGTATTACAATGTACTTGAAAGACTTTCGATAAAATTGAGTAGGTTTTGATACATGTAGCTTAGATATTATTGAGTTACTGATAATATTATATTACTTATGAAATCCGCATTCGCCCAGACAGTCAGGGGGCCTAAACGCATAAGGCATAGTGGTGTCGAAGACAACGAGATAGCGGATGAGTTCGCCAGAAGCGAATCGACGCTCCATTTCTCGGGCCCAGAATACTGCTATATACTACAGATGGACCTGGGAAAAGACAAAGTAGAATTGGTGAAGGACGAACTACTGTATACAGGCAAGATATTCTACCCAACTCATGCGGATCTAAGGAAACTTGGTCGATGTCAAGGAGTCGACAGCTGATTGGGGATCTATTTGGCATATTGACAGGACACTGTAAACTAAACATGTACATCTACCAGCTGGGGTTGGCGGACAACCCTTGTTGTACTAACTGTGGGGAAGAGGAGGAGGATCCCTATCATCTTGTTGGCATGTGTAAAAGGGGGGCAAGACTACACTGGAATACTTTTGGCATAAAGTCCTTCTCCAAGGAAGAATTACAATATCTTGACTGGGGCAAGCTGCTGTCCTTCGTGGAGAAGTATAGTAAGGTGGGTTGGACCGAGGTTAGCGAAAGTCCTTTTAGGCCTAGTTGCTGGGCTTGTCCCTCATCTTACTACTACTACTACTACATACTACTTATAAGTTTTTTGTCTTAAAGGTATCTCAACTGTTTTGTAATCGTAATATTGTAGAGCATAAGTTTTCAGAGTTTTTCCCAATTGACCCAGAATCGCCTTTCCAGTGTCTGTTTGAATCTTAATCATACCCAGTGTGCCAAAAATAAATGATTATGGACACCATGGTACTTAGCTCGTCTTGGCAACAAATGGCTGGTGTAGTAGTTATTTCCTTTTATTGGAAAAAGAACATTTTATTATACTGCGACTGCCCCCCCCCAATCGTTTGCCTTTTAGAGCTTCTGTGATAAAAAAAATTATAAAAAGCCAGGCGGTGCAAAACGACCTGATTATTAACACGGTAGTAACAAGTAGGTATATGGTAAACTGTTTTTTCATCTTTGTTGAGCAAGGCGTTGAGCGATATGCCCTTCAACGAATATCTCACGTTCACACACCAGGCTCTTCGTTAATAATTGACAAGAGAGAAAGTAAATTGAGACATAAATTACTGGATGTTTGTAGCTGGACGAATTTAGAGTAAACTTGCATCTTTTTGATGTGTTAATTCTATTCTAGAGGAAACGAAATAGATATCACAAAGAAGAAAATAGGAGTTTTGAAATTTTTAATAGGGGACCAAAGTACCATATTTTATTTATATTTAATTGAATAAGGAAATTCTTAGTCTTTTAAGCAGCTATAACAAAGATATCTAGAGGTACCGGGCCTCTTTCTTTTAGTGATTCTATTTCTCCACAGGGCTGCTGAGGTCAATGTATTTTTGCATGCAAACTGAATAACTATAATGGTATGGTCACCAAGTTCTGCAGACTGCAAGCCTATAGACACTGGTTACATGTATGGAAACTCTTGACAGAAGTAATTCCCACGACAGCGATTTCAAGAACTGATGAAGATTTGCTGTTGCAGATTCCCAGGCCCTAACTTAACATACATTTAATCATTTTTATGTAATTCACTCTCATCATATCAATAACTTTTAACTTCAAAGTATTTAAGTGGCGCAGTCGGTAGGATAGTGCGGTGGTAATAATTTCGAATGGTCCGGAAGAATTGCTGCTTGATTGTTTCAACCCTTTGGCGCTATCCATTGAACCTACAGTGAGTGCAAAGAAGAGGATCGGAAAGGGAGAAGAAATACATCATTGTAAGTGCTTTTCACTTTTGCCCCTCCTAAACCCTCTGTATAAGGATTTTTGGTTAGGGTTAATTTTAAGAACACTGCATCGAGCACATTAGATTAAATTATCTGTCTATTGAAGACACTGAAAAGATTCTTTTTCATTTTTACTCTATATTTGTTTAAGAACAAAATATTTACAAAAACTTTTTATATTTTCATAAATAAAAGAGTGGTGTATCGTACGACAATATTCATATTAAATAAAGTTATTGATATACGAACGATTTAGAATATTTAGTAAATAAGTTTAGTTCAATTAAATTAGATCTTGAAATACAGAAGCCAAAAATTACCGAAAAAATTGAAGGCAGTGTTTCAGGACAACCCAAAGTAAATTGGGAATTTTTCAAAAGTAAAATAGAGAATATTAAGCCTTTTGATGGCGATAGTAATACTCTAAATAAATTTATTAAAAGATGCGACAATTTACTTAACAAATATAAAGCAGTAAATGACCGCGATTTAAATGAACACATATTCGAATGTTTCCAAGAGAAGCTAGTTGGCAGGGCAAAAGCCATGGTTGGCAATCGTGTCGAACTAGATTCTTGGGATAAATTAAAATTAGCTCTAGTATAATGTGTTTCTGATCGCAGGGACTTAGATTGTTTAGTTTAAGAACTAACAAGAACAAGACCCTACAAGGGTGAACATTTAATTAATTTTGGTAGTAGGTTACAATTAATTAGAAATAACGTAGTGCAAAGAATAAGTAACGACGTAAATTTAAGCGTAGACGAAAAATTATGCCACATAAAGTATTACGATAAAACTGCTTTAAATACATTTATTGCAGGCTGTAGTGTTACATTAAAAAACAATATGCATCTAAAAAAGCCCGCATCCTTAGAAGATGCAATTGCATATGTTAGCGAATTTGAAAATTTTGAATGACTTTACGGTGGTATAGCCAATAATGATAGAAATGTAAGAAATAATATTAATCAAACTATTAATATTCCCAATTATAAACAAAACATTTTTCATAATTTTCCCAGCACAAGTTTTAGTAGCCCAAATCTTAATTTTGTTCACCAAAATATGACAAATACACAAAATAGGAATTTTACACCTAAATCTGTCTGGTCTAACCAACCTATAAATATACAACCACGTCAAATTCCTCCGAGAAGATACCCAACTAACAGGGAAGTTTTTGGACCCCCTCAAAATGTGTTTAAGCCAAATCGAAATCAGGCTCAACAATTTCCGAAACCTACACCAATGTCAACCACATCTAGGAATCCAACTGTCATGAACAGGCGAAACCCGCCGAATCAAAACTTTTCAAATCAAAACTTTTTCAGGCCTAATTTTAACAACCAAAAACCAAATTTTGTCTTCGATAATTGTTATTTCGACCCCCAAAACTATTATGATGATAATACCGAAACCCCAACATACGACAAGCATTTCGAAAGAAATGACAATCAAAAGCAGACCTACCAAGAAACCAAGGTAGACGACCTGCAAAATTTTCAGGTCCGCACGACTCCCAAACTTGATAGAAATAAATATTTCCTCTAGCAACGCACTTCCATATGTACAAATTAATGAACCAAAAATTAAATTATTAATTGACACAGGAAGCTCGCGTTCTGTTCTAAAACCATCCATATCGGAAAAATTTTACCCAAACTGTATATACCAAAGTAACAATAAAATAAAAACAGCAATCGGTAGCCAAACCACACGTTTTCATGCTTCGATACAAGCTTTTGCGGAATTTAAAACAAAATATGTAATCGATTTCATATTGTTCGATTTTCACGATTATTTCGACCTCATTATAGGTTTACAAGATCTCATAAACATGAATTTAAATATCGATTTAGTAAATAAAAAATTAGTAGGCAAAAACATTGAAATACAATTTAAATATAGGCAACCGGAAGACGTGAATTTTTCGTTCTGGTTAAATCCGAATGAAAAAATAATTAAAAATATCCCAGTCACCATTTTCAAAGGAGATATTTCAACTAAAGCAGGCACAATCAACGGTCTTTTAATTCCCCAAATTTTGACCCACTCGAAAAACGGAATTGCCACAATAGAAATTCAAAACAATTCCAACAAAACTATTTCTGTGACATTAACAGAACCAATTCCCGTAGATTTTTTTCAAGATAAGCAGTTCGAAATCTTTACTTTGGAAAACATTACCCAAAATTGCCAAAATTTTAAATCCCAATTTCAAAAATTAGACCTAGAAAATGCACTTCGCACAGACCATATGAACAGCGAAGAAAAAGCTGCTATCTTCAAATTGTACAAAGAATTTCCAGACATTTTCTATAAACCCGGAGTTAAACCATCCTTTACTTCGAAAATCAAACACGAAATAAGAACAACAGATAATATTCCCGTCCACACGAAATCATATAGGTACCCCTATGTGCATAAAGAAGAGGTCCAACGTCAAATTAACAAAATGCTTGACAAAGGCATAATAAGACCTTCGTGTAGCCCCTGGTCTTCATCCATTTGGATTGTCCCGAAAAAGGTTGACGCCTCTAGTAAGCAAAAATGGCGCATAGTTCAGGATTACCGTAAAATCAATGCAAAAAGTATTGATGACCGCTATCCGATTCCTAAAATCACGGACATACTCGATAAATTAGGTAGGGCGCAATATTTTTCAACCCTGGACTTAGCGAGCGGATTCCACCAAATAGAGATGGAAGAAAGCTCTATAGAAAAGACCGCGTTCACAGTAAATAATGGGCATTATGAATACCTTCGAATGCCTTTCGGACTCAAAAACGCACCTCTACTTTCTAAAGGGTCATGGACGAAGTCCTTAAAGAAGTGCAAAATAAAATTTGTATGGTCTTTATGGACGATATTATAATATTTAGCACCGGTTTACAAGAACATATTCAAAATCTAAAATTAGTGTTCGCAAAACTACGCGAAGCAAACCTAAAAATTCAACTTGATAAATGCGAGTTTTTACGTAGAGAAGTTGAATTTCTCGGACATGTTGTAACGGCAGACGGAATTAAACTCAATAGTAAAAAGATCGCTGCTATTCAAAAATTCCCAATACCCACAACACAACGTGACATAAAATCATTTTTAGGTTTGTTAAGATACTACAGAAAATTTATTAAAAATTTCGCTAAAATAACTAAACCAATGACGCAATATTTAAAAAAGCACGAAAAGGTCGAACACACTAAAGAATTTGTTGACTTTTACAACACATGTAAACACCTTTTAATATCTGAACCTATTTTAGCCTACCCAGATTTTTCTCAACCCTTCGCACTTACTACAGACGCGTCTCAATACACAATTGGCGCAATTGGCGCAATTTTGTCACAAAATGATCATGCTGCTTGTTACGCATCTAGAACTCTTAACCCAGCAAAAATAAATTATTCCACTATAGAGAAAGAATTACTCGCTATAGTTTGGAGCTGCAAATATTTTCGTCATTATCTCTTTGGACACAGATTTACTATTTTTACCGACCATAAACCATTACAATGGTTATTTTCTCTTAAGGAACCCAACTCTAGGCTAGTACGCTGGCGCCTTAAATTAGAAGAATTTGATTATACCATAAAATATAAAAAAGGCAAAAATAATCAAGCCGCAGATGCTCTCTCTCGTAATCCCCCAGATTCAGATTTAAATGCACTCAAAACACTATCAACTACTAACAACCCCTGGAGATATTGACAAATTGATCGAAGATTTTCTCGATAACCCTGACGATTTACCGCCAGTAGATCAATCAGTCATTAACGAAATTTTACAACCTCATTTACCTGAAATTCCAAAAATAAAAATAGTATCAGATGTGCAAATAAAACTTCCAAGAAAACCCCCCGATAAAAACAATCAAGATGATCTAGAAACCGTGCATTCTTCTCAAGAAAACCCTATATTCGGAATTCCTATTTCTGAGAGATCCTTAAATACGTTTAAACATCAAATAATAATAACAAATGGAGATATCGATAAAATCAAATGTAAATTCGAAAAAGTTATCGAAAATACTAGACTTTATGTAACCATATCCAATAGGAATACCCAAAACGATATCATTAAACTCTTAAAAGAATTTATAGACCCAAAAACGACATATGCTATCTATTTCATGTCTTCGAAATTAGGCCAATTTTTCACAGTCACTTTACAAAATATTTTCAAAAATGCATCTTTCAAACTAGTCCAAGGCTCGAAATTTTTAGGAGATATCGAAACATAAATTGAACAGAAAGAAAAACTTGAATACACCATACAACAAAAACATGTCATAGAGGCATAAATCAAATGAAGGAATCTTTAACTTCCAAATTCTATTGGTCCAATATGTCCCAGGACATAGAACATTTTGTTAATAACTGTGAAACATGTTTAAAAAATAAATATGATATGAACCCACCAGTAATAAAATTTAACCTTACACCCACCAGTTCAAAACCTCTTGAACACATACACATGGATACTTTTAAAATATCCAACGAATCATTTTTGACAATAATCGATACCTTTTCGCGATACGCCCAAGCGTATCATTTAAGTAGTCTTACAGGACCGGCAGTAATCGAAAACGTCCTAAATTTCATTACTCATCATGGATTACCTCTAAAAATTACTACAGATTGTGGAACCGAATTTAAAAATAAAGAACTTGAAGATTTTTGTAAATTGTACAAAATAGAACTTCATTACACCACAACGAAAAATAGTAATTCAAATTCACCCGTGGAAAGATATCATTCTACCTTGATAGAGCATTATCGATGCTTAAAAGAAGAAAGTAAAAATTTCACTCCCGCTCAATTAATAAAAAGAGTGATCTTAGCCTATAATAATTCTATACACAGCGTTACCAAATATACGCCATTTGAAATAATGAAAACACATTTAAATAACACTAACCCTTTTGACCTTAATGATCACATAATCGTTTTCAATTATGTACTTCGTAAGTCGTAAGGAAAATGCAAAAATTCTGTACGATAAAATTCAAAAGGTAAACGCCAACACTAAAGAAAAAATAATCTCGAAAATAAACGAAAATCGAAATGACCACCCAGAATTCTCTGAGACTGACCCTGTATATATAAAAACTAAACTTAGAAATAAAGATTGTCCAAAATTCAAAAAATGTAATATAAAAAACCAAACGCACGTTAAAGTTACAACAGACAAGGGTACTTACCATAAAAATATAGTAAGGAAACCTAGAATTAAATATAAACCAACTTTTCAGTGTAACAATGAAAAGGATATTGCCAATACTGCTATTGGCGTTCCTTCGCCTTCAGGAATCAATCAGTGACCTGAACGATATTCAAATAACCCACCTTAAAAATCCCATTCTCCCTATTCAATTAGGCGAAGCTAAACTTGTATATAATAAGCATACTTTTATTCATTATGCAGATTTAGAAGCTATAATATTACAATTGGGAAACATAGAAAAGTATTTTATAGTAATTAAGAAATATTATACAGAAAATGTAACTAATCTTATATCTTATCAGGGCTTATCCGGAAATGCTATTCTACGAACCGCATACTTAATAAAATTAACACAAGATAAACTTGAGAATTTACACCCACACATTAGACAAAAGAAAGGTCTCATAGACTTAGTGGGAAAAGCGAATAAATGGCTATTCGGCATTTTAGACGCGGATGACGGCGAACGTTATGATAAGGCAATTAAAAGTTTAGAGCAAAATCAGAAAAACGTTATAACCGAGTTAAACTCTCAAATTTCTCTTTCTAAACAACTAATCAATAATTATAATAGAACAATTTCGATCCTACAAACAAACCAAGAAAAATTAGAATATAGTTTAAAAATATTCAAAGAAACAACCGAAGGTAAAATTAACGATATAATCAAATATGTTAGTCTCCAAAGTATAATTCATCAAATTAATTTAGACTGTCAAAATTTAATAAATTTTATTGACAACCTAGAAGATGCTATTATGTTTGCGAAACTAAATACGTTACATAATTCAATAATGTCTGTATCAGAATTACAACAAATATTAAAAGAATTAAAAGTCATGTATAACATTAAAGAAACACCAAATTTCCGAGATGTACTCTCGTATTATCAGTTTCTAAGCACTCAAGTATGTTTTTTAAATAGAAGGGTAATTTCTGCTATTCATGTTCCTATAATTAGCCCCAAAAGCTTTACCTTCTATCACCTTTTTCCCGTTATCCAAAATCAACAAATGTTTGTCCCAAAATACCCTTACCTAGCACAAACGACAGAGAAAACTCAATTTAAAGAAGCTGCCTGCCCCTTGCTAGAAGAAACGTACTATTGTAACGAAGATTTCCACCCCCACGATACTTGCACTCTCCAATTAATGCAAGGTTCCAAAATGGAGGACTGTCAAATTTTCCGAATAAACATCGAAGAGCCAATTTCCGAGCAAATTACCCAGGACGAAGTACTTATTCTACCTGTGAAAGAAGAAAGAATATTTTCAAAATGCAAAACCGACCAATACATCGCAGTTAACCATCCTATCCTACTGAAAATTCCGAAAACGTGCCAAATTCCGAGTATCCGCCAAGGCAAACCACTATTATTGCCTGAAATTCACATTCCAAAATTAAAGACAAAAAACACTTTTCAAACTCCGAACCTTACGAAGATAAACTTTGAAGAAATTTACCGTCTTAAGGACATCGCAAATAGAACATCACCAATCGAAGAAAGAAAATCAATCGATACTTCTTCAATAATCAACATCCCTACAATAATAATAATAGCCATTTGTATGGGATTAATTATATGGAAATGAAGAACACTGAAGAATTATATCGTTACCAATGTTCAAAGAAAAAATCCGAATGATCGAAGAATTGAAGAATCAAATGCCAATACTTCGCAAATAGACTCCGTCATTTTCGCAGCTTAACGAGGGAGGAGTTACATGTATGGAAGCTGCTGACAGAAGTAATTCCCACGATACCGATTTCAAGAACGGATGTCGATTTGCTGATGCAGATTCCCTGGCCCGAAGTTAACATACATTTAATCATTTTTATGTAATTCATCCTCATCTTTAAGCTCTTACTGTTAAGACATATTTTAGAAATAAAATTGTTTTTTAAAAAATAACTTTAAACTTCAAAGTATTTAAGTCACTGTTTGGTCTCAAATTACATTAACTTTTAGTCAAATACTTTCTAACTACCAACTTTCTAACTACCAAAGCGTTAAATTGTTCTGTATAATTTCAAATTTAAGATTAAAAAAGAATGTAAGCCTGATTTACAGGATAATGTTTTTTTCGAAAAATTTTTAATTTTGCGGTTCGCCTATTTTTAGGATTTTTAGGTACATGTGTGTGCCCATTGGTATTACAAAAGTATTAAAATTAGTGATTTTTTTTCAAAAATAAAGACTAGAAATGGATTTACAGAACCAAATCTCAAAAACATGTTGATTGAACGGTTGATTAAATTACTAAAAAAGTGACTATTAGAAATTTGACGGATAACTAATTATTTTAGTTTATTATATTTAGCCCGGTATAAATCACACAACAAGCATGTTACTAAATATTACCAGCGTTTGCTGAGTATGTAGTACTACAATGAGATATTGAAAGAGTCATATTCTTTTTTTAATTATCTGTCTAGTGAGACATAAATACATAAGTGAACTCATAAGCTACTGGATTGGTTTCTGATAATTTCGCTCATTTTGAAACCTCATCATTGTATGGTACGTTTTATGCCCGAAGCAGAATACTAAAAATCAAACGCCATTCAAAGTCATTAAATTTTCAATACTGGTAGAAGCTGAGCCGTGCAAGAAGAACAAAACGTCTTTCGCCACAATGCCAGAAAATCAATGGAATTCAGATTATATAAGTACGACAACAGATAGTTTAAATCTCTTAGTTTGCTAAAAGCCGAAGAAAGCCCTGTCTGTTATAGCTCTTTAACCGCAGCAGCGCCAAGTGCGTGAAGGCCTTTCGGGATGACAGCTCCAACAATGCTCAGTCTATTTTATAGTCGGTTCTTAACAATGCAGAAGCGCCGAACAATAACAATAATAACAATAATCGTTATCTCTGCAGTGTATCGTCTCTCTTTCGCTTCGAGAACTTTAAGATATGCTCGATTCTTGATGATGTGAGGTATAATGATGTCTTTCCTCGAGGCGGTTCAATTTTATATCACACAATATGTAAAAGATAATTAATAATGGTAAGAACCTATGGGATTTATAGGTAAAACTGCGATAAATTTGCAAACAATTTAACAAAAGGATTTAAATAATAAACTTTATATTAATTGAAATCATTATTCTTGTATAAAATATAGTGGGGAAAAAGAGGGTCATATTATAAAAAAAATGGCAGACGATAGACCTGCCTCGAAAGTGCTCTGGAAAATTTTGTGAGATCAGGCGTTTCTGCGTAAGTTAAATGTTTAAATTTTGGAAAATGTTATCACAAGAGTTGCTCAAAAAGTGTACCTAATAGAAAACTGCTGTGAGAAATGAGTTCTAAAAGGTAAAAAAAAAAACATGAGATGAAAATATTATCGATTCGCTATCTAATACGATGATGATTCTTGAGCAAAATCGGTTGATATAAGATCATTGTAACCTATTAACGAAAACATTAAGTAACTTCGAAAATAACTCTAATTCCAAAATAAATATTACTACAGTAATGCATTTTTTCTATTAAATACCGCAGTCAATGTAGTAAAAATACAAAAAATCGGAAAATGTTTATAAGACTTCCGTCTATTAAATTTTAAACAGGTTTTAATAGACATTCTTGCTTGCAAAGTCCAAAGCTGCTTCAAGAAATTCATCAAAACATGTGATTATTTTAGAATACATTTTTTATTTCTAAAAGGAAACTTGGTGATATTTTCTTAGTGCAAAGACTGGGCACTTGTTGCTTGATAAAATAACATTAGCAATACGTAACGAAAAGTCGAAGGTAATAGTAAAAAAAAAGC